>JABSTQ010010146.1:0-544327 GCA_013358835.2 Ixodes persulcatus
AGCCCCTGTCGAAACGCCTTCCGGCGGCAGCGACGACGATGACGACGAGTGCTTCCTAGGCGCCAGTGAATACCGACGACATGGCACGACGTCAACGAGGCGATCCTGAGTTGCGCGCGCTAATCGAGCACCTCGAAGGCGAGGGGGGACTGTCCCCCGTGTCTTCTCGAGAGCCCTGCAACCTTCGTCCTCCGACAAGTGTGCTTTACAAAGAGAACTTCCGGGACAACAACACACCGTGTTGCTGGTAATCCCGACCGACCTTCGGGAGGAGATCTTTCAAGCATGTCACGACGACCCGACGTCCGGACACCTCGGTTACAGCGAACACTGGCCCGTATTCGTGAAACGTATTACTGGCCAAAGCTCCCCAGGCCGTCCACCTCTACACCCGATCGTGCCACGAGTGCCAGCGACGTAGAAACCGCCGACGAGCCGCAGGTCTCCTGCAGCCGATTGCTCCCCCGACCGCACCGTTCCAGCAGATCGGAATGGACCTACTTGGCCCTTTTCCGCCGTCGACGTCGGGAAACCGCTTTGAAATCGTCGCCACTGATTATCTCACGCGGTACGCCGAAACGAAAGCCCTTCCTTCAGGGACTGCTGTGGAAGTCGCCAAGTTTTTCATCGAGTCAATCGTCCTCCGGCACGGCGCTCCCGAAGTTCTGATTACAGATCGCGGATCATCGTTCATGGCACAGATGACCCAAGAAATCTCCGGCTCAGTCACACCAGCCACTCGTCGTACCACTGGTACCACCCGCAGACCACCGGGCTGACGGAGCGACTCAACAAGACAAATCGCCGACATGATCTCTATGTACGTCGACGTAGAGCACAAGACGTGGACGAGGTGTTGCCCTACGTCACGTTCGTCCTACAATACGGCCGTTCAAGAGACCACGGATTCACACCTTTCCAGCTGGTACCACGGTCGGAAGGTAACGACCATGCTGGACGCCATGCTACCCCATGAGCCATCTGACAATGAGAGCGACGACGCCCAGGCGGTTGCTCAACGGGCGGAGGAAGTCCGCCAACTCGCCGACTCATGATTCAAGACAGCAACGCGTCGACGCGGGCCGCTACAACCTTCGTCGTCGGGACGTTCACTTCCAGCCCGGAGACAGGGTGTGGGTGTGGACACCGATCCGCCGCCGTGGTCTCAGCGAAAAACTCTTGAAGCGCTACTTCGACCCTACAAGGTACTTCGTCGCCTGGGAGCTGAACTACGAGGTGATGCCCGACGGAACAAGAACATCATCACGCCGCCCACCACGGCCTGAAATCGTCACGTCGTGCGCCTGAAGCCGTACTACGCCGATAGGACTGTGCACCTAATGCATTCCAAAGGACTCTTTAGTTTACCGTCCTTTTTATTTGCTTTGTTTTGTTTCGTGTTGCATCGGGGCGATGCACTTTTTAAAGGGGGGAGTAATGCCGCGAGCGCAGCTGACAAAGCAGGCAGCGCGCTCGTGGCCTAACGGTTATCGCGCGTGCTCCCACGCGAAAAGCCAGGGTTCGATCCCTGGGAGCGACGCATTTGTTACTCCTGCAATCTAGTTTCTGGTAAATTCGAGAATCCTGTTGCGCGTTCGAGGTCCGAATGTTCTACGCGTCGAACATTCTACGCTGATTATTCCAGAAGCTTACGCATGTACATAAGGGCTCCGCGTGGCGAACCGGAGTCAGTTCGCCCCAGCGTTCGACTTTGCTGTCACGCCGACCTCGACGCTCGCGACGCTCTGTTCTCTTCTGTTCCATTTTTATTTTCGGGCACAGTTCACCCTATTAAACGTTTCAGTTTAGTTCGTTTCTTTGCCTCATCACTTGTCACTCGTGACAATATCTCTCGCTTTCTATAGACGCCTCTCATCGTTATCAACTGAGTGGCTGGCTCCTGTGCGGCGTGTCCTGCTCCCACCCCTGGCCGATGACCTCTTCCCACTCCCAAGCAGCATGGAGCCCCTGCGTATCTCACCATCATCACCAGCTCTACCAAGCATTTCTCCGACCCGCCTCAGGCGAGCGACGACGTCGGCGGCGTTCACCGTTCGCACGACAACTCCGCGGCCGGCGGCGCTCCTGCGCCGCCAAGCGTGATTTCTGGTTGCTTTTCCAATGTTTGCTCGCTAAAGACAAGCTACTTGACTTTAAAGCACTGAACTTATCTTTCTCAAATACAATATTCGCTGTGTGCGAGACATGGCTGGACGCCTCGTGTCATCGATCGGCAATTAAAGGGCAATTAATCGATATCACGCAATTTTCTATATTCCAGCAAGATCGCCTCTCTACTGGTGGTGGCGTCCTCCTTGCTGTGTCAAAACCACCTGCCCTGCCGACTTCTCGACCACCTCACCCCTCCGCGTCTACAAACCATCTTCGTCGAGATATTTTCCAAACATGGAAAGTTTCTTCGGGCGTCTACCTATTGCCTAACCCTCCTCCGTGACCAATCGTACCCCCTCCCCGAAGAGTGCCTACAGCGCATCGACCCCAGCTGGTTCTCTGCACTGTTCATCTTTGGTAACTCCAACAATCACATAACCTGGTCCGTCCCTGACACTCTTATCCCATCAGATCCACTCGATGACATGCAGTTAGACGTACTGGAAGCTGCTGGCCTCATCCAACTTCGTGATCCTACACTTCTCGGAACGGCAACGCTAACTTCCTCGACCTCGCCCTCACCAATAATCCCACCTTATTCCACCTCTGCACAGTCACATGCAGCCTACCAGGCAGTGATTAAAGTTCTCTCCTCACCAATATCCACTGCTCAGCCGCTAAGCAAATGAATCAAGCCAAGAAGTTCCAGCAGCTCTAATATAATGATTCACCTCATCTCAATCAGCTCATCCACCTCGCTCCCTGGTCCATCATGTTTGATCACCCATCGGCTGACGAGGCCTATGACCTCTGGCTCGACCTGATGTCAGCAATCCAGCACGAATGTGTTCACGTTAAGGACCAACAGGAGGCGCGGCAGCCTTCCATGGATGACAAAGGAGATTGCAGCCTTAATCAGGCGAAGCACCAGCTATTCAAGAAAGCGCAAAAAACTCAAAATCCCACTCATCTTAACCAAGCCACCAAGAAACGTACTAAAGTCAAGCATCTCATTCATATCTCCATAACGATTACCTGCAGCAACTAGCAGCAAAAGCAACCCACCAGCCCAAACTCTTTTGGGCATATTTCCACCGCCAGCGAGAAATGTCCTAAGCGCCGATTTTCAGAGATCACGGCACGCCCTAATTCCAACCTGGACGACATAGCCGAGTACTTCTCTTACCACTTTTCTCTGGTTGCAGCATTAGTCGACCCTACTGCACCTACCTAACCTTCGTCCCCACCAAGCTACAACTCTGCCAGTCGAGGCCACACCTGCAACCACCCTCTACTCCATAGTCATTCTTCAAGTTAAACTTACGAAGCCCTTGCTTGTGTCATCTCCTCTCAACGCCCTGGACCAGACGGCCCACACCCCTCATTGCTTACTGTTGTGTTCTGCTATTTCTCTTTCACTACTTCTTCTTCTATGTGTTGTCCTACCTATCTCCGCTTTGAGAAACCTATCCTCTTTCTTTTTATTCGTTTCTATGTCACATAAAATCAGTTGATCACGAGGGCACCGGACGAGATGGTCGTTCTTCATGGCGGTACGCTTGCTGGTGAATTCTACATTATGGTGACGAAGTCTACGTGAGTTCTGCGCTGGACTCGGCTTCAGCGAGGACATGCTGGGAATGCTGATCGTCAAAGGGGCCAATTTCTTGCGTGTCCCGGCAAAACCTTTCTTAACCGATCCAGCAACAAGATAGCGACTACATCGAACGGCATCTTCGAGTGCTGAGAAGCCATCTTGGACGAGTCATGGCCACGGGCGGCAAGTTAACCCCAGAGTCCTTGGTCAAGCTGGGACCTCCACCATTCCATGGGAGCGAGGGATCAAGATGTTTGAGCGTTATTTGCTGGCAACTGGCGCTCAAGAGTTTGCTGCAGAACGCCGTCCGGCAATGCTGCTCAACTGTCTCGGAGAGGCCGGCCAGCAGATTTACGAAGCTCTACCAACGCCTGAGCCTGCTGTTGAGGAAGCGCTAGCACCGCTGGCAGCACCAGGCGGTGAACAAGTTGTGGAAGCTCCCCTAGATGTCTACAAGGAGACAGTCAAGTTACTGCAGGCTGAATTTACGCAGCCAGCCAATGTGACGCTCCAGGAGCTCCAGTTTCATCTACGAAGACAAAAAGAAAGCGAGTTCCTTCGCGATTTTTAGCTGGCTCTACGGATGTTAGCCGCCAGCGCTAGTTTTGGAAGCCGTACTCAGTTCATGATAGGAGTGGCTTCAACTGAAATTCAGGAACGGATGCTCCTCGAAGCAGCTCTCCCGTTCGATGTTGTTATGCATACCGTCATGAACCTCGAAAGATCACGTCGAGAGGTTCGAGAGTGCGCTAGCGCCGCTGCACCGAGCGAACAGACCTGTCAAGGGACACATTCATCACACAGCGACGACAAAACCTCGAGACTATCCAGGGAGAGACAGTCCGGGCGACGTCAAGGACATGATTCCAGAGCGTCAATCAAGCAGCCTACCCGTCAACATAGTTTTTTTACAATGGACATGCTATGAGACATTGCCGCCACCTCCAAAAAGGTCATCATCCCAAAGGGTTGCGAGACAACGTCCTGCCTCGAGAGACGAGTCTGCGACCTGCGGGGAAAACGGCCGAGATTTGTTCTCCAGCCATCAGCAACCACGACCTGGACACTCGTTTGACCACCGTCAGGACCCCGTGACACAGTGAGGTCGCTCATGGCCAGACTCGCAAGGGCGGCAGCATTCAAGGCGTCATGACAATTTTCGCGACACGCGTACTTGTGCCAACTGCGGTAATGGTCCTCATCGATGCCAGAGCTACGACACCTGCCCCGCAAGAAACCTTTATGGCTACAACTGTGGTCGCAGAGGTCATCTTGGCCACGTATGCAGAAGTATACGTTGGGACTACCAGCGATCGCGATACAAGCAAGTGGAGCAGGTGCTCTCAGATTATGATGGCTACGACGATGACGATGACGATTGTGAGATCGTATGCCACATAACAGAATCATCAACGAAAAAAGTCGATATTAGCGCCAAAGTCTTTGGAACGCCAATACAGTTCCTGCTTGACACCGGGTCATCCGTCACAATAATAGACGAAGCCACGTTCATGCAATGGTTTGCGCGAGAGGCACTCGTCATACCACCTCCGGTGACGCTACTGAATTATTCGCGCCAGTCCATTAATATCCTGGGAGCCTTCAAGGCAATGGTGATATTCAAGCAACGTCACGCGCAAGTGTTATTCTACATTGCAGACCAAGGCACATCATTGTTAGGCATGAAAGCCGTCGTGGCACTCGACATCAAATTGAGCGGAGCAACGCGGTCTTGTTTCTATACTGCGACCAGTGACACCGGTGAGGCCTCTACAAGTGGGGCAGAACAACCGTCAACGTCGTCACCATCACCTACATTGACAACCAAGTCGATGGCATTAAATTCAGCCGCGATCTCTGAGTTGCATGACTCGTCAGCTGCACGGGAGCAAAAGTAGACTGAACGGCTTCTGCCACCAGCAAAGGCAAGTCTCACTCTACCTTCTGCCTTAGCGAAGCCTGTGTCTTCTCTTCCTAGACTTCCATCATCTCTGACACACTTCGATCATCTTTTCACCCCAGGACTAGGCCGAGGCAAGGGAGACACCTGTAAGATAAAGGTCCGTTCCTCTGTCACTCCCGTTAAACATCGTATGAGACGTATTCCTCAAGCTGCTCGACAACAGGTTTCTGACGAGATTAAATGTCTTGAGGAAGCTGGAGTAATCGAACACATTAATGCCTCCGAGTGGGTGTCACCGATAGTAGCCGTCCAGAAGAAGGACGGCAATATCCGAATGTGTGTTGACCTTCGTGAAGTGAACAAAACGGTTGTAATCGACAGCTACCCGCTTCCACACATTGAGGAGTTGCTGAACGCCCTACACGGAGCGCAGCATTTTTCAAAATTAGATCTCGCTGCCGCATACCATCAAGTCCCATTACACCCGGACAGTCGGGATTTGACAGCGTTTATTGCGCATGAAGGACTGTTTCGCTTTAAGCGAGTGTGTTTTGGATTAGCCTCAGCGCCAGCCATATTTCAGCAGATGATGGCGAAGATATTACAGGGCTGCAAAGGGGTGCTTTCCTACCTCGATGATGTGGTTGTCTACAGTAAGAACCAGCAGGAGCACCTGGAACGCCTGAAAGAAGTACTCATGCGCATATCTGAGGCGGGTCAGAAACTCAACAACAAATGCGTGTATGACGTAGGAGAAATTTCTTTCTTGGGGCACAAAGTTAGTGCTGCGGGGATTTCACCCCCCCCCCCCAAAAAAAAAAAAAAAAAAAAAAAAAAAAAAGTCGACACTATTCGTTCGGCACACATCCCCACGGACCTAACGTAGCTGCGTTTCTTCCTAGGAATGGTTGAATATTATTCCCCTTTTGTACCACGCCTGGCTTCTGAAGGGGAACCGCTGCGAAAGTACTTAAGAAAGGACACCCCGTTCATCTGGGACCAGGCAGCAGATCGAAGTTTTAATCGGGTGAAAACGCTGCTGCCTTCTGCACAAGCGTTGAAGATGTTTCATCCGCAGCTACGGATGGTTCAGCTTATTGAATTGGAGCAGTGTTGCAGCAGCTTCACGGACATGACATTCACCCAATTGCTTTCGCGTCACGAACACGGACTACCACAGAAAGTAAGTACTCTGCGGGGGAACGAGAGGCGCTTGCGTGTCTGTGGGCCTGTGAAAATGGCACACATATCTCTGGGGTCGCCGATTCACTCTGCGCACAGACCATCAAGCTCTCGTTGCCCTCCTAGCCACACGAGGGACCAGACATCGCCCACTCCGGATCACTCGGTTGTCGACCCGTTGATGAAGTACAACTTTCAAGTACAGTACCAACGTGGCGCAGAGAATCAAGTAGGTGACGCTTTCTCCAGACTTCCGGTAGCGGAAGATGAGGGAGGGACAGCACTTGACGAGGAAATTGTCTTTTACCGCTCTGAACGATGAGTGCAAATGAAAAGCTGAACTGCAAAAGGAGACGGCGGATGACCCCCAGCTGACTGTCGTGATGTCTTACGTCATCTCGGAATGGCCACCGTCGAGGGCGTTGTCTCCCGACGAAGCCATCTTCCACGCCACTAAAGATGCAGTCTCTGTGCACAACGATCTTCTGCTGTGCGGTGAACTGTACGTCGTCCCCACTAGTATGAGACACGCTCTCATCGGCCGGGCACACGAGGGCCATCCTGGCATCGTTAGGACGCGGACTCGCCTTCACGAACTATATTGGTGGCCCGGCATGAATGCGGAGGTGAAAATGGCAGTCCAAGCCTACGGTGTTTGTAGCTCGGCTGACAAATCGCCAACACCCTTGCAACCCGTGCCCTTGCCTGAGCGACCATGGTCAATGCTCGGCATCGACATCGTTTGCCCATTTGAAGCTTCGCCACCAGCGTATACCGGTAATGCATCACGCTCGTGGATTATTTTCCAAAGTGGCCTGAAGTCCATTTTTGCTCCAACGTCACGACAAGCACCGTGACCGGTTTCCTGCGGCTTGTCTTTCCTCGGGAAGGATACCCCGACAGCATTGTGTCCGACAATGGACCTTAGTTTTCTTCTGCAGAATTCGAGAGCTTCCTGGCTAAGCGAGGTACTACCCATCACCTGGTCTTTGTGTATTATATACAGGCGAACGGGCAAGTAGAACGATTTAATCGTACCTTCAAGTCGTTCGTACAGTGTGCTGCACTGGAGAAGCGTCCAATTCACTCTGCCGTTCTGGATTACTTGTACGTGTATCGTTGTACGCCGCACGCAACGGCAGAACTGTCTCCTGCGATTCTGCTGCATGGACGCAAGCCACGCAACCGGGTTCGCCCACCCACGTCTGGCTGTGCGTGGCTTAACCTGTGTCCGGGGAAAGGGATCCTGGAGGTTGAGCTGAGCCCGGGGTACGTTTGGACCCTTCGGGGTCCCCCGGGTGAGGCAATATACCGCTTTTGGGCCATGCTTCTCGTAGACGGGTGTCCTGGCTTGGCCCGACCAGGATGATTCAGTCAGTCGCCTTTCCTACCCTCTTCTTCCTTCTATCCCATTTTCTTTCACCTCTTTATGTTTTCTTTTACACTCTCTTCTTTCCTTGTTTACCTTCTTAGGTGGCAAGGGCCAACCTTGAGTGGAAACAGGTCCTGTCTTTGCAACCACACTAGGGTATAGTGCCCGGGCAGCACTGGTAGAGTACCGTATAAACCGGAATATAGGTCGAATTTATTTCTGAAAATGGACCTGAAAAAGTTGACCCTCGTCTTATATAGTGGTCATTAGCAGAAAAACAAAACTATTCTCGCAACACTGGGTGGCTAAAGCCGCCATCTTGTTTTTCTTCGCAATCGCCTAGCACTCGTCCCCTGTCACGACGATTATGATTCACTTTTACTTGTGCTCCTTGTTTTGTTACATCTACCGTTGCCGCTCCCGGAGTGATAATGAGGGTAAGTAGAACACAGTTCACGGTAACCTTCAAGAAGAAGGCAGTCACCTATGCAGAGATCCACGGGAATCTTGCAGCGCAGCGAGAGTTCGGTGTATCGGTACTGGCGAGGTCAGAGACAAAAACTAGCAGCGTGCAGCAAGGCGAAGAAAACTTCATTTCGTGGAAGGACTACGGTGTACCCCGAATCGGAAACAAGGTGGCAAATTTCATTCGAAATCTGCGCGCCAGATCGCTACCTGTGACGTTAGAGTAAATCCGTATGAAAGCCGTCGAAGTCGCTCGTGCCTCCGGGCTCTCGAGGGTGCAGTTCAAAGGGACGTCATCGTCCCTTTGAATTGCGTGAGTGAACTCGTCGTCGGACGAAGGTTCTGAAGAATCTGAGTAATAACGCTGGCGCACTTCCTGTTTTATTGCGTGCGAAACAATTAAATAAATGTGTTTTCTCGTCCTTCCGTATGCTTAGCCAAATTCGTTACTAAGGTAAGGTTGTAGTTTCTTGCCATAAAAACTTTTTTTTTTCGCTTTCTGCAACTTGTAAGTTTGGGGATTGACCTATTATCCGGTTCAACCTATATTCCAGTTTATACGGTAATTGTGTCAGCCAAGCCTTTTTTGTTATGGCACATTACCTACCCCCTTGTGGGGCTCCGTGGTGGGCGGCGCACCCGGGCACTGAGTCTTTCTCCCAATTATATGGGTTCGCAAGAAAAAAAAAAAACGTTTGATCGGGCCCCGAAAAAGGTCCGCACCGAAGCACTACTCATAGAAAAAACTACTTGCATATTTCATAACTTCCCCAAGTTTCTTGTTATGCACTAAGAGGGTTAAAAACCACTGGGTAAGTTGTCCCCTTTCCTCATCTCAAAAGTTCTTTAAGGAGTGATTGGAAAGAACTACAATGCAAAAGAGAGGGCATCTGGTTATCTCCTAGTATAGGTACGCAGTAAGCAACAAAGTGATTCACTATTATCACTAAGCTTCGTGACTGATTACAAAGTCACTGTCACACCTCATAGAACACTTAATACAATTTCAAGGGGTGATCTCAGAAGACGACCTGCTCGAGAGTACAGAAACCGAAGTAGTTGAGGGCCTTTCTACGCAGGAAGTAATTGCTGCCCGGCGTATTGCCCTTCGCCGCGACGATATTGAACGCAAGACTAAACTCATCAACCTAACATTTGAGCCAACCTCAAGTGTTCTAGCAAAGAGCACATCGCTGATGTATGCGAGAAGGAACACCATTGTGTTAACTGCAACGGTAAGCATCCAGCATACTACTATATTGCCCGTTATGGAAACAAGAAACAAAAATCCTTACCTTGAAGGTTACTGAAAACATTTCATACGATGATGCAAAGAAGCGCGTCGCATTTGTTTCCAAAGGCTCTTATGCCCAGGCCGTACGCATGGAACCGGTGCGGCCAATGGTTTCGACTGGAACACAGACGTCTACGGACGATCTGCGTGTCCCGTCGAGGTCTCCATCGTCCTCGGGAGCGTTGCCAGTGGCGCCGCTTCCGAATTACAAGCTGAATGCTGCCTCTTCAGCACCCACCCCGGAGCAGGGGTTGACACCGCCTTTTCCACCTGGCACTTCGACTCCTAAAGGCCGAGGTCAACCCCTTCGCACCTCTGCTCCCCAGAGGAAACCCGGGGAGCCGCCGAAGCAGTCGACCTCCAGGGGTCAGCTGCCGGCAGCAACATACGTTCCCATGGACGAAAGTGGGCCCAGGTCCGAGGAGGGTGCTCCAATCTCAGGAACAGAGTCCTTTCTTTCTGTCGCCAGTGACCCCACTCGGAGGCAGAGAGATACTCCTAAAAGCAGACCACCCGACGTGTGAAGATATTGTAGCGGCCCGCTAGAGTGAAGAAGAAGAGGACTACTCAGGCACGCAATCGGGTGCGCGTGTTTTGGCTCCCTGGGCTCTAGCCATTTCTAATTCTACGGACGCTATAAAGCGGCTGTTTCAAACATGACGTCTCATGACCTTACAATGGTGACCCAGACGTGATCGACCCACGCATCCGGAGTCGTTGAACAACGTAACCATGCAAGGCAACGGTGAGCCCACACCGCTAATTGGAGTTGTCTCCCTCAAACTTCCACCCTTTTGGCCCACTGATCTGGCCTTGTGGTTTGCCCTCATCGAATCCATACTCGTCTACGCGACACAATGCAACTCCTACAACCAGTCAAGCCACGAGCAACACCTAATCGGGGTGCATTCCTCAGCCAAGATCTACAAACATCAACCCATGTATTTGTGAGAAGAGACAAAGCCCGAACATCACTCGATCTTCGGGCAATATGATGGTCCCTACAAAGTACTTCGAAGAGACACAAAGACGTTTACTTTAGAGATGAATGGACGACACGAAGTCGTGAGCTTAGACCGCCTAAAAGCTGCCCACATCGATAACAGTGCGACTTCATGCAGAACCAAGCCTGTGAAACACGTACACTGGGCAGCAACTATAAACATAATTCCTTCACGCTATAGTGTATAATCATCACCATAAATTTCATTGTCCCACAAGTGGGAGGACTTTGATGTCCCCGGTCGGTGCCCTCAGTCCAGGGCTCCGTTGGCTACCCCGATCTTGCGGGCTCGCTCAGCCAGCCACTGCTGGCGTTCGAGCTCTGTGCAGCAGCTCCGATTCTAGAAGGGGGCACCTGTAGCTGCCCGCTTGAGTGAAGAAGAAGAAGACTACTCAGGCACGCAATCGGGTGTGAGTCTTTTGACTCCCTGGACTCTAGCCATTTCTAATCCTACGGACGTTATAAAGCGGCTGTTTCAAACATGACGTCTCACGACTCCACAATATATTTTAAACCCTAACGAATCTCCCTTTTAAGTCGCATTTCGTATATATATAATTTTCCTCTCTAAATGGCAAACTATAGTATCGCGCAATAGAATTGTCGCGGCCTTTTCTCTAATATTGATGAGATAACTTTTTTTCTCGATGAGTTTCGACCTGTGGCCATATGCCAGCAGGAGTCTCATCTTAAGGACACGCATGGAAATGTTTTACGCCGCCATCAAGTTTTTAGAAAGGACCGTGCATCTGGCAACTCGCCTAGTGGAGTGGCTGTTAGCAGAGCGGTCTTGCCTGTGCTCCAGTTCCTCTCACAACTTCACTAGAGGTAGTGGCAGTTCGTGTTCTTCTTGACCGCCTTAATTGCACTAGTTTCAATCTACCTGCCACCAAATATTTCACTGCATCTACAGGGCCTTCAAGGACTCGTTGGCCAGCTTCCACAACCTTTTTTTTTATTTTAGGAGATTTTAATGCGCACTACCCCATGTGGGGCAGTGCCCGCCAAGACCCCCGTGGCGGGGTCATTGAACGATTTTTGTTATCATCTGGCCTTTGTCTTTAAATGGAAGTGATCCAACTTTTTTAGTGCATCTCAAAATACTTTCACCTCCATCGATTTGTCTCTTTCATCGCCATCTTTACTTCCATGCTTTTCATTGAAGGTTTTAGACAATCCCTTTGGAAGTGACCATTTTCCTGTGCTTTTAGAAAGTATGGTATCACTCCCTTCTCTTCGAACCAGCATCCCCAGGTGGAAAGTCGATAAGGCGGACTGGGCTTTTTTTGCGTTGGAAGCGGTACTTGACTCTACCGAATTTTTATCTATATCGCCTGAGAATGCAACCTTGTACATTACAGACTGAATCATAAATGCAGCATTATTTCTATTCCACAAACATCGGGGATACTTCCAAAGCGGTGCAAGCCTTCGTGAACCAAGGAGTGTACTGCTACACGTAAGTCTCAGAACAAGGCCGGGGGCACTTTTTGCTGCTACCTAAGTACCATGAACAAGATCGAATTTAAAACAAAAAGTAAAGCAAAGGCTCGTTGGACAAGGAGGCAAGACAAGAGGAGCTCGTGGATGAAGTATGTTTCCAAGGTGAACAGTATTGTTACTTCAAAAGAAGTGTGAGACCGAGTGAGAAAGATTCAGGGCAATTATCTCTCTTTTAGAATACCTCTTTTACCCTCAGCTGTGCTAACGTTAAAGGGCCAGGCAAATTGTCTTGCAAAATATTTTCAAGAAGTTTCTAGTTCATCCAGTTACACTGCCAAAATAAAAAAAAAAAAAAAACAATTCAGAGCTATCGCGGAAAAGCAGCCAATTGCTTTGTCTGAATCGAATGCTTTCGAATAAAACCAGCCTTTCACATTGTGTCAACTTAAGGTGGCCCTTGAAACAAAGAAGGGATCTGCGCCTGGACCTGACAGAATAAACTATGAAATGTTGCGGCACATGTCTCGTAAACCCCTGGGTCATCTGTTCACTTTTTTAACCGTTTGTGGGGAGCTTCTGTTTTTCCTCAGTGCTGGAAACGTGCACATATAATTCCCTTGCTGAAACCCGGTAAAGACCCTTCACTGCCTATGAGTTATCGTCCCATTGCGCTAACTAGTTGTCTCGGGAAAACTTACGAGAGCCTGATAAATAGGCGACTAGTGCACTTGTTAGAGGCTGAAAGAGTTTTAGATACGAATCAGTGTGGATTTAGAATGGGCCGCTCAACTTTGCATCATCTTCTTCGTCTGGAAACTTCCATACGTGAAGCTTTTGTACATCGACAGCGCTGTGTGTCTGTATTCTTCGACCTAGGGAAGGCTGACGACACTACTTGCCGTTATGGGATTCTTAAGGATTTGCACACGTATGGCGTCTGTGGTTGAAATGTTGCGATGCATACAGGATTTACTTACTAACCGAACTTTTCAGGTTAGGTTTGGCTCCACGCTGTCTGATATTTTTCTTCAAGAAACTGGGGTCCCCCAAGGGGGTGTCTTGAGTGTTACTCTGTTTGCAGTAAAGGTAAACAGCCTGACTGCAGTGATACCAGCATCTGTCTTCTATTCGTTATATGTAGACGATGCGGATATTTTGTTTTCTTCCTCCAACCTCTCAAGCTGCGAGTGCCAGCTGCAGGTCTCTCTAAATAAAATGAGTAAATGGGCCGATGAAAATGGCTTTAAATTTTCTCCTGAAAAGACACCGTGCGTCGACGGAAAAAACCCCTTGAGAAGGGGAACAAGAGGGACAAAGGGCAAACACAAATCTCCAAACATATCTTGCACCTTTGCAACTTTGCATTTAATTGCATTATAATCACAGTGTGCGTGCCCTTTTCACTTCGGCGTGGCCTGCCACTTGAGCCCAGTTTACAACTCAATAGTACATTTTTACCTGTAAAGCAAGAGCACAAATTTTTAGGGGTTGTTTTTGACAAGAAACTTACGTTTTTGGCTCACGTCAACGACCTGAAGAAGAAGTGACTGCAAGCGTCTGATATCCTCTAAGTACTTTCCTACATGTCTTGGGGGTCTGACAGGCGTTGTCTCATCCTATTGAACAATGCCCTGGTTCGTTCCAGTCCGTACAATGGTGAAATTGTGTATGGATCAGCACGGAAATCTGTCTTGAAAATTTTGGATCCTGTCCATCATCTTGGCCTTCGACTTGCTACAGGAGCTTTTCGGACTTCACCTGTAAGGAGCTTGTATGCAGATACTCATCAAATTTCTTTAGGAAAGAGGAGACAATATCTTAGCCTGTGTTATGGATACAAAGTTAAATCTGACCCTGCACATCCCGCCTTTAGCTGTGTACAGACCTCCTGTTTCTTACGACGTTTTGAAAACAAGCCGAGCATTGTGCGACCATTAAGCTTTCGGCTTCAAAATATTTCAACTTCCCTGCAGCTTAGAATTCCTCAGAATAGTATGATTACAAGGGTCGAGAGCATTCCTCCCTGGAGTGCAGTAAAAGTTTTATGCGACTGGTCACTGGCAAAATTTCATAAGAAATCAGTCAAACCTCTTGTGATTCAGCAGGAGTTTTTAGCATTGCTGGGGAAATATCAAGATTACCTACAATTTTATGCCGATAGTGCCAAAACCTCATCCTACATAGGTTCTGCAGTGTTTTCACCAAGTACAAAAAAGCAAGACGTATCGATAGCATCGCAAGTATTTTTACTACAGAGCTTTATGGCATAATGATTGCCCTTGAACATATCTTGGAGAATCATGTGATGAAACTATTTTGCAATTGACTCTCAGAGTGCCCACCTATTGGTTTGCTCTCTTACTGACACAAAGAGCCAGCTTACACAACAAGTGCGTGTAAAGATGCGCCGTGCTCCCCTACTTGGACTTGATATTAAACTCTGCTGGTTACCAAGCCATGTAGAAATTATTGGTAAGGAAGGGGCAGATAAGCTAGCCGCCTCTATCAAGGATAACTTTTAAAACATCCCTTGGACAACCATATGAAGATTTTAAGCCAGCTTTAAAAGAGCAATTGACAAGGTATGGCAGTCAAAATGGGATAGGGAAATTGACAATAGACTACACGTTGTCAAACTTTGTTTGGAGGTGTGGGAGAGTTCCCATCACAGGAATCGTTTCCATGAAGTTTTGATGTTCCGATTGAGGATTGGCCACTCGCGCTTGACACATTTGTATTTGCTTTGTGGTGAAGATGCTCCACAGTGTGAGCATTGCGGCAAAGTAGTGACTGTATTACACATCTTGTTGAACTGGAGGCACCTACATGAACAGCGATGGGCATGTTTTCCAGAACTGTTTAGATTTCACCTCCAGTTTCACCCTGCCTTCCTTTTCAGTGATGAACCTCTAGTCCCTTTTCGGCGTGTTTTAGAATTTCTTAAAATAACTGGCTACATACACCGGTTGTAACTTTTATTCATAAAATATATCACTCCCATTATAGATAGTTTAAAATATGGTAGATTACCGTCAGTTTGATCTTAAAACATCCATAGACATTGTAATTTTTTATACCCAGAACTCATGTTCACGTAATACACGACTCATGTGCATAGTCTTATTAGATCATCAGCTAATATAGCTCTTTTTTTTCACCCCTTGTTTCTGCAATAGTTTATGCACTTGGCACATTTTGGCTCTTGTAGCTCGCGCGCCATAAAACTCAAATCACTCAATCCCTTCTGTTGATGACTTGCACAGCCGCCACGCGTGCCAAGAATGAATGCCAGGAATGGCGCACACCGTCAGCCATTCTTCTTCTTTTTTTTTCTGTTAACGATACCGAAGAACCTTATTGTCGTCCAGATACACAAGATGCACGCCTTTCAGTTTCTCGCATACAACGCTCACCATTGTCCTGGCTGCCTGAATTGCGTTTATTGAACGTTCTCTCAGGTTGTTCAGCGTGGCCTGGAGTTTTTCGAATCCGCCAACTCCGTCGCATGCATTTTCCCATGTCCAGACACAGAAAATAACCACTGCGCTTGTGGGCAATCGTTCTGTGCAAACTGGTGAAGCTGGTAGCGATTCTTAAAATGGCTGGCGGCCCCGTCACTCACGTACGTCCCGTGCGAGTATACCGCAACGTTGTCTTCAACCCACTATTTCACTTTTTCTAGAGCCAAGCACGTGTGAGCAGCGTCGTCAGACAGGTCCTCACTGATGATAGCAAAGCTGTTAGTAGATTTTCTTGTCGTCACTACACATGTAAATATCGTAACTTGTTTCTTTTTTTTCAGTGGTATGCTTGAAATTCGTCAGGAAGCACGATGGTGCAATTTTCAGAAAAGTCAAAATTAAAGACAATGCTCCCGCGTTGCATGCGCTACATTCCATCGTAGATCGCTTTACTTTGCTTTTGTCGGATATGGTTATGAAATATCCAACCGCTACTTGAACGACTTTTAGGAAGGTCTCAGGATCCAATGCTTTTTTTTTTTTCACCGGGTCGCCGGACTCCAATGTTTTAAGCACAACCTCTTCATCCTCTGGGAAATGAAGTTCCTCGAGTGTGAGAGACTGACCTCTTGGGCAGTTATCACAGTCTCCTTAAAGACACAGACCTGACAGTGGGTCGCACGGAATTGCTAAGTTTATTTGACCGGTGTTGAATGTTGAGCCTGTTCCGTTTCTAGAGCGGCAATACAAAGTAAATAATTGGCGCAGCGGACACAAACGCACACCTCCTGGTGTGGAATACATTTGACCCATCTATGGCGCAAGGAATAAAATTTCGTTAGCCCAACGCCGGAATCAGGATACGTTTCTTTGTAAACACCAAAGGACTCTCGGATTGAGCGTTTCAGGAAGCGCTTTGGCACGAACGTTTTCTCCCCGTCGAGCATGACAGAAATCACGTCTTTCTGGTTGGGACCTTGGCGCGAACATTGTAGCTCGTCTTTCGTAAAATACTCTAGGGCAACATACACGTTCCCAGGGCTCACCTTGCACTTCGTGTTAGGACCCGGCTCATACCACACGCCATGTTTTTCCTTACCTAGAGCGTAAACACTGTCGCCATGTTAACCTTTCCTATGTTAACATGGTGACAGTGTTTACGCTCTATTGTGTTTGTGCCTGATATTATCGCCCGTGACGCCAGCGAGTGGGATGGCGGCAGGCGCGACTGCTCAGTAAACAGGCATTGGCGGCCATATTTTGCTGGTTGAAGCGAACCCCCTTATCCTTGACAGAGCGGGGAAATGCGAAAAAAGATTGTATCGGCCGTTTTGCCAGAACTAGCGAGGAGTGTCGTCTGGCACTTCCGTCAACTATTGCGCCATAATCGTGATCTTCGCGAGGAAATGATTGTTGCTAGCCACATAACATTATCACGCAGAAAGGGAATGCTGAATTAAGTTTGTCTTATAGATACAAGTCAGGGATATATATAGAAGAGATATATGAAGATAGAGGGGAAGAGAGAGGAGCATATATTTTCATAGGAGAATAAAGTAAATGTTCCCGTGGCCGATGGCTGCAGAATATTTTCTCGCATCACTAGTTCGTAACATGATAGCTCTTTGTACACAATAGTTCCTCCTCACTTTTATTGTGTGAACGATTGCTGTAGTTAACGATGGCCTCATCTGAATAAAAATATATAAAAGATGTGTGTTAGTTTCATCAAACTGGAACTCAGAGTCGCTTCTCGTATAGGGCACTGCTAAGTGTTGGCTTTGAAAAAGAGCCCTACTTTGGGGAGTGATGTCTTCCTTCTCAATGAAATAATACATGTTTGTATTATAAATGAATGCCGAAATAGAGTATGACAGGAAACCCAAAATGAAAAAAAAAAAAACCTCGGAGGTGATTTTTTTTTTTTTTGCAGCGAATTTTGTTGTTTTTTTATTTTTCTCTGTGTCTTTCTAAATATATCACGACCAACGTACCACTCAGATACTTAATATATATTTTAAATAATAGTCATATATAAGTAGAATACTATCTGAAAAGTATATGATGGTGATCAAATTATTTCATGAGATACAGGCCTCCAAATTTTGCCACTTGTCTTGCTGATACATGCACGGAACGAGCATAGGGCAAAATGGTTTGAGTAAGCTAATCACTGCGTGAACATCAACTGGAAACTGATCCGGAGGATGCCGTGTTGTGTTATTTTAGCAGATTTCTTTCATATCATGTTGCTATTCGAAGCGCTTGATAAAAAGACGTGTCTAGCCTGCCACTTTAGATTATGTTCTAACAACCAAATATTTAGGGATTCATCTGAATGTAAATTTTTTATGGAATGATCATGTGGAGCATATCATCAAAAAAATGAGAGCCGTCTCAGCCTATTTGTACAGGTTGCGTA
Organism: Ixodes persulcatus; assembly: GCA_013358835.2. Taxonomy (NCBI): domain Eukaryota; kingdom Metazoa; phylum Arthropoda; class Arachnida; order Ixodida; family Ixodidae; genus Ixodes; species Ixodes persulcatus. The sequence goes on from JABSTQ010010146.1 coordinate 18,255, forward strand.
GTGTGGTGAACGTTTCTCTCAGAAGGAGGGTATTTAACGCACTGGGTGAGTCTATCCTACGTTATGGAATCTCGTTATACGGAATGTGTTCCAACTATTAAAAATCAAAAATCGATAATATACTCTATAAAATTGCATGTAATATCACATAAGGGACAATGTACGAAGAAGTAGAGAAAGATGAGGAAATGAATGCCGCGAGAGTGTTAACTACTGAGAGGTTGCACTGTTATGTAATTTTGGTAAAACATTACTTCAATAGTGATTTTAAAATTCCTTTAACAAAAGAACGAATTCTGAGGCGAACAGAAAAGTTCATTCTTCCTAGGATTCATACTAAATATAGAAAGAATGCCAGGTCATACTATGTTTCTTTTTATTTTAATAAGTTACCAGAAGAGCCTCACAACCTGAATTCCCTAAAAAGACTAAAACAAGACCTGAGAGAATGGTGCTGTCAGTCGGTAGGTGACTGAAATGGACAATGTTTGTCGCTTGTTCTCTTGTCGGGTATAATTCTCTTTGTTTGGTTTTGTTTAGTTGCATGCAAATAATGCATGTTTTTTTATAACTATGTAAGCAACCTGTTGGACGCCGGGTCTCGCAGACAAGCATACCCATGCTTTTGCGGACCGGTTTATGTACTGTGTTGAAAAAGAGACAATAAAACATTTATTTATTTATTTATTTATTTTATTTATTTAATATTTTTTGCGAATACTCTTTGTATTCATCTATTAAACAGTGGCACCCATTATCCTATACATTGTTCGAAAATTGTAAGACATATATACGAACCGGGTTGGTAAGTGGCTAGCATAGAGAGTCGCGGAACTGTCGTGCCGGAGTTGTTTGTGCGTTGTGGTACTGCTGACATTTTTCTGCCTGTACCAGTGTTCGGTGTGTTGACTGGTTTTTGTGCTGTGTATGCATGCTGTTTGTGCTGGTGTATGAATGTTCAGCCTTAAAAACCCCGAAATAAAAAATAAAAATTTTTAGCGCCATCTAGCGGTTACTGCTACACGTTTTAGGTTCCGCAAACTGCCGACTGAGTCAAGAAACTGAGCAGTGTCATGTATCTTTTGATGTACGAACAGCTGGCCTACAGGCCTCCCCACACTGCCTACCTCTCAGTTCGATAACAATTATGATAATTGTGCCACTCGGCTACATAAATGCGCGTTCTGTTTCCGAAAACTGCGAAGCGCCTGCACACGTGCCCACGAATAAATAACCACTTCGGTCGGCATAAGTGAGAAGCGGTCGAAAAAATTGCGGTAGCGTTCATGGGCGTACCAACCGGGGGGGGGGCAAGGCATGTGTTTTGCCCCCCCCCCCCCCCCCTGAAACAGCCGCCACGGGGCAGGACAAACACTGGCCGGCGGCGCCCAAGGGATGCCAAGGGCACCGCCCCCCGGTCCTTGGGGGGGGGGGGGGGGGGGGGGGGGTCTGGTTTTGGTTCGCCCCCCCCCCCACTCAAAACCAAGTTGGTACGCCACTGGTAGCGTTGGTGCGAGCTAAACGCCTCTGGTCTGTGTCGACGAGGGCGCCCAGCGATTCGTCGTCGCTTACGGCAAGTATGCGTTGTTTTCAATAAAGTAAGCATTCCCATTTCTCATGTAAAGATTTCTTTTTTTAGCGTTCTCCGCCTGTGGTAAAAATAGCCATTCTAGCAAGACACCGTCGAGGGCGATCGCGGTGATTCCGGCACAAACTCTGTCGTCCTTACCGGACATACGTAAGGCACCGGTATTTGGGGACGGATGTTTATAGTGTCTGATGGTGCGTGGAAGACGTCGAATAGGCCTATGTGCTTTATTCTCTCACTTGGCCGAAGAGCCGTGCTGCTTGCTAGGGCTTACGGGGGAACTCGCCCGTCGCTTACCGGCCTCATGCTGTTTCGGTGGGTAGTCACTTCTGACTACCGGCTGTTTGACTATATGTGGTGTCGTCAATTTTACCTCCGGGGGTCGTTATAGCTTTTTTTACTTTTTGACCACCCCGAAAGGCACGTATGGCTACCTTTGTTTTAAGAGTGTAGAAACTTGAACCTGAGAAGTTGCCAATATGGTCGGGAACGTTTACAGGGTTGATTTTTCCCAGTGCCTAATATTATACAAGTCTTATCACGAGAAGCATGTTTTGAGATCGAAATTTGGATTACGGCTTTTAAACAACAACATGGGGCTAGAATTTTGGTGTGCCTAATTTACCAATTTCGTGTACCTTGTCTGCACGGACCTGATGCTACGTGGTTTATGGCGCCCTTTTGTGACAAATTTTAGCCATTGTCTTTAAATCCACTGTGCGTTTTTAAGACGATTCTGGCTTTTAAGCATATTTAGAAATGCATAAACAACATATCCATATTAAATAGTTTTTTTAATTCCCGTCATTCCTGTTTCTTTCTGAATTTATGTTCTTTAAAGTAAAGTCTTTATTTTTACACTTAAAGATTATGTATGTGACAAACAATTATTTATCTCTCACGTGTAACGTTTGAGGTCGCACAAGCCGCGTAAGCACTCGACTTCACAAAGGACCAAACAAGGCGGCTGTCGGCGAAGCTGCGGACGTTCCTGCGTTCACCTTTGCGATGTTCCGCTGACACAAGCTTCCCGTGTGACAGTTTTCGTCGCAGTCACGGAAGCGTCAATGGGACAGTGGGAGTGAGACATTCCGGTGCCTTGCTTGCGGAAAAGAAAACCCCAATATTTCGGGTTTCTTTCTTTCTTTTTCTAGACTGCAGTCAACATTTTTGTAGGTAGTTTTCATTTTCTTCTTTGTACTTTCCTTCCACTCACAGCAGGTTGTTCCAGACCACTTTTGAATTCATAGTTTAAGGCTGCCAATGTTACGACTAGTGATATACCATCTCAATATTTTAGGATCTGCCCAAAAATACATAATTCTCCAGATTTCAATATTTTGAGGCTTCTGTTTTGCGGATTCAGTTTTCGCTATTTATTACCTTCATTTGATTTGCGTGTTAGAGGCGTTAAAATAGCTGCTTTTAAGTGTACGTTCTAAATTCTCCGACTTTAACAAGGGGTTTATTGGGTTTAGGATGAGAGCGAAAAAAGTTTATGAGCCAATTATATGCTCAGCTTGATCAACGCACGTCACTACTCACTACTACGAAGCTGATGCAGTGATGTCTCAGTTATATGGACGCCTACGTTCCCCCCAAAAATCATCCATAATGTGAATTGTCCATATAAACGAGACAAAAATTCATGTATTTTCCGAGTTTGTCCCCAAAAATGGTGTCCATAATGCGGGGTACCCATATTAACGGGGTCCATATTAACGAGACATGACTGTATTAGTCGCCATTGCACGTCTCGTGTTTGCTAAATGCTAGCTATTGCGTGAAAAAGTCTGTCTCAAAGCGCTGGGAAATAATTAATGTATATCGTGTGCCCTCTGTTTGTTGAATTTTTTTTATTTATTTATTTTTTTTTTGCTTCCGGTATTTTTAAGGTTTCACTTCAGGGAATTAGATTATAAGTGTCACTTGATTATTGTGTCAAACATAAGCACTATCCAAATTTATTAATGACAACTAGCGCAACCCTTTCAACGGCCTAAAATTCCTCAACTTGCTCCTCCACCTTTCCTTAAATATTTTGAACCAGAGCTGCTCCTGGCCTTTATTGCCAACGACAGTGAGCATAGTTTACACCAGTGCCTTTTTCAACTTCATCAATGCACACTCACAACATAAAAGCTACGACAAAATTTGTTTTTTGCGTTTTTTTGTTGTTTCTTTTTTTAAGAAAAGAGCGTTTATACAGCCATATCAACACCAACAGTCTACTCTACATTTATGTCAAAGCCCACGCCATGTCCTGAAATACCAGGAAGCGGTTTTGATGTCATTTTAAAACTTCCGCCAGCTACTACGCCTGCATTGTCGTTGGAAATAGAGGCAGAAAAAAATCCCGAGCTTGAAAAGAAGCCAGATTCTGCTCAAGAATATCCAGCATGATCGTTTGGAGTTTTACTTCTCACGGTCTTTCTTTCGACTTTGCGACGTAAGCCCCATGCCTTTAGGATACTTCGGCAGTAATTTCATGACAGTAATTTATTCACTTTAAATATCTTTTTAGTTATTTCATTCATTACTTAACATTTTTTCTAAGGGTTATTGTACTTTTAACAACTGAAGTGTATGTGTATACAGACTCTTTTATATACTTTCGTTTTAATTGCGATTTCAAAATAAAAACGAACATTTCGCGACAGACATTACTTAACCATATTTCAGTAATGTTTGAAAACAATTAGCAACTTGCAAACAAGGATATTGGTATTGCTAGTCTAATTTTTTTGACCTGAGTGACGAGCAGTAACACAAGAGTAAAAGTTGTGTCAATTTATCAATGTGCCAATTTGCACTAGAAAATCATCATTTTCTAGTACGACTTGTTTTGAAAACATGCTTCCAAGTAAATAAAAATAGAAAAGACCACACTATATATTCTGTACGAGTTCTTTTGTATCTGGTAGAAGTCTTGACTGAAGGTGTTTATCAATACATCCGGTGCAATTGCTCCACGAAATGAAGTTTCACTGTATAAATGCTCAATTTTATATGCGAGACACGTGAAATTAACTTTGTGCAAGTATTGATGACTATAACATCTGTGTACACGCCTTTGTCATTTTTATAATTATTTAGTTCTATGGTCTCAAACGTTCACTAGTTCTTGCAAGAAGTCATATTTAAGACACGCCTTAATATAAGAGTTTGCAATTAGGAGACAGTACAGCCAGGTGCCTTCAAGTCAAATATTTTGTTAAAACCTTGTTTATAGTAATAACGGAAATGTAAAGTTAAAAAAAGACCAACTGATTTGACCTATTTTGAATAATACCTTAAACACACTTCGAACCTTTTGCAATGTGTTCGCAAAGTCGACTCTAAAAGTTACCAAACGGAAGATACGGCTTTATTTAAAAATATCACGCACAACCGGAATGCCGAATATTCAGATAAATGTAAGATGGCCGCCGTGGGGCCTCATCCTCTCAGCTGTAATGCATTTGCGAGGTATTTACATAAAGGCGTCTTCCAAACTTTAAGGCCTCCGTTCAACAACTTGTTTTGTAATTTTTAGGGGACTAACGGCTTGCTTCATCAGTCGCCGACCATAAGTTTTTTCAGCTCGTGTTCGTCCTGAAAATAAAATAAGTAAAATAAAAATGATGGAATGAATAGTATTAGGAGATTAAAAGAAAGCTACGTTAAGGGCGAAGACGGGTTCTAACATACTTTTATATCTTCGTCCTTGTTTTCGACCTAGTCCTTTATGTCGCTTTCTTTTTATCCGTGTAACTTACCAGCACACTCCAATTTGGCTAGAATATGATTACATGTCGCTCAGACGACAATTACCAGTGTTGCATAAATCCCCTGCTGAATAAAAAAAAAAATTACGAACAAGTTTTTTTTTTTTACGTTTTGCTTTAGCACTTTTTTCTCCAGAAAACCCGCGTGTAACACCCTTCCTCGTTTTTGATGCGTTCAATACACTTTAAGGAGTGTACCTAAATCAAACATCTGCACTCAATGCATTGCCGTTAATTCCGGTGATAATCTGAACTGACGCATCATTCTTTCACTTAAAGCATTAGAGATAACTTTAAAAAAACTAAACGATTACCAAAGCGCGTCTATTGAATGCTTTTGAAGCGTCGTGAAATATCTTTACGTCATTTGCAGACCCGAGCAGGGACACGAAAATGCTGCTATGAACGTGTAGGATTAATAAAAAAAAGACCCCCACGTATGGTTTGAGTTGGCACAGCAAGCAGACATTTAAGCGACAGTGCAGGGACCCCAGACTCGTCAAACGAAAGGTTGGGGCCGGAGTCCACGGAGCTCGCCGATTGGACCCTCGCGACGATGACGCTGCTCTTTTCCCGCCGAAGTCCAATTGGCACGCTCCGAGAACTTTCGGCTCCAGCCTTGTTCATCCTAAAGTCCCTCGATACTTATTTTAGAAGTAACGACAACCAATGCAAAAAATGACAATGCACATTCCGCTGAAAAAAAATGGCGGCATTCAGATAAAACCAACGTTATTAAACCACTCAGTTAGGAAACTGCCATAAAGACTGCTCTGAAAAAGTGGCGCCAATCTGTCCTCGAGCATGGAGCTAATGGCGAACACAACGCCACCATTTCTCCCGCAGCGGCCACTCGAGGAACCACACGTTACTTCTATTTTGGCTTTAATCGGCCATTTTGACGCCGAAACAGATACAGTGGAAGAGGTTACAAGGGCGCCACCCCCGTGCCCCCAGCGGACTCGCCGCGTCTTACTACCGAAGTTAAAATGCACCTAGGTCGGGCCGCGCTACCTGAAAGCACCGCTGAGGCATGGTTATATAAAAACAATATTAATTGTGCCGCAATACCTTGCAAACTAAAGAATTAAAAACATCATGCGCCCTTCATTTTGTACTAAACTCCAATAAATTTCATACAAAAGAGTCTTTTCTGTTTGTTTTTACGCAAAAACATGCTTTCTAAAAGCTCAAGGTGACCACAGTACAGACAAATGATAAGAGTGGCGCTGTTGTCGTATTTAGCTCGGTCTCGGTGGACGCCAGCGGGCCCAGGTTTCGACGGCGAGTTTCCCAACTGAGTGTTTTAGTAACGTTGGTTAAAACCTATGCTGTGTGCCGCCATTCGCTTCCTAAAACCTGCACCGTCACGCAGCCGGCGCTACTTGTAGGAAACTCTTATCTAGGGACTTTAGTTCATCCTCGACCATACACGAACCTAGGATGTTAGGAAGCGATGACGTAGTGGAGCCGCCAAGCGTCACTCTGTATATTGGCGATTGTTGGGGGGCAGCCCACGTCACACATATTCCAAAAGAATATCCGGCACTTCGGTGGCTCTACTAGGCTGGTCGTCAGTGGAATATTTATTTGTTTAGAATAAAATATAGCATTGGGTTAAATATTCAAGTGCATTATTATTGTCTTAGTATGTTAACGGTAATATTTAAGTAAGTTCGAGTACAAAGATATTATTTATATTCTACTTTTGCTAGTATGTTTTAATTACGCAAACATTAAGGTCGGCTATTTATACGACTCGCACTGTTATAGACACACTACTTAATTAGTTTTACTAAGGCTTCGTGGACTGCTGCATTATGTGCGTTCACTTGTACCAATATCTAAACCAGAGCCTTCTCGGAATTCCTCGCACGCATAAATCAGTTCATCAATTAAATCGACGAAACTGTACGAGGGAACGCTTTATATTATGCCAGACATAAGGAACTATTAATCTAGCAGATGATCTTTTCTATAGAATGTGCACAACTTTTTGCAATGACAATCATACCATGCGATTCTTTTCCGACATCTTGGCCGTCTTATTGGCGTCGTAGTTGTCCATGAACTTCCGGGCAAAGGGACATATGTGCTTCGGGTCCACTTTGTCCTTGTCATTTCGCTCTGCGGTTTTCAAAGCAAACACAATCAATATGTTTTTAAAAAATAATACTTATACCTATTCTCTTAACCTTTGTGTGAGGTTTGTCTCTAGGATACTGCTTGTCGGAGTAAAGTTTGAAAGAGAAAGGGCTCCACAAAACTGGACTGTTGAAACAAACTAAGAACGGAAACACTAATAGAACTCCCGAACAAGCTGAAATGAAAAAAAAGACAAACACAATAACGTCTTAAAGGTCTTGTTTACGTTATTTCGTGTTCCTTTTCAGCCTTCCGTCTTTTCTTGTCTCGACGGTTTGTCAGTATGACTGCAGTACACAAGCTTGCCTACACGAAACCCTCATTCCAATAACGGAAAAGGTAAAAACTGCACGCCCGTTTTGTAAAAAAAAAAAACGGAGCGGGAAGAAATTATACGTCCGTCAGTGTGATCGCCGTTTAAAACAAGTCGACACATTTCACAATGTATAGGAGGCGCGCTGGCACCTATCGAAATGTCCGTTGTTTGAGGGATCGAGGCATGAACAGCAACACACAAACTTGTGACGCGTAAGTATTTCCAACCTCGCTAAATATTAGCCTAACTTCCTATCTTTTTATGTCCGGAAGGTGTAAGCCAACCTCTTGATTCTTGACATATTAGGGAGAGCGATGTTCACACCGCGGTATCACCGCTGCCGAAAGCTGTGAATCCTCAACAAAGCCCCACATTCACGCCAAACAAGCGTACCATAAAGCCGCGGCCAGACCGATAACATGTCTAACAAAAGACAGTCTACCGACATTATCTAAGGCACATGTTTCTTTATGGCACGACAGTCACGTTGGTCATACAAACCTGTATGCTGGCATGTTCGAGAAATACGCATGTCTAAAGAAAGCATGCTTCATGCGTGCCCGTAGATACTTTTCTTCATCATGTCTGCAGTGAAAACCATGTGTTTTGTATGACGAATGCTCAGTGATATTGCGACTTAAAGGCCGACGTACAACCTCGTCATTAAAATAGTGCAAACTTGACCAGGACAAAAAGGCACACGTACGACATGAACTGGCGCTGACTTCCAACTAAGTTTATTGGATCATCCAACCAAGCAATATATACCATCGCCTGCGAACATAAAAAAACACAAATATTTATACAATAAAATTACATGTATACCACGCGTCTATCTTCAGATAAATCCATCAAAAAAGGATAATTTTTTGTCGATGAGACACAGCGACGGCATGCTGACGCACTTGTCTCCCGCTTTTTGATAAAAAAAAAGCCTCTATAATTTCTCTCTCTGTTTTGTCCTTTGCTCTCTTCAAGAACTTGATTAAATTCAAACGCAGTTTGCACCCACATCGTTTAACGTGCTCAGCAAGATGACCACCCAAATTGCTTCGTACCGACAGATTATGCTCGCGTGCTCTCGCATTAAAACAACGACCCGTTTGCCCATTGTAAATGCGGCCACAGCTAAAAAGAATTGCGTAAACAACCCCACTTGTGCCGCTAGCGCACATGACGGCATGTTTTTTGCGCATTAATCATTTTATGCCCAGTAAGCATAGGACAAGTATTACCAAGCTTGCAGGCAGCCGAAAAAAGAAGATTAACACCATATCTACCAGCTATCTTTTTTTTTAAATTATGCTATACGTTGTGCATGTAGTACGCAACTTGCACTCTTTTTTTAATCTGTTCTAGAGTAGGTTTTTTTATTCTGTGATCCTTTAAGTTTCTGTAATAGGCTCTCGCAAACGCTTAATAGTAGCATGTTTAGGGTACCCCGCACATTTTAACTTCATAAACTGCTGATCGAAGGCGGTTGACATTTTGTGCTCGCCACTTTTTGTGAGGGCCGCGTGTAAGCAATTTGTAGCTATTCCCCTTTTTATAAGCTTGGAGTGGGCACTTTCAAATGACAAATTACTTTTTTGGGGGGATTGCGAGTTGTACATCCAGCACAAGTGTTGCCCAAAAAAATGAAGCTGCACATTTAAAAAAAAAATAAAAAATCTGAATGCAATTCTGGTTAGCCATTTTGCAAGTGAACTTTAAACCTCTCGAGTGAACATTAAAAATGTCGATAATTTTTGAAGCAACATCAATTTCATTTATCCCAGTCAAATCTCCTAAAATAACTAAAACATCGTCTACGTATCGGTAAACCTTAAGCACATGTACATCTTCAAGATACAAAGTTATACGTTTATCCATTGCGCCCAGATAAATATCGCACAACACGGCCGACAGAAGACCCAATACATATACAATTTTTTTTTGTATAAAGAACTGGTCATTATAGCTTATAAAAAAAGGAATGCCTACAAATTGCTTACAGGCGGCCCTCACAAAAAGTTGCAAGCTCAAAATGTCAACCGCCTTTGATCAGCAGTTTATGACCTTAAAATATGCGGGGTACGCTACTATCAAGCGTTTGCGAGAGTCCATTACAGAGACTGAAAGGATCACAGAATAAAAAAAAAACGTACTCTAGAACAGATGAACAAAAGAGAGCGCAAGTTGTGCCCTATTTGCACAAGGTATCGCATAACTTAAAAACAAAGATAGCTGTTAGATATCGTATTAATCTCCCTTTTTCGGCTCCCCAGCAAGCTTGGCAAGATATGTCCTATGCTTACTGGGCATAAAAGTGATCAATGCGGAAAAAAAACATGCCGTCATGTACACTAACTGCACAAGTGGGGTTGTTTACGCAATTCTTTTTAGCTGTGGCCGCATTTACATTAGACGAACGGGTCGGTGTTTCACTGAGAGAGCGCGCGAACATAATCCGTTGGTACGAAGTAATTTTGGTGGTCATCTTGCTGAGCACGTTAAACGATGTTAGGTGTAAACTGCTTTTGAATTTGACCAATTTTCTGAAGAGAGCAAAGGACAAGACAGAGAGGGAAATTATGGACGGGTTTTTATCAAAAAGCGGGAGACAAGTGTATCAGCAAGCCGTCGCTGTGTCTGATCGACAAAGAATTATCCTTTCTTGATGGTTTCATCTGAAGATAGGCGCGTAGTATACATGTAATCTTTTTGTATAACTATTTTTGTGTTTTTTTTTTGTTTTTTGTTTGCAGGCGATGGTATATATTGCTTGGTTGGATGATGCAATAAACTTAATGGGAAGTCAGCGCCAGTCCTGTCGTACGTGTGCCTTTTATGTCATTGTCAAGTTCGCGCTATTTTAATCATATCTAATACGAACCAACTAGCCCAATCAAAAGTTGTGGTACAACCTAGGTTTTCAACGGGGAAGACAGTCCTTTTAGCTCTCCCCCTCTCCTAAGCCGCGAGGGGAGCCAAGTTGGGACAAGGTAAAAAGTGGAGAGGATATAGGAAATGAGGAGGCTGGCAAAAGTGGAAAGCGCCAAGTGTACGTCGGACAATTACTGACGTGGCAGCCAGGAGGTGTCGCGCAGTGATACCTTTTGCAAAAGCCACGAGATAGAGTCTTCGCTACACGTTAACAACTAACGAAAGCGAGCATGCGTGACGTAAAGCACATGTAGCTGAAGAACTTAACTTATTTTATTACATTCTTCTGATATACTGCGCAATGCTTCTAATAAATCCGGTACCGACACGTCAGTGGTTGCCGCACAAAAGGTCGCTACTTGTGCTATCCACGACGTGCGCTCTTCGTCTACCCTTCGTTTAACAATACATCGGAGCGCGGCCGACGCAATTGAGCAGGAGATTGAACTATAGGCGGAGCGTTAATGAGCTTGTTGTCCACACAGCCTGATCCCCACAGCCCCGTCCCCACAGCATAACAAAGAAATTGAACCTCGCCTAGCATGACCTGGGCACGCGCGCTTCCCTTTGACCAGTGCTTTGGTCGCACGAAGAACGGCCTTCTAATAGTCATCTTCGATTTCTCGGATCAAAAACAAACAAGAAAATGCGGTTTGTTGTCCCCACCTCAGAGGCGTACCGCTAGAGGCGTGACTGTTCGATCTCCTCCGCAATATAAGAGCCGATGGGCCTCCTGCACTGAAGCTTCGAACAAACTGTGTCGCCCTCGTTTAGGGTAATATAAGCTCACCTGGTTGGGACTCCCATTATTGTGGCGCCTTCGCCGTGATTTTTTTTCCTTCTGTGTAGTGCAGAAGAACGGAAAAACACCTTTGGACGTCCGAAATCGGCTACATTCAACGCCGCAAGACTATCGAAAGTTCCGGATTCATGCCACCACCGCTAGGGTACGCGTCTCGTATCCCTAAGTGGTGACCTTAAACATCTGGCGTCCCGACGTTTTTTTGTTTTTTCTTCCCCTTTACGTTTCTTTGGGACGCGTGATACGGCGTTTCTTGGTTCACGCTCTTATCGTCCTAGCTTTGGCCTGTGCTTCGATGGCGTTAGCATTTTTCGTTTTTTTTTCCATTTTCCTTGTTATCGTGTTCCGCGCCAGAGCAGGCAGGCTTCTATATGTGTGGCAGTTTGACTCGCTCAAGTTTGTACTACCCAAAACAAGTCCTAACGACTCATTTTTCGCAGCGCTTCCTGGGCAACGCAGGATGCCTATATAGTCAAAAGGAAGTTTTTGTAGATCGTCTTGGCTGTCCCGCAACGCTCTCCGCAACCCGATACTCTACCCAGAACTCTACAGTCAAGGCCATCGATGCGAGGCGCAGTAGCAGCTTCCGATGCGGAGGGTTTAGCGGAGGGGGAAACGCGGTCTACGAAAACTTTCTAACATGTAGCGCAGATAGCAAAAGGTCCCTGCGTTTGTCAATTTGCTGCGAGTGTGTACTGCCTTGTAATCCAAGCAACCCCAAAAAGCGCTCCGTGACGTTGCGATTCTAGCCTGCGTGCATGGTGGAAGAAGAGAGAGATGTTGGAACAAGGCCAGTAAGATGGGGGATCGCAATTTCACTCGGGCTTCGCGCGTCTCGCGGCCGGGGAGCATTCGGGTTGGGGCATTGCGTGCAGACGCAGTCGCGCAGCCTTCCCAAGTTAACGATCGCGCGCCTCGTGACCTTGAAAACGTGTGAACGATTAAGGACGGTTCCTCGAGCCCCTGCCATGCTGGGCCCTCTCACGGCGTTTGTCAGAAATAAGAGCAAGCCTTTGACACACTCGCTCCATGGCGATGCGACGCCGTTCAGACCAGAGATATACAAATTACTCAAAAAAGGTAGTTAAGTTAGTATCGACGCCAAAAGTAGTCGGAGTAGAGTAGATATTACGCATTTGTAATAGTAATTGAATAGACTACTAACTACTGTAAAAAATAGCGAGCTACTTTGAAGTTACTTTAGAAGTTACTTTTTATATTTTTGTGGCAGCAAAATGAACAGAAGTTTGGATCAGCGAAAAACCCTGCGAGCCTGAAAGAAATGCAGTCATTTTATGACTTCCAAAGTAGTTTATTCGCTCGCAGAAGCAATTGTCTTTCAAAGTTGTTATCGGAGAGTTTTCCCCTTTTCCTTCAAATGACGTCCTCAGCCAAGCTAAACAGACGTTCCACCATGGTGCTGGATGCAAAGGCAGCGTTCAATTTCAGAAGCAGGCTGTGCAGGGTCGGGTAAGCGAGTGTCGGCATCTTTGGTGTTCATGACTAAACATGTGAGGCTTGCCTCGGCTAGAGGGTCTTTCATAGCAAACACTCCTCCTTTTTTCTTTTTTATTCGGCAAGTTGAGATTGTTATGACTGGCCCCTCTTTATTTTCACGACGTTCGGAGAGTTCCCCGAGTGAGTGCCCCTGACCGTCAAGGGATCAAATCTCGCGCCACGACGATGAGATCATCCGGACGACTGCGCGTCTCGTTGCAATGTTAATGCTACGCCACTGAAAAAAAAATTGCTTTTCGCCGCTGACGTTGGGTCCAACAAAAGGACCACCCAAGGGTAACTCGCAATCCTCGCCGGCGACTACGGTATCCTGACGCACCTGACACGCCTGACAAGTAAACGTTTTTAACAAAGAGGAAGTCTTCCTGGCGTGGAAGGTCGGAAGGACGCGAAGGATTACGTGGACAAGCATCGTCGCTCGTACAGTTGCAGCTGGAAGCGGGAACCTGCTTCCATGAACGGATTATCCGTGCCAGGGTTTGTGCGCGGGGGAGTCCGGCTTTGCAAGGGAGTATGCGCTGACGACGAGGCGACCATGTGAGCAGGCGCCCAGCTGCGAGGTCATTCCAGAGGCGGGCTACCGTGGAACCTACCACTTGAGTCAGAACTGATTAAAGGCGCACAACATGAAAACAACAAAAACCCTCGGAGTGTCCCCGCCTTCGCGACCCACCTGGTTGTTGAAATGACGCCGCAACACCCTTATTTGTTCAGCGCGAAGTTGTACAAAAACATTATGATAGATATAAGAGAAAGAGGGAAAGAAAAGTGTTTTTTTTTTTTTTTATCGCAGCAGTTCTTAATTTGAGTTGTTGGTGATGATAGAGCGAGGGATAACAAAATAATTTATATTCAGTGTTTGGCGTACTTCAGGGTATTGATAACACCGCGTGGTGTTCATGCTAACTACAGATTGAACATATTAAGGCACTAGTGCGCAAAACGTATGGTTGCCAGTTGTATTTTATTTTGTTTTTTGTAAGTTGTATGGAGGCTGCCCATATCAAAAAAGAATGGTTTCAACGCTATATAGGCATTTATGCGCTCGTTCGGTTTTGAAAGTTATTTACTTCGAACGTCTCAATGTTACTTTTTTTTTTTCAAGAAACAAATATGTTTCTTGAAAAAGAAAAGTTAAATAATGTACCCTCTTATCAGGGGTATATCAATGTACCCTTGATAAGAGCTTCCAGGGATAGAACAGGAATATCGTCGAGAGACGCTAATCCCGATCAGGTAATTTGTGTTTTTTGTGGCACTGTTAAACGTAATAGAAATTCTGATAAAAGAGAATGATAAAAACTTTGACAGAATTATCGATGGTTTTTATCTAGTGCTGTATCACGCAGTCAGTGTTACCTCTAGTGTACAGCTCGTGTTGGACTGGCTGTTTTATGTTAACAGCGGATCGTCGACTGATGCACGTTGTCGGAAGTAACACCCTTGCAATCACTACTGCCAACAAAAGGCGGTCATGGAACCACGGAGTATTAGATGATATAGATAATTTTCGTGTAGTCGTCCCCATCCTGAATTGTGGAACTTGCGGTATATGGGCTAACATAGTGTTGCCTTCGCCACGCGTATAAAAGGGGTTTACGATTTTATTGCGGCTCAAAATCTGTGTCTTGCCTCTTCTACCGTGCCACCACATGTGTGCCACCACATTATACCCTACTGGTTGTTCTGGAGCACGAATCAAATAAAGCATTATTATTATTATTATTATTATTATTATTATTATTATTATTATTATTATTATTATTATATCCCGAGATAAAATCCATAGCCAATTGGGTGAAAATACAGAGTGGGCTAATGTTCTGTGTACAACCAAGAAAAGATTAAAAAACGCTATTTTTAGATCATGTTTTCCTGTCAAGCTTGTTATGGCGGCGAGGGACAATAAATCAAAGATGGCTGTACTTTCCAGTTAAAAATGCTCGCTTATATGCCGCCATAGCTACCTAGCCACATTTACGCCGAGGTCATCATTGTTCCGAACACTACGATTACTAGGACTGGGATATTATTTGGTGTTTAAAAGAAAATAGCAAATCAAAAAAAAATAGGGGTGGGTTATCTTTCGGTGTGTGGGGCATCTCTATGTATATTAGGGTATATTGTTTCGTAATGTGGTAATGTAATGCAAACTACGTGGTTGGGGACGAGGGTAAACAGAAAAGGTGTATAGAAGACAATCGAAAATTTGAATCCGGAGTTTTAAATTCAATGTATGGCTATCAAATTCGTAAAATAGGCATTTGTCTTTCAATTTCGTATTATATAGCTCGTTAATTGAGGGGCGGACCAGAACTGAAACTGTATTTCAGGATATAAAAGTGACAAGATGGGACGTTCCGGTCAAACTCGACGCACGTGACAAAAAGACAAAGGCGTCACGTGAGGCTTTTGCCAGAGTTACTAGGCCTACTCAGCTACGGAAGTGCCCAGAAACTCTGGTTCCACGAACACTGCCCCTCTCTCTCCTCAAGGTCCGCCTCCTGCCTTTTGACGCGCCACCGTTTAGGGGACGGCTGCTATGGTAACTAAAGTGCACTCAGGGGAACAGACAGGTTTTGATATACAGCATCTAGATGGCGCTTCGTCGACTTTCCGAAGTACAAGGTTTTGTACCACAGCCTCTAGATGGTGCTTTAAGCGATGAGTGGCATTAGAGAGACTAAATTTCAGTGTTTTGAACTGCTCGATCGGGGTTGGTCACGTGGTTTATGGGCCGCGTTTGCAATGCGGGCTGCGACGAGCTGAAGAAAGAGTTGTCAAATAATTTCCTAGGTAGAATACAGGCCACTCCGCTCATTTGCGTTAGACAGAGCGATGGCAGCGCCGAAGCCTCCTCTCGTGCTTGGCTGCTCCAGCAACCCCGGCAGCCGACTTCTCTCCGCACTTTTTAGCCGCCCCCTCTCTCAATGCCAATCTTTCTAGATCACGTTGGAGCCCAGCAACCCGGATTTGAGAAATCCAGAGAACGAGGACGCAAGCAGCAACCGCGATGCGATTCACCAACGCCGACGTGAACGGAAAGCACACTACACGAGTGTAACCCGATGAGGACTCGGTCTTTTTTCTGACCGTCAGGTGCTCTGGCGATTGTCACGTTACCACATACCTAAATGTTTACCTGTCTACTATAACACGATTAAGCGTGATTACGGCTAATCAACCTCATCGACACCCTCGCAATAATTAACGTATCCGGCAGCTTCAAATCTGCTTAATGAAATTTCGAAAACCCGCTTAAGTGTTTTATAGCATCTTCGATCAACTCGCACCGGAATCGCCCAGAAACCTGGACGGTGCACAGCGCTCCTCGGTCGTGCAGCACGAAGTCGGTGCGACATCGAAGACAAACTGCGCCGCGGCGGTGCACCGCGGCGAGCTCCACCATGCGTCACCTCGCATTTTGTTTGTTTTTTCTTGCGTAGGTCCGCGCGCGGTGCCCGTCTGCTGTCAATTTCTCCTGTTTCTTTACTCGCGGATTTGGCGGTCCCACACGAATGAACATCGTGGACGTGATTGTCGGTAGGGTCACGAAGCGGGTGACAATTTCACAGGTATATGCTGCCCATCATTGTTGGTTCGAGAAAGAGAACCACCACATAATGGCCGTACCTCGGTGTCATCGAAAAACCTCACAACGCTTTCCACGAAGTTCATACCTTTCGGGTGCTCCTTGCCACCGCAGCAATCGCCGGTAACCGCGGTGATGATAAGAAGCTCGTCGTCTCGCTCTCAGAAAAGCTGAGGAATTCATCGAGTGCAGAGGTGAGGCGTGTTCGTTTTCGCAAGGTCGCCACCTCGACAGACTGCGCGTCTGCTATTCCCGCCATCTCCTCGATTCCCGCTCCTGGCCGCAATGCCTGATGGGACTGCACCCCGGCGCACCGTCGATTTTCTCGGTGCGCGTTGGGGCAACGAAAAGCTGCACCGGGAGGGTGCGCCCCGTTGATCGAGGACGTCCGGTGCGCACCGGTGCACTTGATCGAAGACGACGGGGCGCACCTCCGTGCACCGGTGCTCACCGGTGCGGATGATCGAGGATGCTATTATATTTACACCCACTTATCGAGTTGGTTACAAATTATCTGTGCTGTTAAGAGACGTCGTGACCTGTTTAAAGTTGGGGGAAGCAAACAAGTCATTAGGCGCATCCGGCGTATATACACCTAGAAATGAAATGAAAGGTTATTTTGTATACCTAACGAGCGTAATGGTGAAGGATAACATAAAAAAAGAGAAGACGAAACAGAGACGAGCATATTTCTTTTCTCTGAGCTGAAAGAAGTACTCCTCTGTGTCTCGTCGTCTCTGTGTTTTATTATTTCTGCTATCTAGGTTATTTTGAACTTCATTGTTTTTTAGATTCATAAAAAGACCATGGTGATGCGACCGAATAGCACGCTTACCAAATACGCGGCCGGTAGCGTGGACGCCAACCCGAGAGATGTCATTGGTTGCCGGTCTACACTCGTTCGCAAGTCCGGTCCCAGAGCACCGCCATCTTGCTCAGCTGGGGTTCTCTTGGGCGTGGCCATAATTCGATTACGACGCCTTTGCAAGGCTTCGTAATCGGATAATGACGCCTCCAAGCGCGCCCCAACCGAAGAAGATGGCGGCGGCTTGAAGCCAGACTTGCAAACGTGTACAGAAAGGAAACAAACCACGACGCTGCGACACACCCAGTCATTCAAACGGCCCAGATCCTGTCAGCGCAGAGCCTATTATCTTCACAGGAAGTGGCCTGTATCCAACGTTACTAGATTACCTCAGTTGTGGAACTCCCGCGGAGGGGGGTACCCCCCTCACTCACTTCTATCCTCCTGGAGTCGTTCGAAGCGCCATCTAGATTTTCGTTTCACAACTGTGCATTCCAAAGAGCACAGCTGAAGCGCCACGTGGCGATCCCAACGCCGCCATTTCTCCCGCAGCGGTCACTCGAGGAACTGGACGTGACATCTATTTTGGCTTCAATCGGCCATTTCGGAGCCGAAACAGATACAAAGGGATACAGGGGTTCCACCCCCGTCTTCCCAGCGGACGCGCCGCGACATATCACCGAAGTTAAAATGCGCCTAGGTCGGGACGCGCTACCTGAAATCCCCGCTGAGGCATGTTGTATAAAAACAATATTAATTGTGCTGCAAAACCTTGCAAACTAAAAATTTTAGAAAACATCACGCGCCCCCATTTTGTACTAAACTCCAATAAAAGTTACTACAAAAAGAGTTTTTTCCGTTGGTTTTTACGTTTCTAGTAACGTTGAAACGAACGTATCCCGATTCAGTTACCAAAGCAGCCGTCCGGCGGCACGTCCAGCGACTCCGGGCGAGTCGTGGTGAGTGAAAAGGGGGGGGGGGGGGGGGGGTACTGTTCGTGCATGCAGCGTCTATGAACAGTTCCGTAACTGAGTTAATCTAATAACGTTGCCTGTAGCTAAATGTGCTGCGCTGCGAAGTTCTACAGAACATACGCTTGACCAGAAAATGAAAAAAGAATAATGACTTACATTGACATGAGGAGGAATACAAAGTACATGATTGGGCGCAGTTGGTTGTACATTTAGGAATGTACGAGGTCTGTTAGAAAAGTATCCGACCTTTGGCCGAAAAAAAAAAAAAAACTGGAATAACTGGAGCGTTGGAAACCTAATCGCCCTCAGGGTAGTCTCCTTGGAACTCCACACACTTCTCGCAGTGGTGCTGCCATTGTTGGGAGCATTCCGAAAAGGCCTCTTTAGAAATGAAGTTTAGCTCATCTGTCGTTGCAGCCATAATGTCCTCTCTTGTCTGAAATCGCGCTCCTTTCAATGGCCTCTTGATTTTGGGAAACAGCCAGAAGTCGCAGGGGGCCATATCAGGAGAGTAAGGAGCCTGCTACACTGCAGGAGTCTGGTTTTTCGCCACAAAAGTCTGAATCAAGTGCGAGGAATGTGCAGGAGCATTGTCGTGATGGATGCGCCAATTTCCTGTTGACCACAACTCCGGTCTCTTGCGCCGCACAGCATCACGTAGGCGACGAAAGACATCCCTGTAGATACTCTTTGGTGATCGTTTGACCCTGTGGTGCGTACTGGTAGTGTATTACACCGCGGGAGTCAAAGAAAGCAGTCAGCATCACTTTGACGTTGCTGCGCGCTTGGCGGGCCTTCTTTGGTCTTGGTGACGTGGAACGCTTCCACTGTCACGACTGGGATTTGGTTTCCGGGTCGTGCCCGTACACCCAAGACTCGTCACCAGTGATTATGGTGTTCATGAAGTCGGGGTCTCTGTTTGTGGAATCCAGCATGTCCTGCGAGACTTCAACACGAAGTTGCTTTTGCTCCGCCGTGAGCAGCTTCGGCACGAATTTTGCCGCAACTCTCTTCATGGCCAAATCTTCGGTCATGTTGGAATGTGCAGAAAAAGTGCTAATGCCCGCCTTTTCTGCGATTTCTCAGATAGTCACACGACGGTCCCACATCACCACAGCGTTCCTTTCGGCAATGACCTGGTCATTTCGGCATGTTTATGGCCGACCGGAGCGTGGCTTGCTCTCCGCCGATGCGCGGCCATCTTTAAACCGGTTGTACCACTCCTTAATCTGTGTGCTGCTCACAGCATCGTCACCGAAAGTGTCTGAATCTTCCGAACGGTTTCCACTTGGCTGTCGCCCAGTTTCTGGCAACATTTCATGCAGTAGCGCTGCTCCAGTCGCTCCACCATTTTCCTTGCAATAAAAAACCGACGAGTGCACTACGCACTAGCTCACTCAAACGCTGCGTCCCAGCGACTGACGCTATCGGCAGGCTGAAACAATTCACGCATGCGTACGAAGGTTCAAGGTCGGCTAATGCAAGCGCACTTGTTTCATATCCATCAGGTGTTCGCCAAAAAAAAAAAAAGGTCCGATACTTTTTCTAACAGACCTCGTACAACCATCGAGCCCAAACCCAAGTCCAAGCTTTATCAAGTGGCCTGTATTCCCCTTTGTATTTGGCGAGGATCGGCTGCAAGCGTCTTCGCCTTTCCAACTGGTTTCCTCCTCACCACTCCACAACGCAACGCACGCGTACTTTCGACCAATCGGCGTTCACCATTCAATTGCGAACGCTCCCTGCCAGCTAGGGGGCCTAAACATAGGCCCCCTAGCTGGCAGCCTTGAGGGAGAGAATAGGGTACTCCCTTCTCGGGAGTTCCACGACTGTGTTGATCTACTGTCGTTGGCTGTTGCCAACAATATCGCTCTCGTTTCGTCACCGAAATGGGTTACCGATGTAAAAGAAACAAAAACTAGCACTTCAGTCCAAAGAGCGCTTGGGAGTTCCCGTGTTCTACGCTCGGCATCACCTTACAATGGACTGTGTTACCGCTGCAAACCATACCAGGCAAACCAGAGTTGTAAAGGTGTCCCATAACAATGCACTCCGCGTGTTTCAGTGCTTCTTCTGAAGGTCATATAAACGTCGTACAGTATTGGATAGACTCCGATGGCCCATATTGACTTCTTCGGTTTATCATGAAGTGAAACGGAGTACACGAGCAGTCATTTGCTCAACACCTAAAAACTCAACATGAAAGAAAACAACAAATTGCGCAGTTTTACTCTTGGTTTTTAGCTGGTCTTTCTGATTGACACTAAACTGAACAGCATTTTTTTTTCTGAAACGGCGAAAAAAGCGCCCACAAACGACGACCACGAAACAGGAGCGCACACACACAGCGTTGACTTGCTTCGGCAAGCTGGGGTTATGCTGATTCAGTCGGCAAGCCTAAGTCTTAACAAGTTTCGTCGCTTTCACAGTAACAAAAATTTAGTGGAGTTGCCTTTTAAATCGGGCAACCCCTGCGGTGGACTCACCGAAGATGAGGCTGACGGCGAGTCCCACGAGGACGGAAGACAGAAAACCAATGGTGCCGGTCCAAAGATACGAGATGTGGTAGAACATGAGGATGCCGCTACAGTTAAGGGCAGACAGAACATTGGGACATCAGTTGTTTCCACTCGTTTCGATTCGGTATATCCCTCTTTCGAACAATAACTCTGGTGTTTCTGTTCCTGCTGCTGCCTTCTCTAAAAGTAACCACGTTCGAGAAAGGTCCCAGGATAAACGTTTTTGCTTTGACGTTTGTAGTGGTTCACATATAAAAAAGTGTCAAAAGTAGTTGTGTGTTTTTTTGTCGCAAAGCACGAAGAGTTTATATACATAGTTGTTATTAACTGTTCAAGTTAATGGACGGCCAAGTTTCAGTTTCAATAAATAAAAATAAAACATGATATCCCCAATGCCCGACACAACGAATGCGCCAATGGCACTGTTCTTTACTGCTTCACTCGCAGTTACGGACATGATCACTAAAACTTGGAGGACGCTCAAGCGTCGCCTTTAAGAGTGGAACGCGATAGCGTTATTCGGCCAAGTTCTCATCGCCATCTCAGTCGCTTCTTATGCTCTTCCTGGCAGTGAGCAGGAAGTGCGGCTGACATGGCCTAGTCAGTAGCGTGTCTGGCTCGCAACTGAAAGGTCGTAAATTAAAATCCCGCCTAAAAGTTTTCACTTTTTTAAGGAAATAAAATTACTTTATAAATTGAAATCATTTTAAACATGCGGCGACCTTCAGTCTGCATTGCAGCCACAGACCATGACCCTACGATCAATCAGGATTTTCGCACTCATGCCACCGAGGCCGGCTTTTCTGCTACGCGAGCTCCTTAACGCTATCAGGTTAATATTGTCGATGTGCTGGTGCCCCAGATGAACAAACTAGTTATTTTAGTTACGAGAGAAAAATAGAAAAACCAATAGGTGACCTTTTCATGCTAACCGTTTCGTGCCCTGCTTCTATACTTCTTTTTACATTAAGTGCGACCGATGCCGATACTACAATCTGATGATGTCCATCAAGCAGCATCAAAAGTGTATCGTCAAGGCGCTTGTCTTTTTTGTGTGTGCTTTGTGCTCACCTGCCAGTGAGCATAAAGTGCGGCGGACATGGTCTAGTCATTAGCATGTCTGGCTCGCAACCGAAGGGGCGGGGATTCAAATCCACTGCTGTCTCGTTATTTTCACCATCCATTAGTTGACAGAATTTTCACGTGCCAAGGGCGACAGGAAACATGTACCACGCGTATTCATTGAAAAGGTATTGCTCTCTTCGAATAAGCACGGTACTTCTGTTCTTTGCCTACAATATATTGTAATTCTATGGCTTTTTGTTTACGATTAAGTGCCCTTGTAACCGCTTCGCGACACACAGTGAAGTGAACGGTTGTTAAGAAGTAGTATTTATTATATATGTGCACAACCAATGCTTCGTAAATATTTGTTGAATACCAGGACTTTTGAAAATAAAAAAAAAGCTTTTTTTGTCTTTTACTGCGTGGAAAGTCTGAGCAAAAGGCAAGTGTAAGGGCGAGCTGGCGGAAACTTGGCATTTTGAGCAGAACACAGGCTCAAGTGCAGTTACGGTGGTCAAACAAAAACTAAAACAGATGTATCATAACATTCACGCGGCTTCATCGTTGTGCTTTTTTAAGTCAACAAACGTAACACTGCTAACTCATTCAGAGTGTCGGCAACTGCGTCAATGACTTCGCTATTTAAAAAAAAAATCATCGTATCTTTTTAATTGACATATCTTCTGTAAAATCGTACAGCAAGTTAGGCTCATGACACCTTGGAAGGAATACGAACTACAGAAAGTTATCAATGCTACTCTTCCTAAACGGCGATGACCACGATTGAAACAGTAAAGCGACTAAGCCGTTTAAAGCAACACATGCATTTTACTTGTGTTTTGCCTTACCGCCATGATGGAAGAAAGCATGAACTTGTTTGGCGTTTCTGCCAACACCGTCTTCCGTGAAATTCTATCGGTTTTTAATGCTGCCTCTTTGACCTTTTTGCACCAACGCGCGGCCCTGAAGCCACGTCGCTACTGTAGCGTTGTTATTGGGCCGTCGCACGCTTCACATCACTACAATACGATTTCTGCGCACGGGTATTGCCGGCACTTGTGTGGGAAAACACTAACTTGTTCGTAAGTAGCGTGTACGTCTACATTTGGTAACCTAGTCAAAAGTCAAAACATAATCAAATGTAGTCAAAATAAACCCTACAACGCACCGCCTTGTCGACAATACTAGCGAGGTCTATGCTATAAAGACGACGTTCCAAAGTATTACTTTGGTACTGGCGGTGCTTCAGAAGATCCCAAGGTGAGCGTCTGATTGAAGTCCAGGCAGCTCGCAGTTGATGTCGGCAGTCCGCTAGCTGTCCGTGGGTACGCGATGGAGCCCAAGGCGTGCCACGAGGCCAGGAACACGCCTGCCAAGGCGCCCGTAATCACACCCTAAAAGTGTGGCAAGTATACACATTTCGGTGGGCACAAAAATGTGGGTAATATCAGCTCTTCTGGACGGCATCATGTCACACATACCTACCCTATTGGCAAAAATGTCTATAGGGCCCACCAGTATTTATGAGATGTTTTTGACGTACATTCAAAAATGTTTGAAGGGTTTGAAATGTTCGTCAAAGTTACCTAAAGGGCCTCTGCACCCTTCAAGATTTTCTAAAGAATGTAAGAGACCCGTTATAGTTTTAGGAGGCCTGTGGGGTATGTCCCGATCATTTGTGTAAAAGCACCACGCCCATCAAAATCGTTTTAACGGGTCTGTGGGAAAGACTACGTGGCCCTGCAGGATATATGCATCGGGGAAGCCGCTTGGCCATTTTGTATCGAGGGGCCGCAACGAGTGTTAAAATTCGCGGAGACGCTCCCTCGTCCCTATCCTGTCGTGGCCTTCCCGATCGAAAAGACCATCAGGCTTTCCTGATGGTCTTTGGTCCATGGTCCAAAAGTCTGATGGTCCATGGTCCATCAGACTTTTCTGATGGTCCATCAGGGTTCCTGATGCACCATCAAGAAAGTCTGATGGACCATCAAGGAAGTCTGATGGACCATCAGCCCATTCCTGGCGGACTACCCAACTTTCCTGATGGACCATCAGGAAAGTCTGATGGACCATCAATAAAGTCTGGTGGACCATCAGATGCGTTTAGATGGTCCGTCAGAAGTTCCTGACGGCGCCTAATGGTCTGTTGGATATTCTTGATGGGCCATCAGAGGTGGCCTGGTGGTCCTTCAGAAGTTTTATGTTTCACTTCGAGTCCATCAAAAGCGTCTTATTGCCCTACCGTCGGGACTTTTTTTGCACACAATGTTTATCAATAGTGCTTGATTAATTGTTGCTCACGGTATTCTGAAGGCGCTGTCAGAGGCGTTTAATAACATTTGATATATGGGTCGCGACATATTTGCCAGCATGTGATGAGTCACGGGCTCGCGAGGTGCTGACACAACTAATATCCCAAGTAGCACACTTGCCCGACCCAGGCTTGGGCCAGAATGGCGCGAGCTAGAGCCAACTTGGCTCAAGCCTGTCTCAAGCTTGCGCCAAACTGGCCCAAGTATGAGCCGGGGAAGTGTGCTGCTAGGGATGTCACGCGATTTCTCTTTACACACTGAGCCCCCGATTCACCGGAAACTGTGTGTTCGTCTGCAATCAATCATACGCACCGTGAAAACCCGTACTTACGGTCAGAGATGGCAGTAATGACATTACTGTAGTGGAATTACAGTAATTAAATTACTTTCTGGAGTAATGAGTAATGTAATGAATTACTTCTCTAGGCTAGTAATTTAGTAATGTAATGAATTACTTTTAGGCAGTAATTTCGAGAAAATTACTCATTACTTTTGAAATTACTTTTGTCCTAAATTAGAAAATTCGTTTGCAAGCTTTAAGAAAGAAGAAAAAAATTATTTTGCATGGTGAAATGTTGTAAAAAAGCATCAGAGGAAATAATCGACGCCACCTGAGCGCAAAGCCTTGTACGAAGAGTTGGGCAGACGCACAAAGAAGGGCTGGAAAGGCGAAGGAGAAAAGCTTGCGTGTAGACATCACTGGAAAGCAACGGCTTACGAACTCCAGGCACGACAGATTCACGGCGTTGCGTCATCACGACGATACTATACTTCGTTCATCCCTAAGCTGACAGTGCTGTAGGAGCTGCAAGCTAACCAGAACCAATCAAACACCTTCTTCTAATCACGTGCCCCGTCCCTTTCTCTGCGCCTGGGTATGAACGAGAGCGTGGTTACGTGGCGAACGATAGACGTGTGACTGCTCCAACAAACATGTAGCTTCTAGCTAGAAGCTACATGCTACAAGCTAGTTTATCCATAAGCTGACAAGTCGTTAGCTTAGGGATGTACGGCTCATAGGCTAAAAGGCGACGGGCACATCACCAGTGAGTTAAACATAATTTAAAACCTGAGAGGACAGGACAAACAGATCCCCAGCCATGCACTTTCGTCAAGCAAGGTGAAACCGTAAGCTTCGACCATTGTGAACAACAAACGACCGGAATAAATAGTTAATTCCAAATGCCTTGTCAAAACGCCAGAACGTTTTGTGCGCCCTCGAGCAAAGCAGGTTCCGCTCGCGGTATGCCGATCGCTGCCTTCCCTTGGGAAGTTTATTCGGGAAAAAGCCTGCAAGCAGACATCGCCCCCCGTTTGTTGGTAAACTACACAATTTAGGGAAGCTCGCGCCATTCTTCAACTGGCGACGCTTCTGCTTAGCAATTATCCGGGCCCTTTGTGTGACAATGCGCAAAAACTTGGACACTTCGGGTGTTTCGGAAAAATGTTCTTTGAAAGGAATGACCGAGAATAGGTCAGCTATACTCGGCGACAACTTTTCTTGGCAATGCAGTGAAGGGTACAGGCACGCGTTCCCTCTCCTCTTTTGAGCACTGAATAAAGCTGTGCGCGGGCTCTCCTCCTCTCCACTGCATTGCCAAGAAACGTTATCGCCGAGTATAGTGCTCTCGGGAGAATAGAATTAGATTGCGTCCGAGGCGGAAGGAAAACGTTTCACGTGATGACTCCTTGTAAGAACGAGCTGCCGACGCCCGACTTAACAAATTGACACGGACTACAACTTCTAAATCAGGAAGACGGAAACATATCACTCTTTTAGTAAGAACCTTCACCGTTGAACGAAGAGCGAAACCGGTGAGTCGACTGTCTTTCTGAGTCACATCTAAAGAAGCTATTCATCATGTTTAACACTTATGTCGTGTGCGCCAGCAAAACCACTGTTCAGAATGGTTCACTTTGAGGCACATAAGGTTTTAGCGGTGCAAACAGGAAGATTTGAGTTTTGGTACATATAGACCAGTAATCTCAAACTCATTTGAAAATAGGGGCCAGATAGCCCGCACCGGAAAGGCCGAGGGCCAACGTTAGACTGGGAGGGGTTCAAAAGATTTAAAAGAGCAGAGACCTCGTGCTGTATGTTTCTTGTAAACTCAATTCTGCCATGACATCTTTAAATTGATTTGTTTAAATGACTTCTTTGGGCCCTGACCTGATGTGGCAACAATGATTAAAATGAAACCGCCCGGCCAACGTGCTGGCATTTTTAATAGAACAAGATAGCAAGTAGACTGTTGTTCCCGTTGCTCAATTCACTTGGGAATTAACCAAGCCCAACTTGTCTTTAAAAAGCAATAGGTTAATTTGACGATTCTTGCTTTCCTAGCGATTTTTATTACAACACTCTGAACAAATACTTCTCTTTTATTGGTGACATTTTTTGAAGGCGAGAATTGCGAGCTCGTAGCTCTTATGCAGCTGCTCGTGCTGATTGAGAGTTCGCGCAGCTGAGATGCATCCTTCAACAAAGAGTTCGCCCTTGCAGCCTAGTATAATTGTTGTACATTACAAAAAGCTGGGAAACAAAAAATAAAGCGAAACAAAGGGCAAATGAACACAGATAAAGTAAAAACTATGTGTAAGGTTAAAAGAGCAAAGCTACTTTTCGAGCGAAAATGAATTGGCGAGATTAGGTCACAATGGCGGATGCCATTTCTAGCGATCAAGACAAGGGAAGCGGGACTCGTAGCCGGTTATCTGCGGGCCGTGTCCCAGCGAGTCGCGGGCCGCGTGTTTGAGACCCCTGATATAAACCAACTCGGCTCTTTGAAGTCACATCTCTGCGGTAGCGCTGCTGTCGGCACTTCGCATGCGCAGCGCCTCGCTTCTCCCGGATCTGGTTCCTGCACACACGCTGTGTGGGCAAACGAGGGCTTGTTTCGTAAATACTGTGTTGGTGTATACGGTAAATAAAATGAGCGCGAATTACTGCCTCAAGGAATTCAAAAGTAATGTCAAAGTAATTTCAAAGTAACTTCATTACTTTTGGAAAGTAATTGTAATGTAATGTCATTACCTTTAGTCTGCGATAATTTGTAATGTAATTTAATTACATTTTTGCAGTTTTCAGGAAAGTAATTAGTAATGTAATTTAATTACTTTTTGAAAGTAATTTGCCATCTCTGATATATACCTCATTAAACAGCTAAAGTACGTATCAAAGACTACAGAAAGCATAAAACACCGAGGTTTCGCAGCAATGCCAAGAAAACCCGATTCCTTTTTTGTAGTCATTAACACGTACATTAGCTCTTTTAATTAGTTGTACCACTCGGTTATCAAGCCGCCCGTGAAAATCGGGAACGTCCGTTCGACATCACCGCGCTGGACTACGAACCGAAGTTTTGAGGTGTCGCATGTATATATGCGAGCGTACAGTTACTATATCTAGGCTAGATGCCATATTACACTCTCAGAAGAACAAAAAAGGTTATTCTTACACCCCGTAAGAATATACCTTTTTTTTTTTTCTTCTGAGAGTGTAATATAGCATCTAGCCTAGAAATAGTAAGTGCACGCTCGCATCTGGGCCACAAAAGCATTGTCATTTATGCATGTTACCGTTCACCCAACTCTACTTCAAATTTTCTTGAGTTGTTGCACACTCAAGAAGATCTCTCGGAGTGCGAGTGACTTCTTCGCGCTCCGTGACGTCACGTAACAAACAAGATGGCTGCGCGCTGCTGAGACTGTCGAGACGAAAGGCGTAGCCGTACCGCTGCCCTTTTCAGTTGATTAGTGATTAATCCAGCAGGTAAAGACGATTTGATTGAAAGCCAAGACAGCAATTAGCGTTCCGAAAAAGGGTTGTTCGTGCATCTCGCCTGAAAACGAAATTCATCTATCAAACGGTAGCGTGCCGATAGCACAGCGACAGGAAAGTTGTCGAGATGAGAAGACATTCGGACCGCTCTGTCCCTTTTATAATGCTTAGTCCAGCGAAATAAGATACATTGATTTGAAAGCCGAACATCAGTGAGCGTTGAGGAAAAGGTTTGTTCGTGCGTCTTGCCTAAAAACGAATTGATTTATCGAACGAGCGTG
The DNA here is from genome assembly GCA_013358835.2 of Ixodes persulcatus. Classification (NCBI taxonomy): domain Eukaryota; kingdom Metazoa; phylum Arthropoda; class Arachnida; order Ixodida; family Ixodidae; genus Ixodes; species Ixodes persulcatus. The sequence continues at coordinate 46,645 of JABSTQ010010146.1, forward strand.
CCGATAGCTTGGCAACAGAAAAGTTGTGATGAAAAGACGGTCAGACCGCTGCCCTGCTTAGAATGCTTAGCCCAGCCGTGGCGAATAAAGATGCTTAGATTGGAAAGGCGAAACACCAGTTAGCGTTGCGGGAAAGGTTTGTCATGCATACCGCTTAAATACGAATTGACGTGCTATCGAACGACGGTGTGGCCGGCATCGGCGTAGCTTCCGTCTGTTGCGACTCACGGCTTGTCACGTAGCCGATCACCGTTGGAGCCATGCGTCGGCCAGGACATCGAGCAGGTTGGTAGTGAGCCAGGGTGTCTCGTCTCAAACTGTTTATTTACATCCTATGTACAGTCTGCCGTTCGGCATGAGAACAACATGAAACACAAAGTAGCAGCCGCCTGCTGCTCCTTTTATAATGTCCATTTCCCCACATCCCTAGTAGGGAATCCTTATCGTCCCTGCCTTGACCGAAACAGCGTGGTCAGTGTTGGCCACGTTCAAGCACGCCCCTTCCCTCTCCCTCACTCACTGCCACACGCGTCACGCACTCCGTGGGCCAGACGTCCTTGGCCGCGGTGTCGCCGGTCAATCTCGGCGGACAATGGTGCCATAGAAGTCGAGGAAGGCGGAAGACATCCCTAATTGCAGGCGTCCTGGCTTTCGTGCGTTAGGGGATAATCCCATGGGCGAGCTGAGCTGAGGAAAGTGCGTAAAGCTTCCTCCTTTGTCGAGGGCGTCCCAAGGCTGTCGGGAAGCCGTGCTTCGAGGCCAGACAGAAGCAGCAAGGAGAGGGCCCGGACGGTAAAGACGGCCAGATGACACTGGCGCGGGTCAACCCGATGATCCTTTACGAGAAGGTCACGACGTCCCCGAGTACCAAGGTGCGTTGGCGGCTCCAATGCGCCTCTCGCTCTGTCTCCGGGCGCAGCTGACCATAGCCACCTGGCGACGATGCTCCAGGGCGTTCACCTGTGCCGGTCGGTTTGGAGGAGCATGGTCGTCTCCTGGGGCCTTTCGCAACAGCTCGTCCGCCGCCAGGAAAAGTGTCTTGAGGGGGAGCAGTCCACACTGGTCCCTTGAAAGACGCGGTCTCACGGCTGGGTTGGCGACTGAAGTCCAGGCTGGAGTCCACTCTTGCTTTCTTGGGAGAGGGTCCGGTGTTCGGCACCTGCCTTGTAACGTAGGCGAGGACCGGGTCCAAAAACTCTGGAGTGGGAGACCTCAACTCAGGTCACAAGAGGAAGGCATTGGCGAGACAAACATAGCAAGTCACGATCCCAGCATCGACAAGTGCCCCGCCTTCCTCCCCCGATCCGCCAGACCAAACAAAATGAAAGACAAACCTCCACCTACTAGCTAAAATCTTCCTCACTCGACACTCAAGCTCAAACTGTCAATAGCCCTTTAAAGAAAAACATGCCTTAAGCCAGGCAAGCAGAAACAAAAGTTATGGTAGCGTGCTTTGAAATAAAAACACAATCACAAAATCAAACTGACAATTTCCAAGGATTGGAAACAAACAAAAACTTAACAAGTTTGTACCATCCGATCATGGAGCCCGATCACGTCTTAGAAGCCCCGCATGGATCATCAGCGTTCCTCTTTTAGCTGTGCCCCTTTCTACTTCGCCTCGAAGGCTTACTACCGTGAAGCGAGATAAACTTTCGAGCTTGCTAACACGACGCACTCCAGCTCAACAAAACGCAATAAAACGGACTCCCGTGAAAAGAACACATTACATACCGTTACGTAACTCACATTGGGCATATCCCTATTAAATTCATGCGCGTCATTCATAAGGCAAACTATACCGAGGATAAAACCGATTTAAACGGACTCTACCGCCAACACAACAAGCTGAAGCCTAACAAAACGCAAAACTCGGACTCCCGAAAACAAGAAAACCTATTCAGACCACTGGCCAAGCTGACTTCAGGAAAAGACATTCAAATTAAGCTTTTCCTCTTTCTGGCGGCCTCTGCCTCGTCCGTCCCTCTCGGATATCTTTCACCGGCGAGAACCTTGCGCTCTAACCTACACCCAGTCTGTTCTCGGTGTTCCTTTCACCAGAAAAACCCTGGTTCCCAGACTCGACAGTCTTCTCGAAGCCACAGTCGGAAAGTTCAGACTTTAATTCCGCACCTGACTTGATCTCGGGCTGAATCGCTAGCTGCGAGTTGGTTACGTGCTCAGGGGTCGCGAGGTGTTTGGCCGAGATTGAAGACGTGTCAGGCAATGCTCCAGCATTCCGTCGATCACGTTCTCTTCTCGCAGCGGAAGCCAGAGGCGAGTTTGGCGGCTTGTCTCCCGGCTTCCTCACGATGGATGACTCCTTGCAGCTCTTGTGTCTCTCGTCGGAGAGGCTCTGTTTCAAAGTTTCTCCATCCTGCGTGCGTTCACCACTGTTTCCTCCAGGCCTGTTGCTCGCACTGCCGCTGATTGACTGCTCCTTGGGGCAGGTGCCCTGGCTTTTGCTTTTCCGCAGCCCCGAAGAGAACTTTCTGGAGCTGCGCGCGCTGAGCCTCCTGTCACGCTCGGAAGCGTTCGGACCAGAACGGAAGACCCAGCGCCGCCTCCTAGAGCGCCGCTGCCTCAGATCTCCTTGCTTGTTCAGATGTTGCACCATGGCGTCACTGCTGTGCTTCTTGCTCCTCCAGCCGCTGTCGGTTGTTACTTTCGTGGGGTGGATATCGTCGCGATTTCCGTCTCCCAGCCCAGAAGACAGCTTTTGTGCCTTTCGGCCTCTTGTGACGCTGTCGATTGAAGGAGTCCGGGCCTGATTGGAGCTCACTGACTCCGCGCAGCCTTTTCTTCTTGGGTCTTTTGCTCCTGGGCGAACACTCGGTGTTGATCTGTGATGGTGACGAAGTCTCCGAGTGGCTTTGGCCCGTGATTCCTTCGTCCAGTCTGGTCCCGTCCGCGTCCCGGCTGGATCCCTTGGTCTCGCAGCCGCTGTTGGTTGGAGAATCCTTGGGGTGGATGTTGTCGCACTTTTTCTTCTTCGGTCTCGATGACAGCTGTTGTTGGCTGGACATGCCGTCATCAAACCCACGGTGTCGTCCTCCATCCGAAGCGTTTGGGCCAGTTTCGAGGACGCTGACCTTGTGCGGCCTCCTCTCTTGTTCCCTCTGTTTGGAAGGCTGGCCGGAACCGGGCGACCCTCCCGAGAGCCCCAGGCTTGGATCCCCTTTGTGTAGCCTGGGCTCACCCGCGTCTCCACTGGATCCTTTGGTCTTGCAACACCGCCGGCGGATGGGTCCTTGGGATGGTCTCTCCTCGTTTCCCTTTTTCCGGTCTCGGCGACTTCTGTTTCTGGCTCGACGCGTTGCGGCTCCGGTGACGCTGCTCATCAGAATCGTTTGAGACAGGTCGGTGAACGCTGACCCTGCGCTGCTTCCTCTCTTCCTTCTTCCACGAAGGACGGCTCGAACGAGACGCTTCTTCCGAGCACCCCTGACTTGTGTACCGCCTGTCCAGCCCCGGCTTGATCTCGGAGTTCCTAGGGTGGCAGCCAGGACGACCCACTTCCTGCTCCGCCTCCCTATCCGCTGACTTCTCCACGCTGCTTTCCCTGAGTTGGATGGACTTCTGCGGCGGCGTCACCATGCTGGCCTTGTCCTTGTCCCCCAGGAAGCAGACGTCAGAAGCTTGACAGACCTGCTCTCTTTCTTTGGCGGGATCGCGATCCCCTTCAACTTGCAGCGCTTCAGGTTTGGAGTTGGCGTTGTGCGGAACGGCGTCGGTAGTCCCGTCGGCACGAAGACCCTGGTCGTCAGTTAAATCGGACTCTTCCTCTTCAACCTTTCCTTTCTGACGCACCGTCTCTGCCGCTACCTGACGCGTTATAGCTCCGCTCAGTGCAACCGCTCTTTCCTCCCTGGACACAAGGTCTTCTTCTCGCGGCTTCGGATCACCCTCGTACGTGAACCAGTGAGGAAATGTCGCAGCTAGGTACTTCGAGTCTGTTACCTCTACTACTACCTTTCGACTCCGAGACAGAACGTCCTGCTTCAACGCTTCAAGCTTAATGTTGCGCAGTACTATCTCATCAGACCGCTTTTTACTCTCGATAGCCTCAATGTCGGCCCGCCTTTTACTCTCGATAGCCTTATCGTCGGCCCGCCTTTTCCTCTCGATAGCCTCATCGTCGGCCCGCCTTTTCCTCTCGCGCTCCGCTCTCGCCTCATCGTCGGCCCGCTTTTTGCGGTCGCGCTCTTCTTGCTCTCTTTTGCGGCTCTCTGCCTCTTTTACTCTTAGCCCCTCTACAGCCTCTGTGATCTCGTCATCACTGGCGTCTGTGGCCTGAATGAGCTTTATGATGTGTGGTTTTCTGTTTCCTTGCCCCAAGTCGATCCCTAAATGGGTACAGACATGTACCAGCTCTGGCAAACGCAACGCGTTGAGATCCATGACCTACTCGATGTAACGGCACTTTCCTGACAAAACTCACGTCAAACGGACACTTTTCTGTTCTGACGAAAACTTTTACCCCAACGCCTCAGAACAAAACTAAGAGCTGTAGGGTCTGGCGAATCAAAGGAAGAAAGCCGGGCACTCACCCACACCGAGAGTTATGGTCCAGCGCAGTTGGATCCCGCCGCTGCCATCCAGTTGTTGCGACTCAAGGCTTGTCCACGTAGCCGATCACCGTTGGAGCCATGCGTCGGCCAGGACATCGAGCAGGGTTGGTAGCGAGCCAGGGTGTCTCGTCTCAAACTGTTTTATTTACATCCTATGTACAGTCTGCCGTTCGGCATGAGAACAACATGAGAACACAAAGTAGCAGCCGCCTGCTGCTCCTTTTATAATGTCACATTTCCCCACATCCCTAGTAGGGAATCCTTATCGTCCCTGCCTTGACCGAACAGCGTGGTCAGTGTTGGCCACGTTCAGGCACGCCCCTTCCCTCTCCCTCACTCACTGCCACACGCGTCACGCACTCCGTGGGCCAGACGTCCTTGGCCGCGGTGTCGCCGGTCAATCTCGGCGGACAATGGTGCCATCGAAGTCGAGGAAGGCGGAAGACATCCCTAATTGCAGGCGTCCTGGCTTTCGTGCGTTAGGGGATAATCCCATGGGCGAGCTGAGCTGAGGAAAGTGCGTAAAGCTTCCTCCTTTGTCGAGGGCGTCCCAAGGCTGTCGGGTCGCCGTGCTTCGAGGCCAGACAGAAGCAGCAAGGAGAGGGGCCGGACGGTAAAGACGGCCAGATGACACTGGCGCGGGTCAACCCGATGATCCTTTACGAGAAGGTCACGACGTCCCCGAGTACCAAGGTGCGTTGGCGGCTTCAATGCGCCTCTCGCTCTGTCTCCGGGCGCAGCTGATCATAGCCACCTGGCGACGATGCTCCAGGGCGTTCACCTGTGCCGGTCGGTTTGGAGGAGCAAGGTCGTCTCCTGGGGCCTTTCGCAACACGTCTCACTGCGAGGCGGAACCGACGGAACCAGGGAATCTTTGACAAATTTGAGGGTTTCCTGCGTCGACGAGCGGGTTCAAGAATGTTGTCTTTAATTTAAATCGGAACACCATGCATGGTCAATAAATAGATCGGCCAAGGTAACCTTCCACAATGTGCACGAAGCGAGTCTTCAAACCCTTCAAGAATATTAAAACGTCCGCAGAAACTTCATAACGTCGCGTATATGTTGCTTTAGACTCTGCCGCTCCACACGGGCCTAATTATTTATCTTGGAAATATTTTCCGCTTCTTCCACCCGTATCCACGGTCGGAAGGAGCTCGTGTGGCCCGTCGATAGTTTTTGGCCGTGTTCCAAATCTTACTCGATCCAACTCTAGGGTAAAGGTGGTTATCGAAAAGCAACCCTCGTCCAGCGTTTCTCTATTTTTGTTGTCACGTGACATAATCCGCCAGGGTAACTCGGATCCATTCGAGTAGGTTTGGAACGCAGCCTCGGTGTGTCGGCTCCTGTACGGTATGCGTCGTTTAGTTGCTGCGCTCGGAGTAGGAAACTCGGCAGCGTCGGAGTAGGAGTAACCGCTTATTCACACTGGAAGCGGATCCGCGTTCACAAAGCGGTTGCGAACGCGGTTGTATAAAGATCCAGTACATTTGCACGCCCACTTGATGTCATCGAGTGCGTTAGATTCTTCCGTTTCGGCTCTCATCTTTCGCATATATCAGCATCGAAACCGCACTCGCGGCCTACATGGTAGGAATCGATGAGGACCTGGTCATTAGGGTGAATGTGTTTAACCTAGCCTGCTCGTTGATCTTGCGACGTCGCCGCGCTCCGAATGGAAGGAGGCACAGGTTTTGGGTCCGGCCGAGTAGGTTCTACCGAAACACCGAAGGACAGGTCAGTGCTTTGCGGCCCCGGCGGCGCACCAGAGGTGGAGGCTACTTTTGAGAGTGTCACCAAATCAACACGACTCCTGTCACAACAGAGGGCATGCAACAAGGGTCACGGAGAAACTCAGTTGTAATTCCGAATTACTCTCCTATAATATCCTAGTGGTTGTTCTTAGCGCCCTTATCTAGGTAGTCTGGCTGCGTCTTGTCATATCAAAAGGGAAACAGTCGCATAGTTTCGAGGAACCGCTCCTTTAGGAAAGGCACTGGGGGAAATAGGGATAGCAGACGAAACGAAACAACCCTACGTTCCTGCGGAACGTAAAAGACGCGCGGAGAACCGGCTCGCGTGTTGCCATGGCATCGCGACAACGTCACTCTCTACGCCACCTCCCATCGGCTCCTCTCTTCTGCGGCGAGGAGCGGCGAGCTCTGAATCGCGCAAGAACCGGTTGGCTTGGGGTTGGTGGCGCTGTGTCCGTCGCGCAGCTGAAGGCAAAAACTAGTCTGGTCGGCAGGCCGCGGCGGCCAGTGTCGCGCGGCAAGCCTCCGCGACGCCAATGCGGTCGTTCGCGTTAATTTATCTTCCCAAGATAAAAAAAAGCTTAAACTCTGTACATTGTAAAACCCGAGACGTAGGACAAAAAAAAAAAAAAGAAGGAAAAAGGGGGCAACACAGACCTGTGTCTGTGTTGTCCCCTTTTTCTTTTCTTTCTTTTGTCCTGCGTCTTGGGTTTTGCAATGTTGAAAGTTCACCAGCTCGCTTTCATCTTCTCTGTGATTGAAACTTTGTGTTTTTAGGCGCCAAGCCCTTTGGGGCAGGTAGTGTGGCTTGTGATGGGTCTTTCGCCGCCTATCTTCTAAACGTCTTTATGTTTGCTGAACAGCCTTCCGCGAGGCCATGTTGACGCTGGCGCTACCACTTGATCTTGCTTCGTTTGGTGGGTGCGGAGTTTTTGTGGTAAACGAAAAACCTGCCGTCACTAGACGTCGAGCACTCTCAAAGTGTTGGTAAGTGTCCTCCAGAGCTGGCAGTAGGCCCTTGCAACGTACACACTAAACATTGTAACGCCCATAATCGTGTAAAAAGGGTGTAAGTTAGGAAAAACACACGTTTTGCACACTTTTTACACAATTTCTGAATATCGGTGGGTGTAAAAAAGGTGCGGTGACGTCTTACACTCCTTACACGCCCTTTTTACGCCCCACTTGTAGCGATGGTGTCCAAAATCGTGTAAAAAGGGTGTATGGGCGAATTTTACGCCCTTCATTCACACGGTGTGAAAGGGGCGTAATGATGATGCTGTCAAAAACACCCATGATTTCATAGCCGTTCATGCTTATTGCTTTGGTGAAAATGTTGCTGATGCACGGCGGTTCAAACATCGAGTATAGTTAATCGCCACACGAAGTTGCGTATGATTAGGACGTGCCGGAGAATAGGTTTTGCAACTCCGATTGAACTCTCCGTCCGACACGGTAACCCTCGGGTAACCCTCGATCTCTTCAACTTTCTTTACATCACCTATATCGGAGGAAACGCCTGGAGTGCGCGCAAGCTATTGGAAGTTAATCATGATGATGGCAGGACCTGGACGATTAAAACAGGAACAACACATACGCATACACACATATACAGACACACACAGACACAGACACACACAGTGGAAAATAGTTTATTCACCTTTTTTACGTCTCTTCCACTTTGAGCATTTTTTCCCCCTTTTTTGTCAAGTTCTTTCACCATTGTAAACTTCGCTAAACCCGTTTTCATCCCATGAACAGTACTAAAAACGTGGAGCTCCTCGCAAAAAGTTATTAATTTCCGATTTTATGTGGTGACTTAAGATACTTGTACGTGCATTAAAGATCAGCTCTACTTATTTTTTATTTATTAAAGCATACACTGCGTGACACTGTTAGCGTGAACACGACTTCAGCCTTTTTTATTTTTGTTTTTTTTGCATCAAAACTCTAATTTACGGGCACCACAACATTTCACCCCTTTGGTTATGCCCCAAATGAACACTACCCACCACATTAGTTGTTTCTATAACAAGCTTCAAAGGGGTCATGAAACGATATCGGGTTGTAACGTTTGCGAATTTGCAGAGGCGTACTGGTCCTAGACTGGCCCAAGTATACTCGCACAGACCGCCACTGACTCAGAAGCTTCTTTATCGCGGTGAAATTGCGAGGATAAAAGGGGACTATTTCTTTCAGTCTTGCCTACGCAAAGCTTGAAGACGACATTGTTGAAACGAAACCACCCGCTTGACGACAGTCGAGCGCGGTTCATGAATTGGGCACGAGAGCTGCGTGAGGATTCTACTTCGGATCGTAACGAAAAATGCCTCAGCGGACACGCGGGTAGTGGCTCGTGTGTCCCGTCGAACGACTGCGGTGGCGAGAATACCAAAACTCTAGCAATGCCTGGAACTCAGCACGCGTTTTCTACTTTGCCAACCCCAGCGCGTGGCTATAATTAACGTTGACGGCAAAGCATAGGCACCAGGCCACGTGGCCGCGTGTTCTGGCTCCGAGTAGAGGAAATGAACGATACTTATATTTCTCAAATTTTATTGGCGACTGCCATTGCGTAGAAAGAAAAACCGAGGCAAGTTCATTCGGTTATTAACGTTAGGGAGTGATTCTAAGTAGTATTTAGAGAAAGTACAAAATATAATATAATATTTAAATATTAAATTATTATTATATTATATATTATACTATAGTTTAATATAATAGAATAAAAAAAAAACTCGCAATCATATTTAAAACAAAATAATCTCGTTTCCTTTTTCCGACAATCAAACCTTCCAAGATACGAATGGGTAATATTCTAACAATCTTCCTAGCAATAAAATCTTGTAATATTTGATTATCAAATCTTTTAAGCGTCCGAACTATGCCATAACATTCTTATAATTTTTTTAAGCTGTAACAGAAATGGAATACGAAGCAACACTTGCCGCTCCTTTTCTTTGTTTACTTTTGGCTCTTATCAGCGTCACCCAGTACCAGCGGAAAGAGGGAAAGGCGTGCAGCTCCCTCGGTCACTTTTCCTTCAACAATGCCGGACTGCCGCTCCGCGGTAGACTGTAACTGCGGAAACTACACGAGTCTTGCGTATACAAGGCGCAGAAAGGGCGACGTCGAGTGTAGTGTATTATATCGCATAATGTTCGAGTCTATCTTTTTTTGGTTTTCTCTCGGGCCATAAAGTAGCTTGTGAGATGAGCAGACTGGAAGTGTTAGAAAGGGCGTCGTAGGCCTGCCTCTCTCTTCCGAGGTGATACGTCAGTCTCATTTTTCTGGTTTCGTTGAACAGCACTGTTGCGGCCTTTCAAAAGTCCGGAAGTCGCCCAAAACAGATAAGTCCAAAGGCGGAAGTTCATCTGAGGCGCCTAGACAGGCTGCAAGAACTTTAGATATGGCTGCAGTTCGTATCGCATATAGAGCAGCACATTTCCTTCTCCTTGTTGTACAATGAGTCACGCATTGCACGATTGTTCTGTCAAACTTCCTCGTAGAAGACGCACGGTCACATGCCAAGACGGATGTCTGCAGGTGGTAAAGCATCGGTGAAACGATTTGTTTTTCTTTCAGTAAATGCCGCATAGAATTTGTCTCTGATGTTTGTAACTCATGAAACGCGCGTTCGTTTTTCCTTCTGGACGATGGAGGTCGAAGAAAAAAAAAAATAGGCGAAAAAGAACAGCGCTCAGCCCCTCATCTCGCAGCGGCGAAACAAACAACCACGTGTTCAAGCTCATATTACATGACATCAATGTTCATCATAGACACACGCTTAGGTTGGCGAATCACAGAGCACGTGCTGAGCTCCAGACATTCATATGATATATTCAGCTGGTCGTTTTCGAGAGCTTTAAATCGAATCCTCTGAATCGGATCTGCGAGATTTGGAGGCGCCTCTAAATTTGAAATAGAGGAGCGGCGCGCGAGGAGCAGCGCTAGCGCCGACACGGAACCCGGATACCAAGGACAACTTGCGAAACCGCTCCACTGCCAGAGCGCAAGTGACTGCCCGACGCGAAGGGATTAGCCGATTTCATTCATTCATCCAGCGCCCCCACCGCATGTTCGCATGCCCGCACAAAAACTAGAAGCCTCCAATGTGGACGCTCGTTCTCGCTGTGGTTCCCCGTCAAACGCCGAGCACTTGCTGCACTCACTGCTGCACAGCACAGCGGAATTGGTGTTGTATCCAAACACGGCGGCGTCCAACGCTAAACCTCACGGCCGTATCGGCTTCTTTAGGGAGTTTTCGTGGATCCCTTCCACCGTCCCGTAGCGCTCTCCACAACCCGCTACGAGATCCGGGTTTCTTCAGTCAAGCCGCGGCGCGCAGGCACAGTAGAGGTCTCTTCGTTGCGGATAACGGGACGAAAGCGGTTCACGAAAACTCCCTATTCGTAGAGTGTTTTCTCTCCTCCGGTACGCTGTCCGGAAGGAAGACGCCACCACCGCGCATGCGCGGCGCTAGCCTTGCATGCAGGGTCCCGGATCTCGTGGAAACAAGCTCATTTTCGTCAAGGTACGGAAGATGCGCCCAGTTTCTCAAATAGAACGCTCACCATTGTCCTGGCTGTCTAAATTGCGTTTATTGAACGTTCTCTCGAGCTTTTCAGCGCGGCCTGGTGCTTCACGAGTCCGCCAACTCCGTTGCATGCATTTTCCCATGTCCAGATGCAGAAAATAACCACTGGGCTTGAGGGCAATCATTCTGTGCACATTAGTAAAGCTGGAAGCGATTCTTAAAATGACTGGCGGCCCCGTCACATACGTACGTCACGTGCGAGTACACCGCAACGTTGTCTTCAACCCACTTTTTCACTTTCTCTAGAGCCAAGCACGTGAGAGCGACATCGTCACACAAGTCCTCACTGATGATAGAAACGCTGTTTGTAGATTTTCTTGTCGCCACTACACATGTAAATATTGTAAGCTTTTTTTCTTCAGTGGTCTGCTTTAACTTTGTCAGGAAGCACGATGGTCCAGATTTCAGCAAAGTCAAAATGAAAGACAACGCTCCGGCGTTGAATGCAGCTGCTTTTCATCGTAGATCGCTTTATCTTGCGTTTGTTGGATACGGTTGTGAAATATCCAACTTTCAACTGTTACTTGAACGACTTTTAAGAAAGTCTCAAAATTCAATGTTTTTTTTCCACAAGATCGCCGGACTTTTATGTTGTAAGCACAATCTCCTCATCCTCTGGGATATGAAATTCCTCGAGTGTAAGAGACTGCCCTTTTGGGCAGTGATCACAGTCTCCTTAAAGACACAGACAAGTTAGTGCGTCGCACAGAAATGCTGAGTTCATTTCACTAGTGTTGAATGTTGAGCCTTTAACGTTCTCTACAGCGGCAATACAAAGGTAATAATTGGCGGAGCGCACAAAAACGCACACTTCCTGGTGTGGAATACATTTGACCCCTAAAGGGCGCAAGGAATAAAGTTTCGTTATCCCAACACTGGAATCATGATGCTTGTCTTTGTATGCACGAAAGGCCTCTCGGATTGAGCGTGTCAGGAAGCGCTTTGGCACTAACGTTTTCACCCCGTCGAGCATGACAGAGATCACGTCCTTCTGGTTGGGACCTTGGCGCGAACATTGTAGCTCGTCTTTCGTGAGATACTCTAGGGCAGTAGAAAGGTTCTCGGGGTTCACCTTGCCCCTCGTGTAAGGATCCGGCTCATGCCACGATCCATGCTTTTCCTAGCCTAAAACGTAAGCACTGTCGCCAGGTTAACCTTCTTTAGGTTAACATGGCGACAGTGTTTACGCTCTATTGTATTTAGGCAGGGCTCGAGTATTTGGGGGTTCTGCTCTCTGTCGGTGTGCCTCTTTGTGCCTGATATTATCGCCCGCGAAGCCAGCGAGTGGGATGGCGACAGGCGCGACTGCTCAGTAAACAGGCATCGGCGGCCATATTTTGCTGGTGGAAGCGAACCCCATCATCCTTTACAGCGAGCGGGGAAATACGAAACAAGATTTTATCGGCCTTTTTTCCAGAACTAGGGACGAGTGTCGCCTGCTACTTCCATCAACTATTGCGCCATAATCGTGATCTTCGCGAGAAAATGATTGTTGCTAGTCATAGAACATTATCACGCAGAAAGGGAATACTTGAATATGTTTTTATTCTAGATATTAGTCAGGGATATATATAAGAGAGAGAGAGATGGAGATAGCGGGGAATTGAGAGGAGCATATAGTGTCGCAGAAAAAGAAAGTAAAGAGCGTTCCCAGTGGCCGATGGCTGCAGGATCTTTTCTCGGACCACTAGTTCGTAGTATGATAGCTCTTTGTAAACAGTAGTTTTTCCTCAATTTTAGTGTGTGAACGATTTCTATAGTTATCAATGGCCTCATCTGAATAAAAATATATAAAAGATGTGTGTTAGTTTCATGAAACAGGAACTCAGAGTCACTTCTTGTATACTGTACTGCTAAGTGTAGGCTCTGAAAAAGGACCCTACTTTGAGGAGTTGCGTCTTCTTTCTCAATAAAATAATGCAACATTTTTTAATAGAAATGAATGCCGACATAAAGTATGACAGGGTACCCAAATTAAAAAAAAAAATCGAAGCTGGTGTTTTTTTTTTATTTGCTTCGGAATTTTTCGTCGTTTGATATTTTTCCCATGTTTGCCTAAATATATCTTGACTATTGTATCACTCGAATACCTTATTTATTTTTTTAAATAATATCCATATATAAGTAGAACACTATCTGTAAATTATATAATAATGATTAAATTATTCCATGAGATACAGGCCTCCAAATTTTTCCATTTGTCGTTCGAGCAGGCATGTTTGGCAATTTTTAGAAAAAAATAAAATTTAAATAAATATTATTACTTTATGTTACAACCAAGCAGTACCCATAGTTTGCGTCTAAAAAGTATTATAATATTCCTAGTGTTATCGTTTTAGTTATTCACTCTCGAACGGGCCCCCTCCATCAGTGCGCGGTAATGCAACTGTGCACCTCTTCATGCCTTACGATTTTTCCTGTCCCCAATTTTTTTTTTTCTGGTCAAAACTAACTTTGGATTCGTTTACACCAGACACTAGAAAATAGCATATAAAACTATCAGTTGATTTAAAAATGTCCACCAGCCACCCTTTTGTCGATCTTATCTGAAATCACCCAGCTTTCCTATAGAACTCAAGAGTGCAATTGGTCGGAAAGATTCGAGACAAGTGGCGGCTTACCAGGCTTCAAAATGGGCACAATCTTTGCAATTTTCCCCTCTTGTGGTAAGACTCCTTTGATCCAGGAATTGTTGTTGTGTTCAAGGAGTCTGAGCTTGGAATGTTGAGATAGGTATACCACGGCGTTATACCTAATGCCATCTCTACCTGGTGCTGAATTAGTTGTACCTTGAATCGCTGCATTTAGCTCATCAATAGTGAAGGGCAAATTTAGACTTTCGTTTCTTTCAGCAGGTGTGGTATGTCCCGGAGTCAAGGTAGTAGTACTATGTGTACCACCACTTGTCAGGAAAGCGCAGTAATTGTTCGCAGAATCGACTTCAGTGTGATTTTCACTTAGTGAGAGTGCTTTAAATGGATGTCGTTGTTGGGGGCTTCTCCTCAGAGCTCTGATAATTTTCCATATGTATGTAAATGACTTACGAACATCGACATTTCTACATATCTCCCTCCACGTCTTTTTTGCTAATTTTTCGAGATGTCTCCAAATGTGTAATTGTGTCCGCCGTGAAGCTCGCATACCTACGGGTTCTTTTGTGCGAACAGCTTTCCTCTCTGCGTTCCGTCTTAAAGCACGTAGTCTTGAGCATTCTTGATCACACGCATTTTCAGCCTGACGCACGAATTGAAACAATGTTGCCTCAGTAATATAATAAATATGATAATATGAATATGATAAAGTTGGAATTAATTCATCATCACTTGTCGCAGCTGTTATGCCTTGGTTTGCCATTTGTCTATATTTGTCCCAGTTGATGGATTGTATTTGCTTCTTCCTTGAGGGTATCCCTTCTAATGTCATGAGTATTGGATAATGGTCGCTTCCTCGCGTTTGAAGGTCCGTGTGCCAGGACATTTCGTTGAAGAGGTCACTGGATGCGAAACAGGCATCAAGACAGCTTCCCGATTTCACATTTTTTGGAAATGTTACACTTCCGTCATTAAGACAAAGAAGTCCATATTTCTCCATGAGGTCTGCAAGAGCTGTACCTCGTGACGTTCTTTTTCTACTGCCCCAAAGTTGATTGTGGGCATTGAAATCTCCGCAGACGACGCGAAAAGTTTGAGTTGTTTGCAAAATTTGATCAAGTCTTCCTGAATCAAAAGGGACATTCGGTTGGATAACCGCTGTGAATATAGTCAGTTTCGTTTTCTAAAGTCCTACTGTGGCACAAACATATTCATTTGTTGGCCGGGGAGCAATAATGTGCTAGGCTACTGTAACGTCAGTTCGGCATCCGAGGAATAACCTACTTTGTTCCCCGCCTCTTTCGGAATGATATAGTTGATGGCCATTTAGACGAAATGAGGCAGCAACTCTTGACTCGGAAATAGTAATAAGTGGAAATTGATGTTCCCTAATTAGCTGACGGAAATCAGATAGCTCTGAGCAAAGTCCACGTGCGCTCCACTGAAATAGTCTGCAAGACTTAAAATTTTGTAAGGATGACGTAATGATAATAAATTAAATAATGTGAAGGCCGAGTGTTTCAACCGCACCATGTCTCAATAATGGGCAGGAAAGAGTCCATGATCTTAGGGGCAATTAATTCATAGGGGGATGTAAAGCGCTGAGGAATTTTGCGGATTACTTTAGAGATGGATTTAAGGAGAGCTCCAATGCCCTCGGATTTTTTCGGCTGGTGCAGATACCTTGAAAGCTTGCGTGGTCTTGTCACCGAGAGGTTGACTTTGATGCATGTTTGCTTGCTTGGGGGGTTCTACACCTGTGTTTTTCGGGACGGGATTTGGATGTTGAGTAGGTTTTGCCTTTCTTCGTCTTGGTTCCCTTTGTAGCGCTGCAGTGTACGTTGTCTGAGGAGTGGAGCTACAGGGAGCTGTTGGGACTCGTAGAACTGTTGTTGACGGTGTCTGAGGAGTGCCGCACGATGGAACTGTTGCAAGTTGGTTGGAACCACGTGTAGAGCCAGATATTGACGGGGTTGTCTTGTGTTTCTTGGACATTGCGGTTACGGGGCTCGTTCTTCCTAGGGAGTATTCCATTGTAGGCTTTGAATATATTCCGGAGCAAACTACTGTACGTGCTGTGATGTAATCTACTATCTTCTCCATCTGATATTGTCTTATTGCGCATTCCCGTTTCTAGTTCGGACATTCTGTGGCTGTGAAAGGATGTGCTTCTCCGCAGTTTACGCACTTGGGCTCTTCTTTGCATTGTTCCGTGGTGTGGCTTTCGCTTGCACATTTGCTGCACCTTACAGAACGGCGACACACCGCTGGGCGAAGGCCAAAGCTTCCGCATTAAGAGCACTGGATAGGGCGATCCTTAAAAGGTGTCACCGGGTATCTTACATGTGCTAGCGTTACGTGCGTCGGTAAGCATGGGGATAAAATACGATTCGTACAGCTTCAGTGTTTCCCAGGCGTCGGGCATTCGATATGGGGCAGCTTGCTTATACCGATGTTTTGAGATGAGCGTCTGTTATGTCAAAAGAGACGTTGTTGATGACACCAACAACAGAGGAGCTATTCCGTGGTTCATAAGGCATAACCGGAATGCCGCAGATGCTGCTAAGACGGAGAAGTGCGTTGGTTGATTGAATTTTTCGAGTATCTACAGCGATGAGATTTAGGCGTAGGTTATATCTTGTGAGTATGACGCTTTCTGCAATGATTTCATCGAGTGCTTTGGAGAGTTTTATGCTACTCAGTTTTGTTAGCACAGTTTCTGGGGTTTTAGGCGCCAACATGACGGTTAGACCAGTCTGGCGTTGTGGTTGAGACAGGATGGTGTCATCTGTTGAGTAGGAGCTGTGGCCGTTCTGGCGTCCTTTCTTTCGTTTAAGGCTCTGTCTGCTGCTCACCGTTCTGAAATCTGTGTCCAGAGATTTGGAAGCGTTGCCTTCTTCGATTAGTTCCTCCATCGAGGTTTCAGTAGCTGAATCGTCATGACTGGGGTGCTATGTTGCGCTTTTTGGACTCCCAGGAGACTTGGAAGAGGGAAGTGACGTCAACGACTAGAGAAACGCAGATTGGATGTTGACAGAAGAAAACAAAATCAACATCCAATCTGCATTTGCTGCGTTGTTGACGTCACTTCCCTCTCCCTAGTCTCCTGGGAGTCCAAAAAGCGCAACATAGCCCCCCTGGTCTCTGCGTCCGGTTGATTGGTTTCCATTTGAATGTCAGATTGGTCGGCCATGTTAGTGAGTCGATGTGGAACCCCAAGCCTGGGCCGGCTTGATGGGGTGGCCCACCTTATGTGATGATGAAGGGAGATTCTCGTTGCTCATTATGTTAAAGATCCGAAAAAGGTCTTCGTCTTGTCCTGCCGGCGGTAATGTCAAATTCAGGTCAGATTCTATGGAGGGAGATACGCGGATATCCTTTGGCTGTACTTCTTCGTCGTCCTTTTCTCCAGAGAGGTCTGTGTTGCACCGTGCACAAAGCGAACGTACCACCGAGAGACGTTCGTCTGTTGTGCAATGCATATTTGTTCCTTGAATTTTGATAGCCACTTTAGTCACATTAGTAGGCACATCGGAACTAGTAATCCAAAGTACAAGTAACAAGAACTTATTTTGTTCGTGAAGTAACTAAAATTTCAACTGAAGACGTCCACCTAAAAAAAACTGTTTTAATACAGGGGCAGTATCTTTATTTCCAGGCGGATTACAAAAACCTTGATGAAGTCAAATGAATGTTGGGAAAACCCACGTCAGCAAAACGAAAAAGAGATGCGCGAAATCAGGGTTGGGCAGAAATACTCGAAAATGTATTTGGAAATACAAATACTGGGATACATTAAAATAGTAGCCAAAATACTGATACTAAAATACATCTGTAAAACTGTATCGCGATACGTATCGGAAATACATCTTAAATAGAGGCAAAAAGTATTTGGAAATACAAATACAGGAATACATTTTAGGGAGGGCAGAAATACAAATACAGAAATACTGATACTGCAATACATTTTTCAAATTTGTTAGAGACGCCAACTGAGATGAAGCTTGAAGTGGAAGTTTTTGATCCCGAAATTACTTTCCCGTATACAGGCTTGGCACTTTGCATTGAAGGTAGTGGTTTCGGACGATGAGGAATCTTCAATGGGCTCACAAAAACGTTCCATCAAGGACTGACCGCGGTCCCTTCCCTGACATCCTGTCTGCCTGACGAGGAATGCGAAAAGACTTCGACTTCTAAACAAATGGACCTTTTCCGAGAAGCGTTCTGCGCACGCGCGAGCACTCGATGCCAAGCGGCGGAAGTCGGCACTAGAAATCGATGAAATTCGGAAGGAGGCTGTGGATCAGCGAGTAGAACACGTAATTGCAACATATATATAATTGTGTTACACAAAAAAAAGAAAGTGGACGGAAAGAAAAACATGACGTTTGGGTGGACGCCACAGATCCCCCTCTTTAGAGTCGCGTTGGGCACGCGCCGCTGCTCGGAGAGCGAAGAAACTGGTAGCGTAGCTCCCATTATCGATTGGTAGCGCAGACAGGTCACTTCCTCGATTTTTAGTTCGTGCAGCCACCGCCTGGTGCCGTCGGTATGTGAAAAAGGTTCATTCTGTCACCCTGTTTCCCATCAAAACATCACCACGCCCCTGTCCAATAAGGACGTTTCTGCCAACATTGATCACATGACGTCACGGTGGAATGAACTGGTATTCTTTATCTGAGGTGTGGCCTTGAACATGAAACTTTACCACGCTGGTGTATCAAAGTGCAACAGGTATTTTTGTTGTAGGTTACGTCGTTTAAAGATTATGCAGGCAGTGTCATTTGGAATTTTCGAGAATAGTGGACCACCTGAAGCATCCCGGAACACGTGTCTCATCTTCTGTTACGGTTGAAAAAAACGATACGATGGCATCCCTGTTGTGAAAGTCCTTCCTGCCGACCCTCCGCCACCGACGCATGGATTGCAGTCATCAAGTTTCGCCTAGCATCACCCAAACAGAGACCTCGTGGATTTCGACCTGATATTGCCGGCACAGGTGTGAGCTCTCCGAGAGACAGCGCGCTCGAGACGAGTGTACGAAGGCTGGGTCGGCACAGCGAGGCCACGTCTGGCCTCCTTCCGGGGTTTCGGATCCCCAGTGCAGTGGGTCACGCTCACGTCTTCTGATGACGTATCCTTGAGCCGTGCAGTATTACGGGTGCAGCCGCAGACGCATTCGAATCACGGTGATTTGAATATGTGTGAACTTCACTGCGTGAGTCATCCTACTATTTCAAGTCAACCACCGCCAGACTCGTGCTGCAACGGACTGGGTTGTGACTCAGATTTGCCGGCTGGGTGTACTGTGCACGCTAAGGCAACATTGAATGCCAGCAAACAATGACTCAAAAAATTCCTATCTAAGGACCTGCGGCAGAAGATGCTCTGACTCCAATCCTGGCACGTCACCTAGTTCGAGTCCCCGACTACGCAACACTTCTCAGAAGAAAGAGGAGGACACATAGAAGAATAGTTCGGAGAATCGTAAGGAACCTTGGTCAGCATAGCAACAATGCCCCAGCATCTCTCAACCCTGATGCCCTAAGAAATAAAAAAATAAAAAAATGCGTTCGGACCTTTTTTTTTTTTTTGTGTGTGTGTGTGTGGGGGGGGGGGGGGGGATTTCTCAAGAAATGTAACGAAATACATTTCATCCTGATTGTATCGCAATACAAAGAATCATTCCAAAATGTATTTCGATACAGGAATACAGATACTGGTGAAAAAAATGTATCGCGATACAGAAGTACAGATACGAAATGTATTTCTGAAATACTATCGCGATACATTTGTATCGCGATACTGCCCAACCCTGCGCGAAATACAGTGTTTCTTAGACGGCCTGCACGACTTGCTTTTTATACAACCTATGGAGTCACGCCACCGGAGACGACGTAAGCATTTCAAATGCTGGTTTTGCCATAACCTTTATTGGCCGTTTTTTCTATAGCTATTTTGAATTTCAAGATAATAAATGGCATGCTGGGAGGAGTGAAAGCTCCGCATTCCGAAAATAGTTTGAGTTTGGGCAGTTCAAGAAACCGCGGAACTTCCATTTAACACATATCAGAAAACGCAGCCGAAGCGGCAAGTTAGGACGCCGTGAAAAGACAGCCCGAGTAGAGTTCGCGAAGTCACTCGGTCACACGAAGGACATAACATTACGTCAGGGCTCGGGCGAAGCAATGTTCTAGTTCATTGGTTGTCTGAACAACACGCAATCAGATTTACAGTACACCAAGGTAGCCAGCAGCCGAAAAGGAGGAACTGAATAGAGTCCAGGTGGACGGCAGATATGCGTCGAAAAAAAAAAAAAAAAAGTCGACCCTCGCCGCGCCAGACGTTCCATTGGTCGACGGGAGTTGCGCTCAATTTTGGAAACCACAGGCTCACCCGCTTTTTTGTCCTTTCGCGTGATTTTTTACGTCGAGCAGTCGCTCAACCCAAGTATAACACAGCGGTTGTTTATGAGAATCAACAAAACTATGACCAAATATTAATATTTTAGAATAACAAAAATACGGTCATTATATTACATTAAAACGTCTATGACTCGGTAGAATTAAGGGTTGTTGCCTTCCATTAAAATGCCATAAACAGATGGTGAACTTCCAGCTTGGTGACTCTTCTCTAAGCCCAGGGCTTAAATTTTAAGGGACCATGAAGCGATTTTGAAATCGAACTTCATCTGACGCACGTCGTGAAAGGTGTGAAAAGAAACCCCAAAACACAAAAATAGAGAGCAAAAAAAAAAAAAAAAACGTTCTTCGCTATAGAGCTTAAAAAAAAAAAAAAGCCGGACTCGTTTACACCTTCTTTCCTTCGAAAACAATCTGCCTTTTCACTGCGATGCATCCGCGGAACCGCAGCACGTCAGCCAAATCCACGCGGTAAGAGCCTACCTCACGAGCACCACGATCATAAACAATAAATAGCCGGCGAATATTTCGTTAAAGTTTTGTTAGATAATATGAGGTCTACATTTTGTAGCATAATTAGAGATGTGACGAAAATTTCCGAATGTGACAATGCTTAGAGCCAAGCGCCATCTATCGTGTGGTAAACGAAGCAAGAGAAAGACCCGACTGCGCCTGCGCAGTCAATCGACGAGCGTCGTCCGCTGAACGGCTTTGCTCCTGGTCGCGCTTTCTTCGCAGAGCAGACCCTCGTTTTCTGGCTGCTCGAGTAGTGTTTACATTGTTTGTGATCGATCACTCGGTCGCTATGCCGAAAGGCTGCAGTGTACCGAAGTGCCCGAATCACAGTTTCTGCAGTCCGGTGGTTAAAAAGAAAAAGTTGCAGTTTCATCGCTTGCCACTCGATAAACCACGTCGAAGCACTTGGTGCAGGCTCATCGGTTTGAGGGACCCCGGGTCTAAGGTCATTCGTGTATGCTCTCAACATTTTGACGCCGAGCGTGATTTCAGTAACATTCACATTGCTCTCCGCGAATGCGGGCAGGTTCCAAAAGCTCTACGCCGATTCCAATGAAGAACTGGAGTCTTCGTCGGAACACTCGCCGCACTCCCCAACAGGTATACTGGCGTATGGGACTAGACCCATGCTGTCGCTGTAGCGCAACATATCTAATTGAATTTCACTCAGCTGCGATGTGTCCACGGCTATCCTGGCGATGAGAGGCGCCGATTCAGAAAAGATGTCGGTGGCATCCGTGGCATCAGCGCCATCAGCGCAGTAAAACCTACCGGCACACCGCCAACTCGCCGCCGCTAACGCTCCCATTTTCCTACTGCCGAGAGAACTTCCGGTTCTGATGCCGGCGGACGTCACGACCGTCAAAATTACGGCGCGGCTTGTTTTGCGGTGAGTTGGAGAGAAAGAAACAGCCGATATTTCATGAATTTTTTTGTATAGAAGTTAATAAACCAAAACGAAAACGGATGCCTGTTCGGCGTTCTATGAACATTGACGGTTTAATGTAAAAGTTATTTGGCAAAAGGAAAAAGGTCGTTCCATGGTCCCTTTAAGGAATTGTCTGACTTAGCTGAAAACCACAGAGCACAGACGGAAAGCCAGCTTCCCTTTTCGGCGCCGTAATATGTCAGAGGCCCTTTGTTTTAAACGCGGAGTCTTTCCAGCCTCCTATCGACTGCACGCGGCAAGGTCACTCCAACGACGTATGTCCGACTATACGTTGAGCTCAATGGCTGCTATTTCTGGTCCGCGACACTATACCGGGGTGCCGAACGAGAAAAAATTAAAATAAAAAGGACCACATCCGAGCAACCGAATGAACGCGAAGGGAACATGGCTATTTATAGACCATTTCGAGACTCAAAACCTGCCGGTTGCCTCGAGTCGGTAAAGTAGGAGACAAAAGTACGCCAGTGCGCGTCGTGCAGTAGCGACAGCGTATGAGGATATTATTATAGCAAGGAGACGCCATCTACTCGTATGCCTGCTCACTAGACATGTACACGTTACCCAAAAAAGGTAACTAAATACTGTTACTCGTTACTCGCTCAAAAAAAAAAAAAAACTAAATACATTACTCGTTATCGATTCTCAAAAGGAACGCGTGAGTTACCTCGAAAGTAACGAGTTACTTTTCACGTTACTTTGATGACCAAATACACAAACGCTTTTGTTTCATGGTTCATTGTTTTCTTTTTAGTAGTCGTTGCACTTAAGCAGTAGCTGCGTCTCGAAGTTTTCATCAGTTGTGTTTCCACACTTCCTTAAAAATACATCTCCGGCTACGCTGAAGAGTCATTCTAAAGACGCGCTCGAAGGAACGGCAGTGTTGTGCTTCAGGAAGAGCTGGTGAATCTTCGGGAACGTCGCCTTCATTGAAGACAGCGGGTAATAGGTTCTGTGCCTTCCCGTGTTTGCAACTTCCGCGTTTACATTCGGTCCCTACCCGGTTCTAGGAGGTTCAACCAACGAGCCTTATTCTGTTCGCTGGGTTAAGGACATGCCCAGCTGTAGAGTTCAGTACAGCAACCTTTATCGCTGGACACGTCAACCGAAAGCGATATACGTTGCTGTACTGTCATACTGTTGAGTGGTTTTTCGGGTTTCCCACCTACCGTTCTCGCAATAGACGCATACTCAGGTTATAATAAGAACGAAGCCATTTAAGCTGTGTTGTACACGTTACTCCTCGAAAGTAACGATATACCGTTACTCGTTACTTGTTCTTAAAAGTAACTAAATACGCTAGTCTTTCCTTTTCTAAAAAAGTAACTGAATACGTTACTAGTTACCGAAAATAGTAACTAGGTAGAAGTAACTAGTTACTTGTAACGCGTTACGTACCTGTCTGTTGCTCACTGTAACGTGGACTATCGTAAAGCACCACGTGATTCGGAGTTTCACTTTCATGACATACACACTGAGAAGTATATCATTTGTATCAATCCGCGACTTAAATATACTCACGCGGACAACTTTCTGTGGCATTTCCGAAGAAATGAAGAGCGCGCGTGCACAACTTTGATGGGAGCTCAATATACACCGTAGCTTTGACTGCGTAGCCACAGAAAGTTGCCGGCGAGTATAGTGAGAGTATTCGGCAGTTCTCGCTGCCTTGCTTGATTGCACGTTTGCTCAAGGATGGTAATTTTTTAGGTTTAGTGGTCATCTTCTTCCTTAATTATCTTTATATATATACATATATATATTTCTTTTTTTACCAAAGCCAACAATTTCCGGTGTTTGACGCAAGCTTACAGTTAATCTGTGTACCATACAGACGGCGGACATGGCTACTACGCGAGTAATTGCTTTTCGCACACTGTGCAGTTACAGGTAAGTGAAAGAGGCACTAGATTCCATAGATCCACTCTCCATTTCAGGTGGTTCGAAATTCGGCGTTTCGCATAGGAGGCGCAAATAAGGAGCTTCAATTGCACTCTGAAATCAGTGTTCCTGGATGAGGCAACTTTTTTTCTTACATGTCATTTAATTAACATAAATGTTAACCACAAACCAACCCTCCACTTGAGAGTTTTTTTTCCGTCCAAAAGTTCTCCGCCGATTCCGATGAAGAACTGGAGCTCGACCACACAATCAGCGGGTACTCCGATTCCAGCTAAACTTGACGAACGAGAGTCCGCACAAACCGCGAGCAACCAAGCTCGTCTCCATTTCATTCAAAAGGGGCCTCCGGCTCGCGAGCACTCGCGGACCTCACTGTGTAGCTATGCAATCAAAGCTATGGTGATCGGGCGTTCACCTTGAGCGCCAGTCAACGCTGTGCACACGCACCCTTCTTGTGAAATGCCACAAAGTAGTCCACGTGCATAGCGGACGAAGGCTCAACAGCAGCGGATTGTCTGACGTGCAGGGTTGACTTTAGAAGCAGGGCAAGAGGCCGTCTACTCTCTGTCTCTTCGCTACGGCCTGCCACTTTGCCATTCAACGCACAGTAAACGTGTTCTTGATTAGCCTATCTGCGAGAGCTCTCGTGGATCTGGCGGTCACTTCTCACCATCTGTCGGGTTCTTTGGACCGCCACAAGCGCAACTAGAGCTAATTTTTGGGTCTTGATCAAGCGCACGTACTTCAGACCATATAGGACCTTGGGCGCCAGAAGGGACCTATGCAAAGTGCAAATTCGTCTACTTCTTGCACAGCGGTTGCGATGATGTCAGAACGCCTAGCTCTTATTGGCTCATTGAAAGAAGTAGTGGGTAGACCACAAGGGACCTAGCATTTAGGTCTACCCACTATCCTTTCGATCAAAGCCAATCAGAGCTCGGATTCATTCTGACGCCACTGCAACGCCTGCGCAAGAAGCAGACGACTTGCTCTCCGCATGAGGGTCCTTTGGGGAATATCCTCTTGCACCCCACACCTTGCTAGTAATAATCTCGAGAAGGTTGATGCTTTTGTATTAACACTGGACTGGTTTGTTTAAGCCAACTTGATGTGCCCCCACAGCAGTCGAAGATAATGTCGATAATCTTTAGGGTGTCGGCTTACTCAATATTGACGCCGTTCAGTTGGAGGCGAAGGGGGTACATGGGTTTGAATCGCGTCTTTGAGACGATCATGTGCGCAGTCCTCTCGGTGGAGAGAGTGAAACCGGACTGGACCGTGAAGGCCTTGGTAATGTCAAAGGCGCGCTGTTGGGTTTTGGAAAGGCCCCTAGGTAGTGTAGAGTGTGATGTCATCGCCCCCCATTGTTATACTATAAAGAACCTGTGCAACGATTTTAACGTTGAAAAAATTTGCATCTCGTAATTTTGACATTGTTTGTCTTGTCACAAGGGACAGAAAACACATCTCCTTTCGTCGAAATGTTGCGATTCTGTCGCGTAAACCCGAGACAAAAATTTGAATACGTCCCGATCTGCAGCCGCGAGCGGCGTATATAAGAACCACGCGGCGTGACGTCAAAGGGAGAGTCGTAAAAAATAGCAAGTTGTGCAACTACCTGCTTAATAAAAGGTAATTTTCCTATAAATCTTGTCGTTCCAACATAAATATAAATGAGTCGAAAACCCGGTATCATCGACAAAAGTTTTATTATACGGTGTTTCAGTAGCGCCATCTATCTGAGGTCAACAAAACTGTCAGCTCCATAGGGTATACCCCGAGGAGCAGACAGAAGCCTGACGGGCGCAGGCACGTGGTCACGTGGTTGCGAGCGGGTGAGTTCTCGCTGCTCACTGATGGCGCTAGAGAGCACTAGAGAGAGAGAGCTTCACCGGAACCCCGCACGCCCCCCTTTCACGTCACAGCGCACGCGACTCGGAAGATGGAGAAGGAGTTGAGAGATGCCAAAAACCGCAATATTTGACAATTTTTAAAAATAAAAACTCAGGCAAAAGCGTTTTTTTTTGTTTGTTCTTTACTTCAGAACGGTCGAGACACCAACTCCCACAATTATCTAAGCAAAGTACTGAAATAAGAGCGCGCGGGGGAGGGGGGGGGGGGGAGATAACCACGCCTTTCGTGACTTCGTTATTGTGTTTCCACTGGCTTCCGGCGCTGCCAACCACGACTTGGAAAGAACTGCCATTAAGAAACGTCTTCATAATGATATAGGGGCTTTTCATAATGAGCCGCTTCGATGACCGTCTCGTATGGTATCGAGGCAAAGGACATCTATGACAACGACAGTGCGGGGTTCAGTTTTGAACTGCGGTTTAATGGAGCGGACGCGGTGAAGCACGGCGAGGCTGTCCTGCGTGGACAGTACCGGCCTGAGGCCGGTCTGCATGGGGTGCAGCGCATCACGGTTTTCGACGATCCAAGAGAACCGGGCTTGAACCATGCGCTCGAAGATATTAGAAAGGTACGAAGTGGGACTCAAGTAGTGGATGGAGGCAGACGGTTTCGCGGACTTGGGTCATCGTGCCATGAGCGAGTGAAACAATTATTCATTTATCAGTAGAAAAAAAAATATTTACAAAACTTTGTAATGCGAAACTAGAGAGCAGCTCTTGAGGTATTTTCATTTTGCGATATACGGTGCTAAAGAATTTGAGAAAGAAATATCTGCTGTACACGACTTATTTTTCGCGGGCTCGATATTTCGCGATTTAGGTCAAAGCTGAAGTTTTCGAATAATTCGCGGGTTCCAATTTTCGCGATGCGGTGGGATTTGTAGATTCCAATGTATTTACATTTTACCGGAACTGTTCGCGGGACCTATTTTTCGCGAAATTCACTAAAATTAAGTCGTTTACAGTATATGAACATATATAGACATCGTGGCCCTGCGTACATATATATATATATATTATAACATTATTTATATAAGGAAGAGAAAGGAAGGGTACGCAGGAGGAGTGGAGAGAACGTAAGACCCTCCCCTCCTCCCACAGGTTCCCCGCTAAAATTAGCGGGGAAAATGACGTCGTACGACTTCGTGTCACGTCGCCTATGAACAAATTCAGTATGTCCGCAAGGTTTAGCGGGAAAAGTGACGTCACGTGACGTCAACACCAGTTCAGTTCCCCGCTAAATTTAGCGGGAGAATTGAATGCGCAGTGTTGCATTATGGCACGTCACAGACCTACACACCCATTCAGTTTCTTCAATAAATTTAGCGGAAAATTGAATTGGTGTATAGGTCTGCGACGTCTCATAGTGCAACGCGCCCGGTTACGTCGACAGCGACGGCAACGCCGATGCCGCGAAACACGGGAACGAACACCTAAGAGCTGCGCTCTAAAAAGAAGAGCTGCCAACAACCTTTGAGCTTTGCCATCGGTTACGGGAGGGGAAAGGGTTGCCAGTGGTCATTTCAACCTGTTCTCGCCCAGAAAAAAAAAAGAAAAAAAAGTCGGCGATGGAGGTAAGCGGTAGAACTAGAACCACTAAGCAAGCTACGCTTCAGAGTAAAACACGTATCCGTCTTGGGGGTTAAAATCATGGTTGCCAGTTATCTGAAGCTTTATCTAAAGTCACAGGAAATGCTTTTCCGCTCCATAAATGTTAAAGCGGTTCGCGACAAAGTAAAAGAGTATTACTTGAGCTTCCTTGCACCGATCCTAATGCTGAGGAAGTCGTATTTTTGAATCACGACGATCGACATTTTCGTCCGCTCTGCACAAGCACCAAGATGGCGGCGCCCTCAACGGTATCGGGGGAAAGAGCGCCGACACTCTAAGCCTAGCTCATTTCGTGGCTCTAGGTAGAACGTGCGCGCTCAGCAGCAAAAACACCACAGTGGCAGCTGGTTTGACGTCAATGCAAGTCCGCTTAGTGGAGTCGCATCACGTGAGCATTGAGCACACTCGCGCGGTCAATGCCCTTCCACGTGGCACTGCGAATGTGAGCCGGATAAAAGCTGCTCGGCTATGTTCACCTTTTATATCTAGGTGACGGTGACAGAGCTACGACCTGAAAATTGAAAATACTCGTGTGCGACGCCCGGGTTCCGCTGGCCTTGCACCGCTCCAGCCGCTCTATATACTCGCTCACCGCCAGCTACAGTAGCATCCACAAATATGAAAGGTCCATCCGGCGAGACAGTTTCAGGCAGAGGGGCTGAGTCCGATTTGGCCATGTCCCCATTTAATGGAGCGAGAAAATAAATGAATAAGTTTGTTCATTGCACTCTAAAAATATAGCGCCTCTGATGAAAGTGTGCTTATAGCATCGTCGCATGAAATGGCTAGGCGAAATGTCCTTTCATATCGTGGGAAACTGTATACGTAACCCAGGCAGCACGCCAGATAAACGCCTAGGTTGGCTTAAGTTTGGCAATCCTAGGGGCCTAAGTTGAGCTTAATAACATTCTGCTCGAAGGCGTTGGTTAGTACCAAAGTATTCTTTTGGATTTTCTATGGCTTTTTTCTGGTTCCCCACATAACTGCCAAATCATTAGACATAGGTCAGTGATGCCAGGTATGAACCCAATAACCAGAAGTTAGGCTAAATTTTGACATTTCCTCGGGAACTGAGGCTCACCGAAACCAGTTCACAATCGAACAACCAGGCAGTGAACCTTCACTCTGACACCTGCAAAATATCCAGACTCTGTCCAAAGAATAGCAAGTTTGGTTATACCTTGTCTTATGTGAGCTTTCAGGGCCGTAAATTGGCAGACGAAAGACACATTTTTGCCCAAAGAACTGTGCTACTTGGGAAAGTTCCTGGACAAAAGTCCAGAATCGCGTTTCTTACAAGTATCTACACCCGTTGTAGTCTAAACGTGCGACTCACATGCAACGAGCGAGTGCTGTTTCGCCATTTGCTACCAAGAATATCACCATCACGCGCCTCGTAGATTGGCAAATATGGTGCTGCTTGTAAACAAAACACAAACACACCAAAGGCATTTAACAGTACTGGTGGATTATTAGCGCTACCTGACTTACTCAAGCTGCATGCCGCCGCCCTAAGAACTTTTTTCTCGACCGGCAAAAAAAACAAAAACAGTCGCTCGGCCGGCAGTGGCCAGCGGAACGGGAACCAGGATGGAGTGCTCGTGGCAAAGGTGAAGAATTACGTTCTAAAGGCTGGTATCAGTGGCGACGAAGGGTTCAGGAGAGCCGTGGCACAGCACAACAGCAAGTAGTTCACACCATGAAAAGCTGCCGCGCCGCATGTATTGATGATGTAATGACAGTATACAAATGACAGAGAGGTGCTGACGATGGTTAAACGGAGTTCGTGGGCGAGGTTGAGGGGATCACGTGGCTACAGTGTCTGTCCTTGAGGATGTAGTGGCAAGAACGGCGCCCGCTTACAATGGGCCGTGTGAAGACGGCCAACGTAGATGCCGCGAATGGCGCTGGAGTTCCGAGCCCTAGGAGAATTTGTGGCAGATGGCAGATGTGCGATGAGCGAAGAAGACGACGAAGCTGAGGCTGTACGCTTCTCCCGAACGTAGCACCGTAGCGCTTTCCTTTCTGGTGTAGTGGTGAGGAGTCTTCCCCGTTCCGTTGGCGTCTCGGTCATAAATGCAAGGAAAAAGACGGACACACACACTGCTTCGCGCCGTTCCCAAACGCGCTCGGCCTTGCACCTTACACAACGCTGGTCCCCGAATCAGAAACACGATGACAAAAAACAATACACCAGTTTATTGTTCCTTTTACCATTATAAAAGTGAGAGATTTATTGAGATTTATTTGTCTATTTTTCCTTGTGATATCAGTATCGCGTGGTTTCTTTCGCAGCTATTAAAGGAGCGGTGCAACGATATTCAATTGGAATGTTTTTCATTTTACACGAGCTTACTGGCACTAGGGGGACTCAAGGATACTCGCACGCAACGCCACTCGCAAAGAAACTCCTTTGTTTCGGTGTAGTTTCAACGACAAAAGCGATCGTTTTCAGTCAATCTCTCCTTTGCAAAACTTGATGACGTAACGTGGGGATCGCAGTACACCCCAATGACGATATTTGAATGCGGTTCATAGATTGGACCCGAGCATTGCGTGAGCACTCGATTTGGGCTCGTGATAATTACTAGCTCAAGAAGCATTCGGCTAGTGGCCCGTGTCCAATCGCTGCAACGACGACAATAGCCGAGCCATAACAATGTCTTGTCCTGTGCTTTGCCAACCCCAGCGCGTGGCTATGATCAACATTGGCGGCATATAATCGGCTCCAGATCACGTGGCCGCTTGCTCTGGCTGCGAGTTGAGGGGGTGAACGCTGCTCGTTTTAGGGGCGAAGCTCCTTAAAGGGGCCCTGCAATGACTATTTTACTGGTTTTTAATTTGCACCGAACCTAAGCGCACTGAACGTAGTAACTTAATGAAACCTTTCTTTTCGCAAAATTCGCTTTATTTTAAAAGTTATAGGCAAATTAGAATTACAAAAACAAGCAAAAAATAACCTCCTTCATGACGTCGTAGGTCCTGGCTTGAGTGGCCGTGAACTAGAGGAGGGATAGTGAGCTAATCGAGCGCTCACGGCTGCCGCACTCTGTGTCGACGGCTCGAGAGGGCGCCACTAAAGCGTGTGTTGGATAGGCTGTATGAAGCGGGCGGCCAGGGCGGCTCGCATTGCATTTGCTGCTCGATTAAAGACTATTTCGGCATAACACTTCATTGGCCACACACGGCAGCAAACACGGGGTAAAGATCACTACAGAACGGGAGCCACTTCGCGCTGCCATACCGCCAAATGGCCTTTCTACGCTCGCCGTTCGTCGGCGCCTCATCCCACTAGCCCTTTCTAATATGCGCCGCTTTTTCCGCCGCTTGGTGGCAGGTATGTCGACGTGTCATTTCTTGTTTCCGTACTTTTCAAACTGCATTTGTTTCTTTTCTGATCTAAAATACTGAACAAAAACTACTTTCATACATAATTGAAGCGGTTCGCGACACTTATGTTTTGTATCTCGACTAAAAAAAAAGCTTTTAGCGGCTCTGACCAGTAGTAAGCCCAGGACCAAAAACGTCACATTTTGCGCGCTTTCAGTACCGCGGGTCGCCCTCGTCGGTGGAGGAGGTTTCCGCGTCGTCCAGTTAAAATATGACGCACTGATATTTAGTTACTCTCTCCGTGCCCGCTGGCTTGCCCGAACCCCAAGAGACGTGGAAACCGCAAAAATGGTAGACGCTTAAATATGATTGCAGGGCCCCTGGTGTATCCACACGACGGATCGGGCCGCGGACCGATCGATCACGTGATGCGCGGCCCGCGGGCCGTCCGGCTGCAATGAGCATCCACACGGCGGACCAAAAGAGCAGACGACAGAGCGAACGGGCCGGTCTAACCCTCGACCTCACAGCTCCGCGAAACGCATGCAGCGAGCTGCTTTGAGGCTATTTGTAAGGAGCCAAGATAGAGGTGGAATGAAAGAGACGTTTGGCCGCGGTGTCCCTGGCGTTGACTATTGAGGACGAGGAGGACTTAAGTGAACCGAAAAGGGCATGCTGGATGAAGTCCTGGATGTCCAGGAAAGATCTTGGTCTGCATAGTCAACTCTTTCCGCCATGCCGCCATCGTCGCACAACAAAAGGTTCGTCTTCTTCGTCTTCAACAGTTGGCGCCAAAAGAAGACGACTTCAGCTTGTTGCCAGACTTAGCGTTTCAATTATACTAAAAACGCCGCGGTCCGCCGCCAAGGTCCGGGTGAGAAAAGTCGCTTGGCATTTCTCAGAAGCGCGGGCCGCGGACCGCCGGCGGACCTCGAAAACCGGAGACGTAAGATCACGTGATGCGCGGCCCGCGGACCAAAACAGCAATTTGGTCCGTCGTGTGGATACACCTTTAGGGGCTAGCCACGTCCGTCCACCGTCCGCCGTCCGCCGTAGGCCCGGCGTCGGGTGCTCGTGCTTCTGCTCGTGAGATCACGTGCTCACGAGCACGTGAGCACATGCTCACGTGCTCGTGTAGGGCAAAAAATATTGGAAAAAAAAAAGATGAAAAGAATTATGAAAAAAGAAAAAGAAGAAAAAAAAAGTAGGGGGTTCTGAGATACCATCCCATCTGTCTGCTTAAAAAAAGAAAAAGAAGAAAACCACACATTCTCCTACTGACATGAATGAAAAGGCTTAAAGAAAAAGAAGAAAAAAAAAAAGAGTAGGGGGTTCTGAGATGCCATCCCATCTGTCTGCTTAAAAAAATAAAAAAGAAGAAAACCACACATTCTCCTACTGACATGAATGAAAAGGCTCGGCATGCTGCGGCTCGGCGTCTACGCAGACAAGCACCACCAGAGCTTTGCCCCAAGCAACATCATTCACCACGTGGAGATATTTCTTTAATTTTTTTCTGGGACTTCTATTGCGTGGGGTGAAAAACGAACGCGAGTTTCATAGGTCATTAACGTCAGGGATCCGTTCTAAGCGGTATTTTCGCAAAGTGCAATAATTGTTGCATCGCCCCTTTAAGCGTGCAGCCAAAGTGATAGCGTTGCTGAACGACCTGTCAGTACTGGGAGGGGGGGTCGATATTAATCAAATGATCTCCATCCAAAACACGCGAATAATAAAAGTAGAGGATAGCATGCATTCTAGAGGCATTAGTGCAAAGGAAAAGCTCCAGTCGAACCACAGTAGTACACGCCTAGCAGCGCCGACGACGAGGCTGACGGGGGCACGTTCCTAGGGCTCAGAACAGCAGCGCTACGGTGGCGTCTACGCGCAAAATCTTCACGCGGCAGCCGCCGCTCTTGCCACTACAACTCTCTAGACACTGAACGTGGCGGGTGATGATGGCCCAGTGTTTTTCAACGGGCAGCTTAGTAGCTAGTTCGAGTGGGCGGTTGCTTTGTGATACCGTAATCAAACAACTCATAAAAAAATTAAAAAAAAAAGATTGCGGTTAGATGGGTGGATGGGCTGATAGTGTGAGAACGGCAGGGCGTGCATTTCGAACGCCCGGCTTTTAGCACGCGCTCCATGCCTTCCGCCGTGCTTAGGCTTCGTGCGCCCGCGCTCAAGGTGCAGGAGACACCGAAGCGTTGTTGAAAGTATTCGCAACTTTCGCGACCTACAGGGGGCACGGGCGCCTTTTAAAATGGCTGTCATTTGGATGACCGTCGTAGATGAGCAGCACGAGGCTGGGTCTGCGACGCGTAAGTAATTCTAGTTTTGCTCTATACGAGCAGTGCTACATCTTTATTTTTTCACCTCAGGAAGGTGCATGCAAGCACCTTAATTGTGAAGCCGATCGTCCAGGAGCTAGGGAGCGCGATTCTCACACCGCGGTACCACCGTCGCTGAAAGTATCGAACAGAGTTGGAAGAAATGCGCTACAAGTGACGGGACTCTTTGTGATTTATTACTTGTGTTTTATTTTGTAATTAATTTCCTTCTTTTTCGAAAATAAAATGTCTACAATGCAATCCGTTTACTTTTTCAGTCAGGAGTTACTGAAATTACTCGTTACAAACCTTCCGCCCCATCAAAGGATGAGATAGAGTCGAAAAGGGCGGTGGAATGTCCTTCGGGCTTTTAGCATGGTAACCGGGGGTTTGCTAGCGAAGAGAGTGCTGGTGAGGGAAAGGAAAAGAATTCACGCAGAGCACGACAGCCCAGCCACAGTCCGTTTCTGAACTCGTTCGTACGGTCATCCAGGCTGGGAGGATTCGACTCTCTATATGACCAACCAATTCGATCACTCAATCTCGAAAGTAGCCTTCACCTCTAGCGTGCAGCCGGGTCAGCAGAACACTGGCCTGTCCCTCGGTGATTCGGTAGCGCCAACTCGGCCGGCACCAGAACCTGCGCCCCCTTGCCTTCGGAGCGCGGCGATGTCGCAAGATAAACGAGCAGGCTGGGATCATCCCATTCCCATTGATCATCATCATAGACATCCGCCATGTAGGCAGCCAGTGCGGCTTCAACGCTGATTTCTGCAGAAAATGGCAGCCGTAACGGAAGAACCTAAGTAGAAGTAGACGACGAAAGCGCAGAAAATACGGCGGAAGCGCGAGCGCAAAAAGGTTCAGTGCTGTCACGTGACTATAGGGAGTATTCACTGGCGGCCATAGCTGTGTGCGCGAATGCTGAGCGCGTGCTGATGGCGAGCTTCCACAGTTCTTTTGCAACGTGCATTCCGCACCCTCAAGATTGCCGGTCTTAGCAGCCTATTGATGAGAGCTCGTTCTGAGCATGCGCTCTAAACAGCACCCACAAATATGGCGTCTAGTGAATACTCCCTATTACGCCGGCAAAACGGAGGCCAATGTGGCCCAGTTAAGTATATAGAGGTCATGCTTATATTTAAGGTGTTTTCTTTTGTTAGAGCTTCTCAGTGTTGTGTCGGCATTGTTTTTTTTTTTTAGCTTTCTAGGCTGGTATCGGCATTTTGGAGGGAGCGTTTCCGGGGGCAGAGCGGCCGAGAGGACGAAGCGGGTCCCCCGCGGTCGTTAGGAAACGTCTCGGGTTTCGGGAGTCTGCTCGGACAGACCGCGGGAGGGCCCGTTCTTGGGGATGTTTGTGGATGTTAACCGAGTGTGCCTGTGTGTAGAAGGTTTTGCCGCTTAGTGTGAATTTGTCGCTCTTTGCCGAAAGCAATAATTTAGCGGTTGGCGCCAGCCAGACTGGAAAATTTGCAGAGAACAACTCTACAAGGAATTCGGGTTTGGCGGTTGCAGCGCCAAGTTGACAGCTCGCCGACCATTGGAGAACAGTGTACCACGTGGGAGTGGTAGAATTTGAAAAGATTGGTCGGTTTCTGAGGGGAAAGGAGGCCCATACGGGCCAACAAAAGGAGTGCGGAAAGGATTTTGAGAGATTCGGAATTTGGATTTGATCGAGAGAAATTAGGGACGGAGGTCGAGACTTTAGACGAGGCAGGATGGTCTCCCAAGTTGGGACTTGTAACTAGAGTGTAAATAAATGCACATAGTTCCATTCAAGCAGTGAGTCGACCCGTCACTCATCGACGTTCGTGCCACCACGCTCCAGACCATCGAAGCGGAACCTGCCTCCCACACCACCGGGAGGAACATCAACAACAACAAACTTTAACTGGCGCAGTCGACAGGATGGTGGCGCGATTTCCGGTGAGACGACGTGGCGACGACCTGCGAGCAAGTACGTGAGCTTCGGCTCAACGGCGGACGAGGCGACATCACTGTGAGAGGCCTCGTGGGCTCCGGCCCGAAGTGACCAAGACGACATCCCCGTGAGAGGTCTTGGGGGGGGGGGGGGGGGGGTTTCGACCCGAAGTGGACGAGGCGACATCCCTGTGAGAGGCCTCATGGGCTCCGGCCCGAAGTGACCAAGACGACATCCCCGTGAGCGGTCTTGGGGGGTTTCGACCCAAAGTGGACGAGGCGACATCTCTGTGAGAGGCCTCGTGGGCTCCGGCCCGAAGTGACCAAGACGACGTCCCCGTGAGAGGTCTTGGGGGGATTCGACCCGAAGTGGACGAGGCGACATCCGCGTGAGAGGCCTCGTGGGTTTCGACCCAAAGTGAACAAGGCGACATCCTCGTGAGTGGCCTTGTGGGTTTCGACCCGGTGTGAACAAGGCGACATCCTCGTGAGAGGCCTTGTGGGTTACGACCCGAAGAGAACGAGCGGACGGAGAAACATCTACGCGAGAAGCTTCGTGTGCTGCTGTCCAAAGTGCATCGACGACGCAGCATCGTCTCCGTGAAAAGTGGCGTGGGTTTCGACCCGAAGAACGGTCCAGCCCTACCCGAACCCAGGACCGACCCCGACGAGTGACATCCAGCGACACCGGAGAGTCATCGCCTCAGGAGCATCGCACTGACACAGGTGGGACTCATTTCTGTTTCCTCCGGGTTTCGCATGTCAGTGGTGACTCGGTCGATGACCAAAGGAGCTCAGGGAGCGATGAGTGAGAGCGGCGATAGGAGCCCGGCCATGCTGGACGACGTGTCGGAGGGGGGAGGGAGTAAGAGCGAGAACGAGCTCAAGCTGAAAATTGAAGCTCTAAGACTGGAACTCCAGCTCGCACAATCTAACGCGAAGCAGGCAGAGGAGGAGGCGTGGCGCTGTAAAAAGACGCGGGTGAAAGAAGAAAGTTGTCGGAATACGCAAAGGAGCTGCGCGCGGTGTTGGCTCAAATGCCAGATGCCGAGTCCATGGTCCCAGGATGGTTCAAAAACGTAGACACGCTGTTCGCGTCGCTGAGCATACCAGCGGAAGTACAGGGGACCATTATTCTTCTGTTTTTAACGGAAAGAATGAGGGCTTTCAGCGCGAATCAGTCAGACGGACGGATAATGCCGTACCCAGAATTGAAAGAAAAAAATTCCCAGGGAGCTTAACTTAAGATGACCGCCAACGAATACCGAAGGTTATTCCTCACATCTCAAAAAACGGACGGCGAGTCTTGGGCACAATTTTTCACGAAACTGGAGACATTTTTTTTGTACTATCTGAACAGTCGCGAGATTCAGACTCTGGATCAGCTGAAGCACCTCATAGTGTCAGATAGGTTGAAGCAACTCATGCCAGACGAAGTGAGAACCTACGTTCTCCAAAATGAGACGAAAAGGTGGCTTAGGCCAAAGGAGGTGGTTGAGCTGGCAGAGAACTTTGACGAAAGCCGTCGTGGGAGAAAGCCTCAAGGCAGGGGGAAAGCGTCGGACGGCGCACCCATTCGAGGGCGAGACTGGCAGCCGAAGGAGACTGTGCCGACGACGACTGGCGGTGAGGGACGCGGCACGAACCGAACGAGGGCGATTCGTTGTTTTGGTTGTGGTCGAATGGGACATATCCAGAGAAACTGTCAGCAATCACAAAGGCAAGCAGACGAAGGCCAGGAGAACCAGGGCAGACATGACCCGCGAAAATTGGTAGCCCAGGTGGCGTCTATGCCAACGGAAACAGCTAAAGCATGCGTCGAAAAGGGAGGTATGAGCCTCAGGTGGGTGGATCTCGTAGTGGCAGACAGACCTCTGAAAGCCTGCCTAGATTCCGGGGCCGAGATTACGGTGTTGAGATTGGAAACGGTTCCTGCGGCGTGCTTAAAAAAGAGTAAGGGAACAATCAAGTTGAAGGGAGCGTTCGGGCAGGTGGTAACCGCTGATTTGGCTTACGTGCCACTGAGTCTAGTGGTGGAGGGAGAAAACACGGGCCAGCAAGTCCTCAGACTGTGTGCGATCACCGACAAGTTGCCGGAGAGGTTGGGAGCGTTGCTTACGCCAGAGGTGTACGAAGAACTGTTGCAAGTTCGATCGGTTCTCAAGAGGGAAGCTGTAGAAATTCAAGTGATAAAAATGAAATAGACCGGGACTTCCGACAGACACCTGAGGACACGCTGGGGGATAACGTGCTCGAGTTTGAAACAGTGGAGAACGAGGAAAAGACAGACGCGGACGGCGATGACTGCGGCGACATCGAGGTCGAGCCGGCAGTTCAGACGGGCAAGGGGCACCCCAAGCCCGCCATGAAAATGGACGACGACGACGGGTGGTCCGGAACCTTGCTTGAGCGGCAGAAGGGTGAAGATCCGGAAAAGGAGCTCGAGGAGAACGCATACGGCGATGACCGCGGCGGCCGGGAGGTGAAGCCCGTTAATGGGAGAGCTGGCGCCGACGAGGCAGATGCACCCACCGGTGATCCGGCGACGCAAGGAGGCGATAGCGGGAGCGATGGTGACGGCAGCGACGAGGGGACGAACCTGGTTGGCGACCTTGAGCGTAAGGATTCAGGGGACCTCGGCGCGCCGGTCACCGCAGCACTGGGGATGCAAGGCCCGCCCCGGGCTGGAACGAAGGAGCCGCGCAGGGGGCGGACTGACAGGTCGGAGTCGGCGGTCGAGGGGTACTCTGGGTCCAACCCTGCATCGGCTCCGGGATACGACGAGGACGATCAAGGAGAGAACGTGGACGACGGCGAGGGGACGGCGAAGAGGGTCTTGATCCCTCCCATTCAGGCGTCGAGACGGAAGGTCCGACTGCGGAGAAGCACCGACTCCGGGACCGCGGCCATGTCGTCGCCGAAGGCCAAGCCGGCAATGACATCGCAGGGCGACTCCCAGGAAGAAGGTTGAGTCGAGCTACTTCAGAAGGGGGAGTGTGGACACAAGGTGCTGCGCGAACGGCAGGCGCCAAATGAGCAC
The DNA here is from genome assembly GCA_013358835.2 of Ixodes persulcatus. NCBI lineage: Eukaryota > Metazoa > Arthropoda > Arachnida > Ixodida > Ixodidae > Ixodes > Ixodes persulcatus. Next base: position 84,088 of record JABSTQ010010146.1, read on the forward strand.
AGAGGAGAGGAGGAAGCCATTCCGGCCAATGTCCAGAGCTCGCACGGGAGGACACCAGACTTCCAGTTTGAGCTCGGGATCAGTGAGTGTCGTGGAGGTGACTGACTGCGCGCCGCTCCAGGCAGTCCTCAGAACGTCTTTAAGGACAACGAGATGGACGAGAAGACGGCCACGATTAGGGGGGTAGCTAGCGAGGCTACTGGGTTTTTGTTTCGCCTTTAGCCTACATTTATTTCAGTGCCCTCCTGATTAATTTTTTTTTTTTTTTTGCTGTTCGGTTGGCCCCTCGGTATTTCATATCCTCCGTAACATTGTTTGTGTGTTGGTTTTTATTCTCTGCGGGAGAAGTTGGGTGCCCGCACGTATTTGAAACGTTCTTCGTGGCTATATGGCGTTGGTAAGCATGTCGAGGCTAGACAGGCATGATTAGGGCATGATGATTATGCCGTAGTTTTAAGAGCTCCCACCACTGATTTTGCGGGACCCTGGAATGTACAGGAGTGGGTCCAACCTGTGTGTGATTGTTGGTGGCAGTTTTGACGTGGGACGTGACAGCTATCTTGACCATTATTTTTTTGGTGCACCCATTCTGGTCTGTGCTCAGACGTTTGCCGGCGGCAGCAGTGTGTTCGCCGTTTTAGTATTTCTGGTTGTAGAATATGGTACTCATTTTTTTTTGTTCTATCGATGCCGCTTGATTTTGTTGTATTAACGAATCAGCGCTTGGTGAACCTTTAGAGCGTAATGTTGACGTTGTGCTTTTGGTTAACTGTGGGCCAAGCGGTCGGTTTGAATATTTGCCAGCGCGCCATTCGGGGAAGAAATTTATGTTGCGCTTACATCAACTGTCAACGCAACAGTCTTGGTGGGGAGGAGTTAAGTATATAGAGGTCATGCTTATATTTAAGGTGTTTTCTTTTGTTAGAGCTTCTCAGAGTTTCGTCGGCATGATTTTTTAGCTTTCTAGGCTGGTATCGGCATTTTGGAGGGAGCGTTTCCGGGGGCAGAGCAGCCGAGAGGACGAAGCGGGTCCCCCGCGGTCGTTAGGAAACGTCTCGGGTTTCGGGAGTCTGCTCGGACAGACCGCGGGAGGCCCGTTCTTGGGGATGTTTGGGATGTAACCGAGTGTGCCTGTGTGTAGAAGGTTTTGCCGCTTAGTGTGAATTTGTCGCTCTTTGTCCGAAGCAATAATTTAGCGGTTGGCGCCAGCCAGACTGGAAAATTTGCAGAGAACAACTCTACAAGGAATTCGGGTTTGGCGGTTGCAGCGCCAAGTTGACAGCTCGCCGACCCATTGGAGAACAGTGTACCACTTGGGAGTGGTAGAATTTGAAAAGAATTGGTCGGTTGCTGAGGGGAAAGGAGGCCCAGACGGGCCTACAAAAGGAGTGCGGAAAGGATTTTGAGAGATTCGGACTTTGGATTTGATGGAGAGAATTGGGGACGGGGGTCGAGACTTTAGACGAGGCAGGATGGTCTCCCAAGTTGGGACTTGTAACTAGAGTGTAAATAAATGCACATAGTTCTATTCAAGCAGCGAGTCGACCCGTCACTCAGCGACGTTCGTGCCACCACGCTCCAGCCCATCGGAGCGGAACCTGCCTCCCACACCACCGGAGGAAACAAACAACAAACTTTAACTGGCGCCAATCAGCCATTCTCCAGACGTCCGTCTTCCTTGGCGTAGACCGGTCTTGGCGGACGTACTGGGGTATTTCGTCCTGGCGTCCAACGTACTGGGGTGCACGCGAAGGGCGCCGGGTACTCGCATGCAGCTGGTGGCGGTCGTCAGGTCATGGCGGCGTAGGTCAGCGTTGGCTCCTCCGGGACGGCCACGTTGACGGGAGCTTTCGGCCGCAAGGCCCGCTGGCCCTCGTCGTGTGCGATGCCGGCTAGTGAAAGCGAGGCCGGCCGCTCAGCAGCGGGGAGAAGCTTTCAGAGCTCCTCTCGTATGACGTCCCGGATGATCTTGCGTATGTCCGATGTACTGGAGCCAAGGAAAAAGCTTGATGCTGAGAATACAGCGTCACCAGGTAGTCGCCTGAAGTGCGAGGCTCGTGCCTGAAGGCACGTTCAATGTTCATGGCCGCCGTCACGAATTGTTCGAAGGTCGCAGGTGATCTGCGCACAAGAACCCCAATTTGTTTTTATGAGGATCTTCAGTACTTTCTTTGCTTCAGGAGCTTCGGTAGCCGCTCGGCTGCTGCTGTGACGAAGCTGACGATGTTCTAGTTGGGCCTTGAACCTTTGCCTGAAGGAGCTCCTCAGCGCGTTCTCGTCGCTGCTGGGTCGCAAACTCTTTGTATGATCCCAGGCGGTGATCTTCGCCTCCTGATTTTCATACCAGGTGCGTGCCGTTCTCACTCGAAAGAAGTAGTAGTTCTGCAGGCTATGCTCCGGCGTTCACCCAGTTTGAAGGGCATCTCGCTTGTACTGCCGCGTCCAATCGTTGATGTCCTCGTAGACGTCCCCTTGGAAGGGCGTCGGAGTACGAGGTGTGACGGGCAAATACACGGCGGGGGATGCGGCGGCAGCGGTCCGGTCGGCTATCCCTGAGTGAACATCTCAAGGTTCGTCGACTTTCTTGGCTGTTTCACCAACGGACCAAATGCCGTCGGGTGGCCTTGAATACGGCGGCTTGCTCGGGCCTCGCCTAGCTTTACAAAAGGAAGTTCTCCGGGGCTCAAAATCGATCTGGTCCGGCGAATCCTCGGGGCATACGACAAAGGGAAGTAGAAAATCACCATGCACCTCCACTAGAAATATAACGGATGGAAATGGCTTGACGCGCGTAAACTGAAAATGAAGTTTAGTCGGCGAACTTGCGCCAGAAACAAAAAAAAAACTGTCGAAGCAGAAGCAGCGACCGTCGCGGCGTTGGTGTAACAGCTGGCTCGATCGAATCTGTGAGAAAGTGAGTCGGCAAGACCACGATCGGCTCCTTATCTACTGCACTCGATATCTTGATATTCAATCTAGAATTTTTGGCGAATGAGCTAGGGCGAGAATGACTTGGTAAGGTCATGTTGGCCACTTTTTCTTCTACATTCGGGGTAAGAGTAAACTCTAATCTTCTAGAAGTACGAAGAAGCTTTCCTTCTCACTCATGCATGCGGCATTATAAACAAGTGAGCCTATTTTGAGACACACCTACCGCATAGCGCAGCATAAAGAACTACAAGAAACTACTGAAAAAACTATATATTCATGGGGTACATGAATTTAATACGAGATGCAGGGACTTCATTCTAAACATTAATAAAACTCAAAGGACAAGTATTAACATTTTCATGCAGCAGTATACGGTTAAAATATGTAGCACTTGCGTCTGATAATGAGGCAAGAGCGGTGTATTTAATTGTGTAGGATGAACATAACCAGCAATGCTATTTATGTGGTCTTTAGGTTAGGACTATAAATTAAAATGTAAAAAGTTATTTGCCTCTCACGGAATTTATGCATTAAACAGTGTCTCCCTTAAATTGGTCTACGCCGAACGGCCTAACAGCTGACCCCTTCACTCATCGATATCAAAAGAAAACGTGATATTCGCTTCTAAACTTCACACACCTCATTGAAAAGCTGAAGCGAACAAAGATTTTAAATTATCAGATATGACTGCCCATGGTTTCAGTCAAGTTTGAACATTACGAACTTAAGGAATCGTGTCGTTGAAACGGGAATATCAGTTCTCATTTGGCCTCTCACGGAATCGAAGGTGAGTGGATTAGTCATCATACTGTAATGCAATATTGTGAGCTAACCTTTCTAAAGTAGAAAGCGCAGTTCGAAAGCACTAATATGACTGAGGTTTACATGGGTCCTAGGAAGTTCGTACCTTAGTCTTTCAAGATGAGCTCGTTACTAACAAGACGAGTCTCTTCAAAGGGACAAAATAAATTATTTAGATTTTCGTGAACTGGTTCTTATGTTTGTCGTACTCATAACTTTTGAGCCATTGTACTTTCAAAGAGTGTGTCAATGAGAAATTCTATGAAATCTGGTGTCAGCTGGTTGCACTCTGTCATCTTTAAGTCATGCATAATCGGAGAAGCACAAAGTGTACGTGGATAAATGCTAAGCTCGAGCTATAACTAAATGTATTTTTGTAAAATATTTGACAATATCTGGGGCAATGACACATTGATAATTATATAGTGCACAGTAGCATATAATCTAACTAGAAGAGAGCTGTTGATGGCATTTGTTTTTAAATCACATCTATGGATAAGCCAACCACGCCGCACACGTGACTACAGTTTGGAAAAATAGAAAGCATTAGGAGAATATTTTTTTATTTAGTATTTGATTCGATATACATTATATGATATTTCAAACTACATCACCAAACAATATAATAGAGGCTCTAACTTTCTCTTTGTTTTAATTCAGGCTCAAGAGGAGTTTGCAGTGGATATTTTGTTCCACGGATGGTGATCCTTTCGTGTGACATGAAGATTGCTTTAGTAGTGACGTGTGCTCTTGCGCTAGGGGAAAGTAAGCAGTAAATTTTTAACACATACGTGGTTAGTTAGCAGAGCTATCCTAAACAGACTTAAGGGATACAACTTGTTCCATTAATGCTTCATTTTTAAGTAATTAAACAGCAGCGTAATTTAAAACTATTTTGCATGCAAATCTTATTCATATACCTTACTGTTCTCATACACTCAAAGTACGATTATAATCAACAGAACTATACATGAAACTCCAACGCAGTTGTACCCTTATACAGTCCGTTTCTGAATGCCCGGGTTACAGCGGCAGACTCTAGCAGGTTATACGCATAAGAAAAGCACTACCGCGCTAGTCAAAGAACAAAACTGTTTTGTCAAATAATGTGCATTAAATGTTACTTAATAACGTTACTGCTTGTTTTTGGCCTGAGTCACGTTGTTCCGTTAGCCCAGAGGTTAAGAATGTGTAACAAAACACCTGATGGTAAAAGGGCTTCTTAGCAAATATGTAATTGTTGAGCCCAATAGCATCATTGTGGTCCACTGATAGTTATGTCTTTTTTTATAACATATATATAGCCAAGAAAACGAAATCTACTAAGAAATAAAACAAATTCGTACAAAATAAAAAAAATTTGAACAGAAATTTTAAACAATATGTCAAAATGGTTCACTAAAGTGTGTGGCAATATAATATAATTTCTTTTCGCAAGCACTACCTTTATAACATACGTATCACCCGGTAGCTACACAGACATACGGTTGCTTCTTGTCATATGTCATAACAATTGTTTTCATATATGGCAGTTTCAATTCGAGACACACTGGCTCCAAGTCTAAGGTGTTACTAGTTAGCGATCTTACAAAAAAAAAATCATTTGCTTTACTAGAAAACCGTCGTCAACAGCCTCTGCTCCGTAGCGGAACACTATGAATTTGAATTAAGTAAATAGTCCGTGAGGAACAGAAAACGAAAAATTTAACTAAAACGAATTAATTTATTTCACCGCATAGAACTTTGCATCTTACCGTAACACAATGGAGCATCTTAATTTTAAATGTCAGTTTTGTTCTTATCAATGACTCGGCAATCATATATATACATATATTAAAGCAAACGTGAATGCCTTACTAACAAGTATGGTCAGTTAAAAAAAAATGAAACTTGAGAAATATTAATTTTTATGATATCCGAAAACTTCTAACCTAATTTATGTCTACACGTGTTCCTGGAGTATTTGATCTGTCATGGTGTTTTTATATTTACATAAAACTGCACAAACACTAAAATTTGATACTAATACGAATGTTTTGCAATTTTACGGGCATTTGAAATGTTTACATAGTTTTGTGATAATCCTGCCTTTCTGGATTTTCAGTACACTGTACCGGTTGGCCTGACCCAAACTGTGGTCGAAATATCGTACGAAATTGGCCCAAGTACATAGTGGGAGGATGGAGGGCAGAGATAGGAGACTTTCCCTGGCAGGTGATGTAAACAATTGATTATCTAGCGAATTAACATTAACTGTCATTAGTGCCAGCGATGTAGATAGCGGCTACCGCTTCGAGTAGCAGTTCAGATGATTAAGTTCAAGGTAACCAATAATTGCAATGAAGTCATATTAAATCGACCTAAAATGTTCTAGAAATATTAATCGACATTCTCCACAATGTCTCGATTATATGACCTAAAACAACATCTAATGGCAACTGAGCAAAATTGTACTGATTGAAAGCTGATAACGTATAGCCATTTTTCTAACGTCTTTCTTAATCATTGCTAGACAGGATTGCTTTAGGACAATGTCAATTATTTATTCTTTTGGCAATATATCAAATGTCATGGATTTTTTTTTTTTTTTTTTTTGGGGGGGGGGGGGGGGGGGGGGGGGGGGCAAATGTCTTGGATTTTTAAGTGTCTTCGAAGAGTATACCTCGAAGACAATAATTGCAGATTAAAGTCCGGGAATGCACACACAAAAAAAAAATATTTAATAATGTTTATATGTCGATTGAAAGGTTCAGATATGCTTGAACAATAATCAGGTAGGTTTATTTAAGTATCACATAATTCTTTCATCTGGGGACATAATTAGATAAGTTTGCTGAAGTTTTGCAGAACATTGGTTGATAATTCTATCATCTGGGGACATAATTTGGTAAGTTTGCTAAAGTTGTGCAGAACAACAAAGTCGAGGGCGACTTCGTTGGGCGTTAACTGTGATGTGTTTAATGAGACAAGGGTTACGGAGAGTTATTGTGGAGTAATACAGGATCTCGGAGTCATCAGAGCTCAGCAAACGATAAGTTAGAAGGCCTTTACTGGGGACATTCGCTCGTTTTAACCGCTTGTACATAGTTCTTCTGGTGAAAACTTTTTTCTTTGAACTGCTGTTAGGGTTTCTGTGACAAAACTGAAACTCGGAGCGTGCCGTTCAGTCGCTGAACGTGTCATTTATTTAGCAACCGAAGCAAGCGACGTCGGTAAAGTCGGTTGGTGCTCCGGCCGATTTGTTTTTTAATCAATGTTTCGAACGCTTGACGAATGTCTATTTGATCTCCAAGCATCCGATATAATGGTCGCAGCACGTCATAACATACTCGCCCTCGAACACCGCGTACAAGCTTCCTACTTTTGCGTGTTTCTCCCTTAGACTTGCCTGTATTTCCTGTTGTCAAGCAATGGCCGCCGGCGATGCCAGTGGGGCTCCCGATCCGCGATCCAGACTTGCACTGTGAAAGTTCTAATGCATTGCACACGCGGAGTGCTGCACGGAGAACCGGCCCCGAACGAACTTGCCGAATGCACACGAGTGCAGACAGATGCTGTCGCCATAGATGTTGTAGAAAGGTACCGACCTCAAACCGAAACTAGCGCCTTTTTGTTCGACGTGATCGGTGGGAATGCGAGAGTGCAGTCGCTGCCATCGTTTATCTATAAACGTTGGTTAATGCAACGTGAAAGTTACATTTGCGATGACTTCCAATAAAGCAACTCGGCTGTCAGAGATATCTACAGACGGCGTAACTTTCCGAAACCAGCTGACTACAAAACAGCACACACTTGAGACAATTGATGGCACTGTACGCGCAAGAGCTTGCTTCGTTTTAGGCATGGTATTATGAGTGAACCACTGAAAGGATACGGCTTAAATCTAGTTCGTTGAAATATCTAGCAATACGTTTCGTAGGATTTTTTATTTCGTTGGTGAGGGCGTTGACAACGAGAGCTTTCTCAAACAAAATACGACGGGGCAAGATAGCTGCCGTTCAAATATGACTTTGCTCAAGCCTCGGGCAACGTCTCCATGTTTAGCCTTCCTGGACGTTGAGTGAATGCGTCACAGGTTTCTGCTGTGGGAGCTTTGTCGACAAATGTTCCACTTTTCACCCGCACACCGATGATGTGAATCTAGCGGCCTCTGTGTTTGTCCTCAGCCTTTCATTACACACGGGTAGGTTTCAGCGTCTGTACGGCAACATAGCGACTCAAATTTTGGAAATAAAGCACAGGTCGTCGATTCCTCCCTTCGAGAAATATTAGACGCTTACAATTCAAGCTCACGTTTGAGTTTGTGGCCCGCGGGACGCGATTTCGAGCAGAAAATTTATTTTTTCTTTCGGTTCCGCTGTGCGAATGCCTCATCGTAGCAGACGAACTCCCGTCGTCTGCTCTCGCTTTTCGTCTGAGCGAGGCATGACGGGATCGAATTTCGGCCCAACGGCGCTACAGAGCCCAGAGAAGCGGCGTGAACGCTCGCCTCCCCGGGCTGTCTCGTACTCTCGTGCACCGCCTAGGGATCGCGGGGGATTTTTCGACAAATGTTGCGAAATTGAGCGCGCGCTGAGAGGAGGAAACTTTGCGGCGTTCTTTTCGTCACTCTCCCCGCTACGTCATAAAGCAAAGAATGTTTCGTTCCACGAGTTTAGCGACCTAGGTGCACTTCGAATACTTTTTCGCGGACGCAATCCACGACAGCCCCGCAGGCCGCAGCACATAAGAAATTAGGTCGGAAAGCAAATTTCACAACAAAAACAAGAACACAGGACTCTAACTATTTTCTCTTACTGGACATTTTCTTGGTTGACCGTTGAAGCTTTGCAGTAATTCACTTAAACTAAGGTTTTTAAGTAACAGGTTGTAATCTAGGCTATAAAAACGCAATCTCTCTAATTAAAGTGTAACTGAGGACACACCTGCGCTTACATATTTCATCACAATACTCTGTGGCAAAACCGCAGCCGCAGTAGCTCGTCGTGCTATCGAAAGTTCCTTCCGATGTCTGGAACCAGTGTTGTTGTTTTTCTTTTTTTGTTTGCCTAAGGTCACGGTAGAAAAGCTCCGTACATAATGATACCATTGAGCGCACATTTTAAAGAGGAAAGACTTTTGTGGGCATTATTACGAAGCCGGAGCTGTGTGTTCCATCCCTCGTTCATTTAGAAATCTAAAAGTGGTGTCTTAGCCCATTTGTAACTTATTCTTTAGGATATCTCGAGATGAACCAGAGATCCATATACATATGTTATCCGCATATATGGATATTTTTAAAGGTGATTCAAGTTGCTGCGGTAGCTGTGCCATTACTACATTGAAAAGAGTAAGGCTCAGCACGTTGCCTTGGGGTACTCCATGGTGTATTTCATGTCTCATGCTGTCTCCATCGTTCGTTTTTACTATTATGTTCCTAAAATAAAGAAATTATTTTATTCACCGAAGCATCCGTCCACGTACACCGAGGCGTACGAGTCCTTCAAGAACGTGAGCATGGCTAACAGTGTCGAATGCTCGACGAATATCTAGGAAGAGTGCAAGTGTAATGTTTCAATTGTTGCTTTCGTGTTCAAACACGAATGTGTTCAACATATATGTATGCATGTAGCTAGAAACGGCTAATGATATATAAAGCAAGATTTGCATGCCGGCATCGGTGGTCATCAAGAAAACAAAATATCGTGACTGTTCCCTGTAAAATTTCTAGAACAAGGCTTTCTACACTGGTTAGAAAGCATACCAAGAAAGTAAACTAATTATAATTAAACATGAGTTATTCAAAAGAAATAAACCAAACTACGTCGGTACTTCTTCTTCACCTTATAAAAACAAAGTACAATAAACGTGTGGTTTGTCTTTTGAAAATATACTCTAACATATTTTCGAACCGAGTGAATATTTTCTGTGATTCTTCATAGAAAAAAAAAATAAGTGTTTTCCAAAGCTTAAAAATGCTATCAGCGCAGTTCTTTTTTTTTGTGTGTGTGTGTGTGTGCGTGGATTATATTTGTTTTGTACACTCCCTTTTAGTACCGAAAAGTTGTGGCTATGCACATGAGTAAATCTACTATCTAGAGGATTAGCTCTGTTAGCCTGCGTCTAATATTTATTTCGGAGCGTACATGTTCTTAAGTAGTTTCCTCAGTTGCAGTTGTCAAAATAGGAATGTTGATTGTACTCACTGTGAGCATTAATACTTATAAAGTAGTGTTAACCCCAACTCATGAGAAAAAGAAAAATATATATAAAAATTCGTTTTTTTTTTTTGGGGGGGGGGGGGGGCATTTACGTGTACATATGCATAAACGCGCTTCATAGCTGTTCTTAAAATTAGCAAATCAAAACCGTTCCTACAAACTAAGTGTTATTTGAAATCCTCAATACTGAAACTTATGAACTACATTAAACGTCAAATTTGTCTTCTGCGCGATATATCTATGCATTTATGCATACGGGAGAAGTACATAATGTCGTGGCCTTTCCTTTTATATGATGAGTTTGATAAGACTGTTTTCTTCAGGTATTTTTAATACGCTAGCCTTAAAACGCTCGTTTTCACGAAAACCCGCCGGTGTCAGTCCGTGCGTCTGTTTGTCGGCGCCATGCACAACGTCGCCAGGAGAGTGGGGTGGTGAGTATCGTGTTTAAAGATTCAATGTTTCACCATGGCGGCGGGGAGAGAGGGAGAGGGTGACCCATGCTGACGTCAGCGTTCCGCACCAATACGAGCGTCGCACAGCTGACGCGGAGCCAGAGGCGAGCAGGCGCCGTGCGGCTTTGAAATGCTGTCCAGCTCATTTACGGCTCCGGCGATGGATATGGGTGGTGAAACAAACATTGAAAACGGGTAATGAACGATTTGAAAGGGGTCATAAACGAATAGAAAGGGGTAATAAACGAGAGAAAAGCAGCGATAAGCCAATGGCAAAGGGTCTTTAAGGGATGGAAAGGGTTCAAAAGGGAGTGAGAAAGAACCAATGCTAGCGCATTTTGATCTGTTGATTCTTAATGCCTTTCCATTTATAAACATTTTCTCCGATCTCAATAATAGGGAGATTCTGGAAGTGCTGCAGTGCAAAAGATAGATGGGGTCTTCGTCCGATTTGGAATCGTCTCTTTCGGAAAAGGCTGCGGGACGAGACCAGGCGGTAGGTTTTATACAAGAGTAACCAGCTACATAAACTGGATTTCTGCCAAACTGGAGATACTGAAATAAATTGCATATGAACCCTTACTAAAGTTTCAGGCGTTTTTATTTATATAAAGAAATCTACTACGGTTGTTCCATATGTCTCGTATTCGTGGTTGGAAAAAGGGTGATTTCTAATATCACTGCTCTTTTTCGGAACTAAAGTTGCAGATAGTATAAAAATGTCCGAACATAATAAACCTTAAACTCCGAGTTCAGTAATTACGGAAGTTGTTTTTTTTTTTTCTCTCTTGTTTTTTTGTTGTTGTTTTTTTTTGCCCACATTTGCGATGTGTTCTTGAGATTTAAAGAAATTTCTATATAAACATTTCTTCAAATGTAAACATCCTATTTTTAACATACTATTTCTAAATCACACTGAAATTAAACCAAAAACAAACAAAAAACATTACTCATCGTTTTCGTCAGCGGAAAACACATTTCCATTTATAGAACTGGAATGGAATGCCAGAGCGGTTGTTTGCGCTTGGGGGCCTACAAAACAGTGCTACGCAAAAAATTAGTTGCATGGATGGATGAATAGATGTTAATGGCTATACCCTTGGTAAAGGGCAATAGCTTGCGCCACCTAGCCTAAATCTGAAAACACAAACATATGATTCCTCCCGCCCATTTAAAGGGGCCCTGCATTGACTTTTTTACTGGTTTTTATTTTGCACCGAACCTGAGCGCACTGAACGTAGTAACTAATGAAACTTTTCTTTTCACAAATTTCGCTTCATTTTAAAAGTTATAGGCAAATTAGAATTACAACAACAAGCAAAAAATAACCTCCTTCATGACGTCGTAGGTCCTGGCTTGAGTGGCCGTGAACTAGAGGAGGGGTAGTGGGCTCATCTAGCGTTCACGACTGCCGCACTCCGTGCCGACGGCTCGAGAGGGCGCAACTAAAGTATGTGTTGGATAGGCTGTGTGAAGCGGGCGGCCAGGGCGGCTCGCACTGCATTTGCTGCGCGATTAAAGACTAATTCGGCATAACACCTCATTGGCCACAAACGACAGCAAACACGGTGTAATTATCAGTTCAGAGTGGGAGCCACTTCGCGTTGCCATACCGCCAAATGGCCAAATCGCCAACCAAGCCCGCGCCGAAGGCCTTCGGAACGCTCGGAACCGGTCGGATCCTGGAGCCGGTATACGATCGCAGCGCCGCCGCGTACATCTGGGATTTTTCTACGCTCGCCGTTCGTCGGGGCCTCATCCCACTAGCCCTTTCTAGTATGCGCCGTTTTTTCCGCCGCTTGGTGGCGGGTATGTCGACGGGTCATTTCTTGTTTCCGTACTTTATAAACTGCATTTGTTTCTTTTCTGATCTAAAATACTGAACAAAAACTAGTTTCATACATAATTGAAACGGTTCGCGACACTTATATTTTGTATCTCGACTAAAAAAAAAGCTTTTAGCGGCTCTAACCAGTAGTAAGCCCAGGACCAAAGACGTCACATTTCGCGCGCTTTCAACAACGCGGGTCGCCCTCGTAGGCAGAGGAGGTTTCCGCGTCGTCCGGTTAAAATATGACGCACTGATATTTAGTTACTCTCTCCGTACCCGCTGGCTTTCCCGAACCCCAAGAGACGTGGAAACTGCAAAAAAGGCAGACGCTTAAATATGATTGCAGGGCCCCTTTAAGCCACTATTCTCCCTCTACCTATCTCCAGTCAACGTGGTATATTACCAGGATGACCTTTGGGGGATCGGGCAAAAAAAAAAAAAATCACCCCCCGACTTTTTCCCCCGGCGATGGATTCGCCAATTTTCCTCTGTCCAAACCTTGTTGGCGTTACTCAGTTGTGGACCTATTGGGGGACAGGGTTGAGACTTTGGACCGGAGCTACGCAGGAAGGAGTCCCGATTTTCCTCTGTCCCGCCTTTTCCGAACTGTGCTACTTAGTTGTGCATAATTTAATTTTACCTAGATAATTTCCACCAATCTTCTGATCGCCTTTTTGTGACCGTAATCCTTTTCTCTTCCGTCCTTCCATCGTCCCCAGCAAAACCCAGGCCCCCGCAGAATGTGTTACCCCTTCAGGGAGGGCAGGGCGAAGCCGCGTGCACTTGGAAACCAAGTGCTCTCGTGTCTCACTCTCATTATGGCAGGCAGCACGTAATCTGTGTGTCTTCTGAAATTTAGCCCTATTTGTCCTCGTTCTCAAAACTATGGTTCTCGCCTCAAACGGTAAACAACCTACCAGTGAATTGTCAAACACATTTTCCTTTCTTATGTCCTGTTTTTGTGTCCTGTACATTGTTAGAGCTGCTTTTCCTCTATTCTTACCTCCAACATTTTTCTTTCTCCCTCTTCCACTTTCTTTTCCACTGAAGTAGCCTGCTCAGCCCCATCACTAGTGTGCTGTAGGTATTTAAATGTAAGATTTCGGGTTGGGATCGTCCATTTTTTGTTTAAACTTTTCATGTATAAATATAAGCATATATAATCGTCACCTCTTCTTACTGAAACAGTTATGACAACTGCCTCCTATCTCCAGTTGTATCGTAATAAGGCAATATTAAACAACGTCATTCGATTTTAAAGAGTGAAACCCCAAAGTATTGTTAAATGTTTTAAAGCTACTTCCTTGTTTCATGACATTTTGTATTTAGGTCTTACCTCCTTCTAGTGGCATTAGTTGGGCTCTTTGCTATTTTAGTAAACATGCGATATATTAATTTTAAAATTTTAGTCGCATATGGAACACTCCTTTTGTAATTAGATATTTAAAATACACATTGTTCAACAGGATATGAAAGCATCACCCGCTTTCTTAAAATAACGTCCTTATCAATATTTTTTTATAAGCAACGCTGCGGCGGAATCGTGAATCCAGCTTAGATTCCGACTTGTAATTGTTTGTGAACGAGAACTTTAGATATTGAAATATTGAAGATTGTTTACGCCTATGCCAGGATAGAAGCAGCTTACTTTTTGTTAGGATATGTTGTTGGAGACCAAAATGTGACTTGAAATAAACAGAAACAAAGTATTTCTCGAAATAGTATCATTCAGTTATCAGTCTATTGTTTCCTAACATATTAGGTAATATAAAAAAACTCCTGCACTACTGAGTTGAATGGGCTTGCTTCAAATTCCAAACTCAAACTCCACTGAATAATTTGCTCCAAGGTCAGGTGTATAGTTGCGGTTAAAAGACCGACCTCAATGTTACTAATTTCATTGCTAAGTGCTGAATTCAGTCGATGCGAATATTTTAATTAGATATAAGGCGATTTTTACCGAGGCTCAAACTGAGAACAATATCTGAGCGGTTTCGGTTATCGCTACCATTCTAATAATGAAATGGACTTCATTTCGCTTTTAGGGTGTGTTTTGGTTTTCAATGTTTGCTTACCAGTCGAACGTTTTACAAGAAAGCAGTACGTTTTAGTTTGAGTAAAAGGGTAAAATTTGTTTGTAAATGTTGCTGGTTAAAAAAAAAAAAAAAAAAGACAGTTTGTATTTCAACACATTGTACTTTTAAAAATATGTTGCTTGGTCTGTATTAATGCTCCGAAGGCCGAATTAACTAGGCTCAAATTAAATATTTGTTTCGGTGGACTTCTCAAAAATGCAGCTTGCAATATGGCTTTAGTAGCTTTTGTGCCATTAAACCCAGCAAATGCAACTAGTGTAATAGGTTCGTGAAAATACCCAAGATAGAGCGTCGCAAATTAAAAAAAAAAAAAAAGAACGAAGTCGAGTTATCGTTAAATTTCGCCTTGGATGACAAGTCAGCGTAGAAAATGAAGTTAACCCACACTCTTGAACGACGAAAATGTCAATGATTATTTTGTTATTGTCATGGATTATAATCTGTATCAGTCAATTACTATGTAAGGTTAAATTTTAAACGAAACCGTTCACTCGAAACCTAAAAAATGTAATCGCTGATTGAAAAAAAAATCTACTGAGAATTAAAAAGGTAAGCTCATCGCAGTTAAGGAGAGAGTGCATTTCAGAAAGACTGAGAGATGGCGGACGTAAAACAAAGCAATATGTACGCAAAATAAATTAAACTACACAATAAATTCTAGGCAAAAAAAGTTTCTCCAATGGGATTCAGATGGGATTACACTAAGAGACTCGTCGCACACCATATAGTATTTATAAGTAATGTGTTGACTATCAGTCATGACATCGAAGGTAAAAACTTCGTTAACTTAATTCGCTCAATAAAATTGTTTAATCTCATTTATGGCTATTATTTTGAGTTCCAGGAATATAGGCAGATGAAAAACAAACATTCAAACTGCCTCTCCATATCCAAGATATATAGTTAACCGTAAATCAATACATGTTGCGCACAAATCGTTTTTATTTAAACGCACAAAACGAGTGGCAACCTTCCATGCATGGTCTCTATTTATTATTGAAACTAATGTGATTTAAATATCTCTCTCCATATAAATATGCAACTCGAAAACAAGTTTTGTAACATGTTAATGAAGTTCACCCTAACCCTACAGTAGGAATGTTTGCGGAACAGCTCTTGCTACGCAGAGTAAGTCTTACAAATGAGGAACCTAAACTTGATAGTTAACGCCGTAAATAGACGTTACGTTGTTTGCTTGTTACAAAATTGCTCGACTTATGCTAACCATTCCTGTAACACGCCTTCGGGTGTACGGTGTTTTTGAAATAGACAAATGCACACACAATACCGATTCCGCCATTGAGTAGCTCCCGCGTATCAAGACATGTGGTCCAGAAAGACAGAACTCAGTCTAGAGGTATCATAGTTCAAGAGGAAGTCATACGACCCGGAGGTGGGCATGAATAAAGGAGTGTAGTAGGGGAACCTCTTTCAGTGCTTCTATGATGACTAGAGATAGAGAACTCATAGGGGGCCTCATCTGGAGTGTATATAAGAAAGACG
This sequence comes from Ixodes persulcatus, assembly GCA_013358835.2. Classification (NCBI taxonomy): domain Eukaryota; kingdom Metazoa; phylum Arthropoda; class Arachnida; order Ixodida; family Ixodidae; genus Ixodes; species Ixodes persulcatus. The sequence goes on from JABSTQ010010146.1 coordinate 99,905, forward strand.
GGAAGAATGGTTTGGCAGCCACCTGTATCAAAAACACGCAAGGAATTAAGCGGTATTGGTTTTTTTACTAGAGTAGCTAAGTTGTATAAACCCTCGTGTGCTGCGCAATAGCTCTAGACGAGGAATCTCAAAGAGAGGAGAACTAGAACATATATTTTACGTGTAATTTATTTATGGTCCAGGATTCAAGTAATATGCCATGTGAACTGTTCCATTCCTAATGCAATAAAAGGATTCAATATATAGTGTATTCCACACAGTAAAACGTAAGGGCAGTTTCTAGGCCCTCTAAACGATAAAAAGGGTTAGTTTGTGAGGGCAGTCTTGACCGGAGACTAATATCAGTAACTGCACACAAGTAACTAACTGGTCATGGGGCATTAACATTCCAAACTAAAGGGCTTGTGAATGATACAATAAAAAATAAATGTGTTTGGAAGCAGCTGGGTTATTGCTGTCACAAAATAAAAAAAGAATTCTGCCTTTTTAGACATTTATTTGTTTAGTTTACGAGAACTAGCTTTATAATGTTTCCACGCTTTCAAAACGTGCAAATTTGGTTATGCCAACTGGTAAAAGTAATATTAAAAAAAGGCTGGAAACAAAAGTGAGTATTGCAGGCGTTGTGAGATTTACTCCAGAGGGCAACATTGTACCCGTTTGTGAGTTCCGTCGGTTTTCCTTATCTAACGACCAAATGTGGCGCCGAATCAGTGATATTAGTGATTGAATGGGATATTTTGTAATTCAAAGTGAAATTTAGATATCCATGCCTGTACTTAATTTAATGACAATAAAATCTGTAGCTTGTTGAGTTATTTGTATTTGCAGTGCACGCAGTTCACGAGAACTATGTCGATAGCATTTCTGCTCGAGAGCTGCAAGGTAGCAATAGAGCCCACCAAGGACACGCTTCCTAGATAATGACGACCGGATTGAAACGACGGTTGTGGGCAGGGTTTGATCAATGCCACCTAGATAAACTCAAAGCGTCAGCCAACCTAACTAGATTAGCTCAGTTACGGAACTACCCATAGGCCTCCTGCTCTGAAGCTTTAAACAAACTGTGGCGCCCTCATTTTTGGGTAATAAAAGTTCACCTGATTCGGCCTCGCGCTAGTTAAGGCACGTTGACTGAGCTTTTCTTCTTTCTGTGCGGTGTTAAGAAACCGAAAAACACTCTGGACGTTCGAAATCGTCTAGATTCTACGCCTCAAGACAATCAAATATGCCAGATTCATGCCACCACCGCTAGGGTGCGCCTCTCTTATGTCTGGTGGGTGACGTCTGAACAACTAGCGTCCCGACGCTTTCTTCTTTTCTTCATTTTTAATTTTGAACGCGTGAAACGGCGTCTCTTGGGACACACTATTAGCGTCTTAGCGTTTACCTCTGCTTTGACGACATAGAGTTATTATAATGTACGCTAGCGTTTCAACTGGCGCTAGTGTATATGCTATATACTCTCGGGAGGCAAATTAAAGCAGAGTGCAACCAGTCTATGTTTCCGGTGCTCCTGTGCATTCCTCTGGGAAAACGCGCGTGCATTGTGTTTCTTCGACGGAAAATAACATAAATATTTTTTTGTTATTTGGGTCGTACCGAATAGTATGTACCTTTATTAACATTGTAACAGTGTAATTGCTTTAGCTACAACATTTTACTTTACCGTTGAACGATGTTAAACTTCGCTATTTCAGGCCCAAACCTCTGTTCCATGGCACGTATCTAAAAACGAGCGACGATTCTAAGCAAAATAACAATCAAAAGGAATGTAGAGTGTGTTCAGGGTTCGCCAGCATTCCGGCGGTGCTTATGTAACGCTAATACGCCCCGTTCAGCACGTAGCCAGGATTTTGTTTCGGGGGGGGGGGGGGGGGGGGGGCCGCCCATGACAAAATGCTGTATGAGGGGAAGGGGGGAGAGGAGGTCCCAGCAAAATGGAAAATTTCGGGGGGGCCCGGGCCCCATGGGCCTCCCCCCTGGATACGTGCCTGCCTGTCACTATATAAAAATGACTCCGTCGTGCATCTTTACAAGCGGTTAAAAAACATTCGAAACGTAACGAATAATGTACATGGGCTGTGAAAGGTGCGTCTTTTTATGATTTCCTACGTGGGACAGCTTTTGTCGGGCACCTGTTCTCTGGCTTCTCCCTATTTTCAAAGATTTCGAGCTTGCAGGTGTTATTTTGAACGCAGAAGAAGCATCTTCGCACATATTCATAAGCAAAACAGCTGACGACCAACAGCCACCGACCCCTTTGAATGTACAACTCGTTTCTACTTGTACTTGGCCTTACGTACAAAATCATTTAAGTGTGTAAGAAGAAAAAAAAAAGATCTTAACCTTTGGGGGATTGCTCTCAAAAGATAATAACTTAAACAAACTGTAAAGTGTCTCGTAAGGTTTGTTTTATTAAGGAACTGGCGATGATGACCGCTACAGTAAACTTCACAGGACAGCAGAATTGTCTGAATAGCCGCTGTCGTGACATTTTCAGTCTCGGTGTGTTCCAAAGCTAACTTCGTTTTTGTCCAAAACAAACCACTTTGCAGTTTTTCTAAAACTTACTTAAAACAAACGTTTATCCCCATTTACATGAGAGTGTACAGTTTAAAATGAAACACAGAAACCTGGTTTCGAAGTGCGGAGCATTCATGCACTTACCGGTTTAGCGTTGTGCCGCGTCGTAGCTTCGTTGATTTCAACCGCAGCAACCTGCATTATGCAAGCATTGTAGCACAACTATATGTCTATATATGAACGGAGCAAAGGTTGACGTACCATAAGCGCCCTTTCCACACTTTTCCCCTTTGTGACTGTCTCCTTTTCAACAGCTCTCCCCTAGTCACTTCTGTCGTCATAGTTTGAAACCGCTGAGCCCTAGCAGTTTGGGAAAGGAGAACGGTGCTTTGCCCAGCCTAATGGAGCTCTACCTACACACAAATACGCTTGTGTTGCGGATCCGAAAAAAAAAAATGCGTTTACACTCCTCGCTCTTGGAGCGAGATTTTGCTTAAACTTCACTAAGATCTGTCAGTCACCCGAAGGAAAAAGACGGACGCTGCCAATGACCGCTCGGCATTGCTGTAACGTCTGATCTTTGATGGGGAGCGAGCTTTCGGAGGAGCCTGATTTTAGGCCTGTCCTGTATCTGAGCCAAAGCCGAAAAAGGAAAACAAATATGGCGGTATGTAACGAGCGTAGAAGAAGTGCGTACGGGCGGTACGGGTTGGCGGCGCGGTGCATATTACTAAAAAGAAGTGACGAGTGCAAGCACTGCATATAAACATTACGACTGAGAGTAACCGATAATTTAGCTGTGGAACAATTTACGAGATACTTCAATATCACCCTCCTGTTGTTTCACGTTCGCAGTGTTTCCTCGTTTCGGCAGGCCTACTAAACCGAGCGAGACCAATCCGGCCAAAGGTTATGGACGGACATTAATCACTGGATAATCAGACTGCCTCCTCACACTGTGCTTTCTTCATATAATTTGACTGAGTAAACTTGTATGTGCAAACACAGGGGACAAACACAAAGGAGTGGACAAGGGTAAGCGCAACTGTCAACTATACTTCGTGTCACCCTCGTGACGTCACTCGTGACCCTCGTTACATCACACGTGACGTCACGTATGCCGTCATTATGGGAAACGTCCCATAATGCAGCGCGCGGTTACGCCGACGGTGACGGCGACGGCAACGCCGCTCTACCCGGAAAGGGCGCCTATGAGCTGCGCTTTAAAATAAAGTATACAATTTTGGTGGGCTGTCCTGGATGTTTGGGCAGTAGCACTGCCTTCTTAATGACATGGCCCGACCAACGCGTGGTAGTTTAATTTATACATCGGTGAAGGGAAAAGGTAATGACCGTTGTCTAATTCAAAATTGTTAAAGTTTAGGATTAAATTGTTGGAACTGCAATGGGCACCAAGATAGCACCGAACTAAACAAACATACTCATGAACGACCTAGAAAACAGATTCTTCGAACAGTGCGCTAGGACGCCCCTAGTGTACGAACGACATATCGACGGCATCTTTATGATTTGGCAACACGGAAGCACCGACCTACTTTGCTTCATTAATAACTTCCACCAATTTCACCCCATACTAGAATTGTACCACACAAGCCCAGAGTCAGGTGGTCATGACGGGTTCTGGCGGACTTATATGAAGCTGACCAAACGGTTCATGTGGCCTCACATGAAAGATGACACAAGACTCTACATCAAGTCCTGCCACGAGTGTCAAATAACCTATAGATGAAATGACGCTACCTAAACACTCCAAGACACCTTTTATAGTGCTTCACCTTGACTTCGCAGAGATAAATAAAAAGAGCGAAGGTGTGAAGAAGACGCAAGCATTTCTACTGTGCATCGACGAGTGCACTCGAATGGTGGCAGCAAAACCAGGTAGGGAAGACGCTAACAGCGTGATTTCTTTGCTGAGCAGAGAAGTGTATCACAACGTAAAGGTCGTCGTCTCGGACAATGAACCAGCCTTTCGTAGCCGCCAACTAAAGAATGGGCTATTAGACCGCGGAATAGCCCTGCCATTCACGGCACCTTACCATCCTTCGGCAAATGGCCTAGTGTAGCGCGCCATTCGAGACATAAACCAATTAATGAACATGTACCCCAACTTTGCAGGTGGCTGGAAATGTTCGCTTGAGGCTGGTGTAGCACATAATAATCGGCCCTACACGGCAGGGTTGGGATGCAGTCCTCTCTTCGTGATCTCGGGAAAAGCTCCGCTTCTGCCTGCTGGCAGCCCGCTTGGGATTGCTGGACGAATAGATACCAAGGAACGCAAAACGACCGATGCTCAACAAGAAAACTATCGGTACCAGATGAAACGGCATTTCGATAAGCGACACAATACTGAGCTTCCAAAGCTACGGGTGGGTGACTTTGTCTTGGTCCAGAAAGGCCTGCCAGGATCTGCTTTACAGTTCAAGGGGCCTTACCAAGTCATCAAAACCGCAGTGCAACAAGGGCTTCTCAAAACGGTGTGGTACACTGGACCGAACAACACCGTAGAAGTAGCGCTGATTACCAACATCTTTATCATTCCAGGAGGTATGAATTCACAAGCCGAGGAGAGTAAAGAAGACCAAAAGAAAAGAAGACGAAGAAGCGCGAAATATCTAGGGGGGCCAAAAGAAGAAAAAGAAGAAGGTCGGGGATTAAGATGGCGATAGATGCGTTTTGACATTTCTTCGGAACGTTACAATAGTAACGTGGCTGTCTGCGTCAAGTCGACTTAAATAGACCGATCTCATCAGCCAGTCTCGCAACGCCACCGCTGCCGCAATGCATCGCGGGAACTTTAGTCTTCCTGCACGAGCGACAATCTCGCAGGAGCTCTGCGCGTGCAGAGCACGGGGTGTCACACGCTCTCTCGGGCGTTGCCGCATGCAACTTCTGAATAGGCCTATTGCTAAATTACCGAAGCATCAAGGAGAATGCAGGGATTGGTGTTCCACGCGCCACACGCGCACGTCTTCCCCGTATAAAAGATTCGAAGTAAATAACCAAAATAAAGCTTTGACGAACGCGCGTGCAAGATGCAATATGTTTTAGGCATTTGCTTTAGGAAAGTTACTACTGCTGAGGCCAGTGCGCGTGGCGCATGGAACACCAATCCCTGCATTCTTCTTGATGCTTGGGTAAATTAGCAATAGGTCTATTGAAGTTATGGCAGCTTCACGTATGGGCCGAACGCTTGGTTAGATTAGTATATTGAAAACGTCACAAGATATATTAGCATTGTTGACACCGTGACGTCACATGACATCACGACTTCTCACCGCCAATCACATGACACCGTGACGTACTCGATTGTCATGAGCGCGAGTCGAGTACTCGGGTTCATAACAATCATCATTGCCTAACATTGGGATAATGGCTCGTGTTCAATCGAAGATGGGAATAGCTGAACTCTAACAATGTATAAATCTCAACTCATGCTTTATTTTTTTGCCAACCCCAGCGCATGACTATAATGAACTCTGACGGTATATAATTAGCATCAGATCACGTGGCCGCTTGTCCTGATGGTTAGTTGAGGAGGGGAAAGCTATTTCTTTCGTTTATTTTTCCTGTGTCTGCCATTGAGCGGAGAGGAAAACTAATGGATGTCTAGCAAGTTATCAACGTCAGGGATTAGCACTTAGCGGTATTTACTGAAAGGTTAAGCATTGCTGCGCTACTCATTTTACATGTACACGTACATCATTGAGGCACCCAAACATGTTTTGGTTGTTGCTCAACTGTCTCAAAAATTTGTCCATGAGAATAGAAACATTAAAAGGACGAAATGTGACTTATTAATCCGACGATAAATCAAACTACAAGCGTACGGGAGGAATACCTGAAAAGAATTATCCTCGTTGCCTCAGAGGGACAGCCTAACACTGACAGCCACTTCAATTCTCGCAGGAGTGTCGTTATGAAGTTATTCCCCAAGCTATGATCACCCCCGTATTTTCTTTCTAACATCACTGTTTTCGGGTGCAAAATAAAAGAGATGCAGTATTACTGTTCACAACTGACACAAATATAATTGCCGAATTAAAACCCTTAAACGGAGGAGGGAGTCTCTCAGGAAGGAATGTATTCTCTGAAAAAACAAAGAAAAACAAAAAAGGGGGTAGTTTTAAAAACATACTGTGTTCTTAAGATGCCTCTGCTCCGCATCTTTGGCAGAGATCAGAAAGCGTGGTCCCGTAAACTACTTGGTTTGCAAAAACACTCTTGCCAGAAAGCGCGTTATCGTCGTGCTAGACGCTCGCGCGGTTCCTCACCACGCTGCACCAAGCAAGAATAGTTTGTGTCTCTCGAACACATGGCTTGCACCGAGCGTGAACCTTCTGCAGCATGCATTTTGCACCAGCGGATTTGATTTTTTCAGCAAGAACAAATCGCAATGACCACCAGCATATAGTGCGATGACGTCACGTGCAAAGCATGTGACATCACCGCGTAAGATGCTGGAGCGCGCATGATTGAGAAAGCAGAGTTGTAAAGTGAGGGCCCAAAACAAGTGCACATAGTACCGAATATAACATTAGCCTCCCGAGACAGTATTTTGTGAAGGTTCGAGCTCGTACAAGCAAATGCCCAAATGTGATTTAGATCATAAATATATTGTCTTTCCTTGGTGCTATTTCTGTGTAACTAGGAATATCACTGCATGCATCATTTCTACGTATATCTTTTTGCAGTAAGGCGTTGTGTATGGAAATATTTAGAAGAATACCATTTATTATCTCTCTGCACATTTCGTGCATTTGCCTTCAGATCTGGTATGTGAGCACACAGTCCTTTTGGGAATACCCCACGACCCGGTGTTTTACACCGCCAAACAACGAACAAAAAAGCACGTTTCCCAAGACCCAACAGCTGACGTATTTTCGAGTTTCGTTCTCCCGTGTCGGTCACAATGCGGTTATGTGAACTTCCAACAGTCAAATTTATTGATGATAATCAAAATAGATTTAATTACCGACTGAAGATTTGACAACATAAATAAAGAGTCGATCACCTTAAAGATATACGTCATAAATAAATGCACCTCCAAATGATCTAATATACGCTCTGCAAATATTTTCCGGCGTTGTATCCTCGATAGCCACATCTTAATGGATTTGGGAGAGCCTTAAACAAATGGCTGATTTTGAAGCTGATTTAAATAACCATGTGTTCCTGACACTTATTTAACTTCTCAAACATATAGAAATTTGTTATTGGGTCTTTTATTTGGTGAACAACAATTTTATGCGCGTGCTGGACAAAAACAAAGTACAAAGGCGCGCGTGGCGGAACTATGGCGATTGCGCACGCAGACCCTCAAAAAGGGACCAGTTAAGTATCTGCAATGTCAAATAGGGTATGAAATAGTACTTTCTTTCATTTAACAAAAAAATCATCAATTAGCAAGTGCGATGCTTATTTGAACTTGAATTGACCGGCATCTTGTCAAAAACAAACATCAACAGCCAAGCTAGGTCGAAAATGTTCACTGGATTTCGTGCTATATTAGGCAAGATCCGATCTGAGTAGTGAGTACGAAGGTAGGTATAAATGAGAGTGAACAATTTGAATCACTGTTTTCTGCATAATTATTCGCCTACATCGCCGTGTTGAATGTAAACAATGTTGGTTATGAAAACAAGCGTTGTAATTGCCGATAAGCTGTTTCTATAAACGGTAAACTGCAAGGGCTTGTCCTAAAACTTTCGTGACATTTTGAAAATATGATTGCTTTTAGTTCAGTTATCGTCACATACTTGTAAAACGTATAATTGCACGATATATATGACGAGGAGGTGCCCATTCCATGATTTCGTGTAATGTAATTAATTCTTAAGTTCAACATGAGAATTAGGATTCAACTTTTAATACTGCCGCGCAAAGTTGTACCAATCACGGATATATCTTAGGCGACCTACCAGACTTCTTGAAAACCTTTCAATTCGGGTAAAATATATGCGACTGAGGTAAACAACCAGATGTTGAGCGTATAAACACAACCTGCTGTGTTAATAAGCTTTTCTTTTACTGTTTTGTCGAAAGTAAATACATCAATTTTTATTTTATTTTTGGTCCGTGAAAATAAAATTGGATTGTATGAATGATAAAGAGCTGTATAATTACTCGTTTCACGGTGGAAAAAGTGCTTATTACCAAAACAACGTGGAAATTATATTCTCATTTTAGCGGTTCAAACCGGTTCGAACCGGTGCGAACCGTTATTTTTAGCTCCCCGGAACTGAACCGGAACTGATTCGAAAGCCGTGAACCCGAACCCGAACCAAACCGATAAAAATTTCGGTTCGACACTCTGCTAGAAAGACGAAAAAAATTGAAGACTAACTTCTTTTTAAGTCCTGGGAAGGAGAAGTAACGAGAAAGGTAATTCCGATGCCCGTTACTCGAAATAAGTAACGTAAGTCCGTTACCCGCTACTGTTTCGAAAAAGTAACAAGTACGTTACACGTTACCGGCAACGCCGTTACTTGTAACGCGTTACCGCCAACACTCGTTAGGTGGGAGGCCTCTCAAGACCGGCCTACCACCCGTGAGCAACTCTTCGACATCCTTCGGACCACGAAGGTCGGGTCTGCCCCAGGCCCCGACGCCTTGCCAGCCGTATTTGGAATAGGTTTTTGGGACGCACTGGCGAACTCCTAGTACAGCTCGCTAACGGCTTTCTGGAGACGGGTAATGTTCCACATTCCTTCGGACGTCGCTGTGTCATCCCCTTCCAGAGGTGGCTCTCCATCGTATCCACCGGCGTGGCGGACAATCACTTTGTTGAACGCCGACTACAAGGTGATGGCGTCTCCGCGCGGTTTCGCCTCACGTGATAAGTCCAGTTGACATGTGTTCGGTGCCGGGGAGGAACACTCTTTTCATGTTTATCACTCACGCGCTATCTTTTCACCTTTTCGTCGGGGACTTGAGTCTCCCTCGACCAAGTCAAAGCTTTCGACATAGTTTATCACCGGTTTCTGTTTGAGGTCCTACGAGCATTTCACTTTCCTATGGCTTCTTTTTTTTTTTTTTTAACGCGTTAACATATTGCTTTGGTGCATGCAGCCGTCTTTCGTTTGGACGGCCGTGGTTTGAACTGGACTGGCTCCGCGAGGCCGCGGCGCGATTTCCGCCGTGCTCTTTCGCACCGTTCGTTCGCTAGCTAAGTTACGTCCCCTTTCCCTCTTACAAGAGGAAAACAAGAGCCTTCATGAACGCTTCCAGTGACGCGCCGCGGGAGGGAGAAAGAAGGGGGTCGAGCTGCCGTGGCACAACGTACGCGCCAACATAAACCCGAGGCACAGCGACGATGCCGTTTGCGTGAAATCGCCGACACCCGTGAGGAATGATTGGCTCTACAAAGAAGCGAACCGCAGGAAGCAATCGAGGGAAGCTGTGGTGGCTGCATCCGAAACCGACGATGCGCGTGAGAACAGATTGTCTCTGCGAACACAACAGGACCGTTGCGAGGTTGGAATTCCCATCCTTCGCTGAGTCGGAACCCCTGCGCTAAATGCTTACGCATTTCGTCGAAAATCAGTGTCGTGACACCAGCAATTTCGGCATCATTTCTTGGTGATGTTTAAGTGTCCATGGCTGTGAGTACCCTGTTGACGTGAAGTTCGAGAAATTCGCTTCGCACCCAAATGTTTAATCTCGCCGTGTTGTACTTTCGCCTTCGAAAACCTTCCTTGCTCCACAGCGTTGCACAGTTTGTGCTGCCATTAGAGTAGAATCGTACGGATTTTTTCCTTCTTAATTGATAAGCAACTCGCCAGAACAGCTGGACGATCCAGAACTTGGGGGCCGATAAATGATGCAAGGACATCTACGCGCGACACACCTTCAAAAACTTTGCCGCGGCGTTGATTCTTGATCGCTATCCGAGCGTGCGAAGGCGCAGCGACGCAGCACTCGGCGTGGGCGTACCCAAGGAAGCTTTTTGATCATGCCGCCCCGCGAGACCGGCGAAAGTTGCTTTCAACGAGTTGAAAGCAACTGAAAGCAACGAGCTGTGCCTTTTTCCCGCGATACTACACATTGGGAAAATATCTCAAGCGTTATTTAAAAAAAAAAAATCTCACCGTTTATTAATTGTTTTTTAACAAAGATTACTCCCCGAATGACGACGAACGAGTAGAAAACGCGTCTTCAGCACGCCCCGAAAAGGTCGATTTCGCTGCATGCAAGATGGCCGCCCGATGCCCGCACTCGCGGTATGGTGTACTCAGGGGCGGATGCAGGAATTTCCTGAGGGAGGGGTCAGGTGTTGGTCAGCGTACCATATGTTTAGGAACCCCCTCCCCCTCTCCTTCGTTTAACGCCCTAAATTTTACACATGCAGAAATCAAGAGGGGGATCAGGACATCCGGACCCCCCCTCTAAATCCGCCCCGTGTACTATAGAATACTCGCGGAGCGAAGCAGGGTTGCCAGATAGCTCCTAGCTGATATAGCCAAATGGCTAGTCAGTGTAGCCCGAAAGTAGCCAAAAGCCAAAAATTTGCATAGCCCAAAAGTAGCCAAAATTTCGATATTGCGTTTACAAGCTGAAGGCGAAAGCTCTGCTTCTGTATATGTTTAGGTGAGAGAGATAGTATGTAGAATCAAAGCATTACAATATCCAGAAGACAGTTTAATATTTCAACTAATAAAACAAAAAGCTCAGGTGGACACATTTGGACAGTCTCATGCTATGAACAATATTATTAGGAAGCCAATTGTCCCACTCGTACTAGCTCCGTACAGTACCTTAGAGTTGAATCGAGCGAAACATTCGTCGGGAAAGCTTAAAATATTTGCAACACTCTTTCCTCCCAAAGTAAAAAAACTTCACATGACGGATGCTTTCCAGGGTTTCTTGAGAAAAAGGGGGCAATTTAGCGGATATCGGGCAAAAATTGGACATAGCCCAAAAATAGACCCTTTACAAAAAACATCTGTTGAACGCAGCGGCAATCAGCGTCAGCCGCCATCTTGCAGGGTTGGCGGCGGCAGCGCCGTTACGGCATTCCACTTGGAGAGACGCGACGTAAACAAACATAGCACCGACAGGCCGGAAACTCCGAAGTGGACGCAAAAAAGTCCCCTACGACCACTAGCCGACGCCAGCATTGATGGCATTCCCCTCGGAGATACGCGACATCAAGAAACAGCACCGATTAGCTGAAAACGCCGAAGCGGACAGCAAAACATCCGGTGAGACCGCTGGCCGACGCGATTACTTCGATGATATTTCCGTCCGAGAGACGCGCGACGTCAAGAAACTGCGCCGACATGACGAAAACGCCAAAGCGGACGCCAAAAAAGTCCCTTACGACCGTTGTTAGCCGACGCGAGCAATTCGACGACATTCCCCTCAGAGAGACGCGACGTCAAGAAACAGCGCCGAGAAGCCGAAAACGCCGTAGCGGACTCCAAAATGTCGCCTACGACCGCCGCCGACGCGAGCACTTCAACGATATTCCCTTCGGAGAGACGCGACGTCAAGAAACAGCGCCGACAACCTGAAAACGCCAAAGCGGACGCTAAAATGTCCCCTACGACCGGTAGCCGACGCGAGCACTTCGACGACATTCCTCTCAGAGAGACGCGACGTCAAGAAACAGCGCCGACAACCCGAAAACGCCAAAGCGGACGCTAAAATGTCCCCTACGACCGGTAGCCGACGCGAGCACTTCGACGAAATTCCCCTCAGAGAGACGCGACGTCAAGAAACAGCGCCGACAGCCCGAAAACGCCGATGCGGACGGCAAAAAGCCCCCTACGACCGCTAGCCGGCGCCAGCACTTGGACTACATTCCTTTCAGAGAGACGCGACGTGAGGAAAGAGCGCCGACAAGCCGATAACGCCGATGCGGACGCCAAGAAAGCCCCCTACGACCGGCAGCCGACGCGAGCACTTCGACGACATTCCCCTCAGAGAGACGCGACGTCAAGAAACAGCGCCGACAACCCGAAAACGCCAAAGCGGACGCTAAAATGTCCCCTACGACCGGTAGCCGACGCGGGCACCTCAACGAAATTTACCTCGCACTACGGTGCCTGGAACGCGTCTCCGACTGGTGTGTTTACCGCGCCCAAAAATGTGGTCCCTCGATTTCCGCCTGATGACGTCATACAAGTGTCATGCTGTCGCCGGTTGCGATCCTGGCGGCGTCCCAACAGTTGTGGTATCTATGGCAGACGCCTGTCCTGCTGCAGGCCGCTCTCCACTGGGACAGTCCACGGAAGCTACAGCAGCCGAAAGTTGGGACGCCTGGGACGCCGTGACGACAGCGACACTCGCGTTCGCTCGCGCTTTTCGCCAGCATTTCTACTACCCACCGCCTGGATCGCGACACGCAACAGCATGACACTCCGGCTTCTGTGACGTCATTTGTTGCCACTTCGGGACCACTTTTGATGTATGGGCGGGATAGGACGCTACACACACCAGTCGGAGACGCGTTCCAGGCACCATAGTAACACGAAGCAGACGTTGGTAAGGTCGCACAGAACGGAAGCACTGACCACGCCATACAGGAGCGAGGTAAATAAGAAAGTATCGTTGGAGAGAGCAGCACCTACAGCCGCACGCGCGTCCGGGTATGGGCGTCCGGAACAACCCTGCCAGATGGTGTCGGCCGCCCAATGTTGCGGCACTCGTTTAGCGGATTTTCACCGTTGCCAGATATTTTGAAAGGGGTCATAGCTAGGGGTGTCGCGAACTTTCGTCGAACCAGATTTTTAGGTCGAACTTTCGGAGTTCGACTGGGTCGAACCGGTTCGACGAACCTTCGACCTTTTCACCAGATTCGACCGGTTCGACTTTGTGAACAGTGTTGCCAGACCTTGATACAAGCATGTCTAGGTTTGGAGAAGTTTTTTTTTTTTTATGCAAAAGGGTTATTTTATTTTATAAACAGTTGCAATTAAAAGAAACCAATTCTAATCACTGAATAAGTTAATAACTTAATTTTTTTTGTACTGCATTAACTGAAATAACCAATCAGCGCTGCCCTTAATTCATCCCTTAACCATCACCATCCAATCCGAAGCCAACTGGCCAGCCTGTCGCGCATGCGCACACGAGTCGAACCTCAATATAGGGTTCGTCGAAGTTTCCACTAAAAGTTCGAAAAAGTCGAACCTGGTCGAACTCGAACCTCGGCCGGTTCGCGTCGCGACTCCAGCAAAACGGAGGCCACCAAGCGGGAAAACCGGGAACCAGCCGGACCAGGTCGCTCCGCGCCCCTCCGCGTCTCGTCTCTGGCGGCTTTCGCGGACACGTGTTGGCGCGGTGGCGAACAATGTAAATTGACGAAAGTCCGAAAATTTCTTAATTTTGCTTGTGTGTTCATTAGTCTGGTGAAGCCTCAGTAGATTGTTTCCTTCCATCACGTGTTTGAAAGCCCGTTTACTCCACAACACACGGACGCATGCTTTCGATTTCTTTAATGGGGAGGAATCACGGAAAAACGTTTTGATTTCTTGTCTGTCTCGAATCACATTCAAAATGACGACTACTTGGTAACTGATAAGTGGTTTCTTTATAAGGATGTAGAACAGTGGACTGAGGACGACAGACGAGGTGTTTCACTAGAGGGAACACCAATGTTGCAGTCACGTGAATGCGAAGGTTCGATAGCTGCTTTTCTTGAGTTTGGTTGTGCTCGATTAGCTTAAAGTTTGAGCCGCCCACGCCGGTCGGTGCGTAGGCTATTCATCTTGGCTGCTTTGCGCCGAAAAAGCCTCTGGACCACACTGAAGGAGTTGGTCTGATTTCGCAATTACCTTGGCTGCTTTGCGCCGAAAAAGCCTCTGGACCACACTGAAGGAGTTGGTCTGATTTCGCAATTACTTGATTCAGGAAAACCTGCTCGCTGCATATGATTAACGAGGGAAATTCTCTGCTTTCAAAAGGTGGGGGACGCGCCTCGCAAAGTTAGAAACTGTCACGGCATTATGATCTATCGCGCCTCCAATATTTATATTACACCCCCGTCGAAGCCAGCAGCAATATACGTCTACATTGCCCAGGTTGACCGGCCACAAAAAATACTAATTAGGTGTCGAAGTCAAGTTCAATGCAGAGAGGTTCTGCGTGAATCTCTGATGAAGACACTCTTCAGTTTGGCCGCATTCGTCTCCATGCTACCGGCTAGAACCATTTGGCTAAGTTTAAGTAGTGTCTCTCTGTCTGTCAAATATACTTTTATTCGACAGTTCACCTAATAGCTAGTCAACTAACCTCATATTTCAACCCGGAGAATATACTAATATCGCTTTAGTGGGACATAGTAAGTCAAAATGACTTCTCGACAGTGGCGTCACGAGGGTCAGCGGCACCCGGGGCGGTAGCCCGCGGCGACACCCCCCCCCCCCCCCCCCCCGCGCTCTCGCGTGGCCCGCCGCGACGCCCCCCCCCCCCCCCCCCCCCCCCCCCCGCTCTCGCGGCCCGCCGCGACACCCCCCCCGAGCGCTGCACCCGGAGCGGTCCGCCCCCCCCTTGTGACGCCACTGCTTCTCGGTTGCTACTAAGACCTGAATTGAAATACGAGTATCAGCCGCTTAGTAGGGCGCCAGCGGGTTAACATGCTCCTTGGCTCAAGAAGCGCTTGCTTAATTTTCGTAATTTTCCTGCAGCCTGTGTTGTTGACCGAGGAGACGACTGGAGCTGTTTCTTAAAGGCGTATACGCGCACAAAAGCTCCATTTCGCGGACAGATAAGTCGCATGGTCGAGGCATGCGAGTTAGCTGAAAATTACTTTCGGTGGAACAATTCTGTAGTCATCGCCGCTTTACTTAGATGATCAAAACTGATTAGAGTCTATTACCGCCTCTCCGGAGCCCATAGTTTCGGTTTTGAACGAAATCTCCAAAACGAAAGTTTGACATGAAAAGAACAAAAAGCACCGGGAAAAGAAAACTATGCTCTGCAAGTTTATGTGCACCGGCTACACTTAACCGTCTCAGTTCAAATACCTATAAAATTGGGCATTAAACAAAAGAAAATCTGTTAAATTGAATGCGCCACCCGTTCAGGCGGCCCGTCCGAGCCGACGCGACCTGGACTCAGCCGCCATGTTTGTTTGGTGGTGGCGCCTCCTATAGGTCGCTGGAGTCGTGACGCCAAATTTTGACGCCAAACCTATCGCTATGGTGGCTAGCATACTATCGCTAGGTAGCCCAATTTGGCTATTAAATAGCCCAATCTGGTAACCCTGGTCAGCGAAGTGGTTTGTATCACCGTTATTAGATCAACTCAGTTATGGAACTTCCCATAGACGCTGTACATTGGAGGGGGTCCGAAACCGTGTCCGATTTTTTTGCAGCTAGGAGGCGCTGTCGGCGCATTAATCCACGCGTTTTCGCCTGCTACTGCTCCGCGGCTGCTTTTGAGTCCTGACTCCTCTCGAGGTTCAACATGGTTTTGGGTTAGTTTTTGCCCTTTCGCCAGTAAAAAGTAAAAACGTGACTACGAACAGCAGCAGAAACTATTTGAAAGTTGTCTGCTGCTGTTATCCGTAATAGCGAGTTCGTTTCACGGCACTCGTGTCCACGCGTGCCCACTCGCGGCGTAAAGCGAGTTCGTTTCGGCAGGCACTCCACGAGTGGTTGCACTCTCCGAGTTCGTTTCAGCGGCGGCACCCCACGCGTGCATGCACCCGCTGCACCGAGAAAATCGGGCGTGCGCAAAAATGCAATCCCGTCATGCCTCGCTCCGGCGAGGCCGGCAAGGAGCGGGAGCAGACGACGAGGGTTCGTCTGCTACGATGTGTCGCGGAACCGAAAGGAAAAAAAAGTTGATTTTCGGATAGAAATCGCGTCCCGCGGGCAACGGAATCAAACGCGAGCTTGAATTGTGAGCGTCTGCTATTTCATGAAAGAAGCAATTGACAAACCGTGCTTTATTTGCAGGTTTAAAGTCTCTCTGTTGCCGCACAGACGCTGAAATATACCAATGTGTCAAGAAATGCTCAGAACAAACGCATCAGCGGCCCCCGAGATGTTTATCCCCATCCATGTGCGGGTGAAAAATTGAACATTTCTCGACAAACCTCCCCCAGCAGAAACCTCTGACTGCCCAATAAGCATCAGAGAAAGCTAAACATATAGTGACTTTACCCGAGGCTTGGGCAACATCATCGTGTTCAACATTTATCTACATCAGCTAACTTGCCCCGTCGTATTCTGTTCGAGAAAGCTATTATTCTCGACGGCCTCACCAAGGCTAATATCTGATCCACCTGTAATGACGATCGAAATCAAAAGTCCCACGGAAAGTGTTGCTGGATATTTCAACAGACTAGTTGTAAGCCGTACCCTTTCAGTGGTTTACGCATAATACCATGCTCAAACGGATCAAGTTTCTGCTCGGACGCTCGGACAGCATCATCAGTTTTCTTCAGTGTAAACGGTTATAAGAATTGAAGGATCGCAACCAGATGCTTTGTAGACAGCTGGTTGCGGAAATTTACGCCGTCTGTAACTATCTCTACGACAGCCGAGTTGCTTGAAGTCATCGCAACTATAAACTTCAGGTTGCAGCGACCAACGTTTGTAGATAAACGTTGGTAGCGACTGCACTCTCGCATCCCCACCCATCACTCCGAACAGAAAGGCACTAGTTTCGGTTTCAGGTCGGTACCTTTTCTACAACATAGATGGCGGCAGCATCAGTCTTCTGCACTCGGTGCATTTGGCGAGTTCGTTTGAGTCCACTTCTCCGTGCAACACCCTGCGAGTGCGATGCATTCTGGGAGAGAACTCCAACGGTGCCAGTGCGTGTGAAACGAACTCGCTATTTGTATTCTCAATCATTTGGGGCGCGTGCCAACGCGAACTTCCTTCATTTCCGTACCCCTCATCCCGCGTTAATCGCCAATATAAAGTTTGCCTTCCCTATTGGGGATGGAAACTTTATACCGCCATGCCCTACGAGAGACACGGGGCATGACGAACAGCGTTGCCAACAAAGAAGAAAAACCCGCTAAAGAAACCCCGAAATACCGCTTAAAAAAAAAAGCGTTATTGGACAACTTCGGTCGAAAACGAAACCAAAATAAATGACTGGTATCGCTTTAAGGCTGAACTCAATGGGACGAATATGCTGCGAATAACCGACGAATTTTGCCCGGCGGCTTTTGCTCTGCGCGTGGAATTAACACAGTGGCTGCTACGTCGCGCGCAAAGCGAGCGTGCCGTCGGGCGTCGTTCGCCAGTTATTCGTCACTTCCATGGAGTTCAGCCTTAATTCGTTCCACGGAGTTCAGCCTTTAGTGGCACGAAAGATATGATCACAGCCGAAATATTCCGTCAAAGTGGAGCCGCTTACTCCACTAAAATCGATTTTCAAGATGCAACCAGCTCCTCTTTAGCAAGTCATACAACACTGGGCGACGCGTACCGCAGCAGCACGTGACTCCACGTCACGGGCGTACAGCTGATGATCAGTGTTGCCATCCCTCTCGAGCAGATAGTTTCGGTTTTGCCGAAGACCCCCGAAACCAAACTTTCAACCGTGATATTTAGCAAAAAAGTATACCTTGAAGTTTTCGTTTAGGGACACTGACTGAGCTGAAAACAGTCGTAATCCCAAATTCACAAAAAAAAAAAAAAAAATGGACCGGAGTTGTCCTTTAATTTAAGGCGCGGGCCAAGAATCACCGTTTTATAGCACTATGTATCGGTGTATTTACCCCCATGATATCTCAATGGTGTTAAAAGCCTTATTATAACTGAAAACGATTTTGTAGAGTGTACAAAAATTACAACCCTATCTAACTTACCACAGAAATCATAAGGTATTTTCGACGGCACTCGAGTGCTTTCAGGTGTGTGGAAGCGAAATTTTACTTTCTTTGTATATATATAGACGTAGTCTCTTCTACGACATCAGCTCACAAACACCAGTCTTTCATCCGTAAACGCAAGAAAAGCAATTTTAAAACGAATAAAACGATTTTCTAATACCACCGGGTAGTGTATGGGGGGGCGTGTTTCTTTGGAATGTTTGACAACACGGACCCATCGGTAGCAGCGCCACGGTGGTGCGTTTGGCACACCTCTCAGTTCCAGTACATCATACCTCGGGTATTCTCACTTGACGGGATTGTAACGCGTTGAAGATTAAGCTGGCGCCACCAAGTGACGATGAGCGTAGTTACGGTACCCTTTGGCCGTTTATAACACCGTGACGTTACGTGCGTGACGTCACGGGCAAATATCCCGAGACGCAACGGGCCGCCTCAATGGCTGATTTCGAAACGCTCGCCAGAATCCGTCGGTCGGAACGAATACTATGGCCATCCGCTGAAACCACAAGCGTTTGACATTTACGGATATCGTGGATCATATATATCTCACCTGTTTCGAAATGTTTCAGGGATATTTGAAGTTTCGATTCTGTACCCCTTTAACCACATGCCACGGCAGGTGCCATTCTCCGAAACACATTTCGCCGTCGCAAATGGTGTTTGGAAGAAAATAAAACTATGTCGTTCTGGGGCAGTGAAAACGCAGGCAAGCTGGCGAATGAATCTCTTATTTCGACCTGTTTTAGGCAATGGGATTTTCCGTCCGATTTTTTTTTTTGCTTTGTTTTTAGTTGAAGTATGACATTCTTTTTTTTTTTTTTCGTAAAGTGATCAGTGAGATAGCTGTTTGTCTGATGTTTCCAGGTGACTAAAAAAAAAAAAAGAAGTGGAATGAACAGTCAACACTTTCAGATCTTTTTTGGATGTTCACTGCGAAAAATTTATATTCTGCTTTCTGTTATAATCAGTCTAGCAAATAATAATTAAGGGCGGCAGGTGGCACCCTCTAAAAAAAAAAAAAAACACAATCTCAATGGCAAAGAAAAAAATAAAAGAAAGTCCGGGCGCAATTCGACGACACCAAGCGACGGAAGTTCGAACTACGCTATGCGTTCAGAACGCAGTTGCGCTACCTCTCCTTGCCTGCTCCGCGGCTCATCGTAGTCTCGGAGGAGGCAGGAGAAGTGGCCCAACTCCCGTCCGGACGCCAGCCGCAGTGCGAGCTTTCGCCGCTGCGTGAGAGGAGGTGCCGCGCACGCGCAGTACTCCTTTTGCATTGACTGTAAACTGAGGAAAAGGAAGACTGACGAATGGGGTTTTGACGAACGTTACTAGGTTCCGACAGCATCGGAAAGCCGTAAATTCCGATCCACATTCGAGGTCTGTTACGAGGCAAACTGCCTCGTAACACGCCGGCAGTTTGCGCAACGACATTTTTTTTTTTTTTCACTCTGTCAGGCGCCTAGAGTTATTACAATACACGCTAGAGGCTCAGCTGGCGCTAGTGTCTACGGGACTTCCGGTTGCAAATTGAAGCAGACAGCATGCAGTCTACTTTTCCAGTCTTCCTGTGTATTCCTATGGGAAAATGCGCGTAAATTTTGTCTCTTCGCCGGAAAATAACATGAATAACTTTTGTTATTTCGGTTGTACCGGATAGTATGTACCTTTATTAATATTGTGGAAGTGTAATTGCTTGAGTTACAGCATTTTTTTCTTTACCACTGAACGATGTTAAACTTCGCTATATTTCAGGCCGAAGCCTCTGTTCCATGGCGGGTATATAGAAACGAGCGACGATTCTAAGCAAAATAACGATCGAAAGTAATGTAGAGTGTGTTCAAAGTTCGCCAGCATTCCGCTGGTGCTTATATATTGCTAATATGCCCGTTCTGTCACTATACGAAAATGACCGCGTCGTGCATCTTTACGAGTGGTTAAAAAAACGTTCGAAACGTAAAGGATAAAGTACGTGAACTACTAAAGGTGTCTTTCTTATTATTTCCCTTGTCGGGCAGTTCTTATCGGGCACCTGTTCCCTGGCTTCTCCCTATTTGCAAAGATTTGGAGCGTGCGGATGATGATTTGAACCCAGAAGAATTAAGCATCTTCGCACATATTCATGAGCAGAAAGAATAAAGCAGTACTTATTTATTGCAAATCGGACTATATTACGTGACTTTCAATCTATTTTGATCGTCTGCAAGCACAAGGAGTTACTTAACCAGTGTTACTTCGTAGCTCCTGTCGTCTCTCTTGGTTTTCCGCATGTCCTTCGTTCGTTCGGCACGTATATCACCCATGCTGGAAAGCTTCGACGCCGTGTTCGCGCTAACAGTCTCCGACAGTGCACATAAATGCATGTACGAAGCAGTTTTAGCAGCGTTTTTCATGCCACGATTTTAAAATAAAAACGCCGTAACTGACCAATTATTTCATCTGCGTGACTGGGAAATGTTCCAATGTGCCTAGTACGTACCAATTATTCGTGATATTTGCTCTTATAATCGAGCGCAGAGAGGAAATGCACTCGCTTTTTTCCATAGAAATGCAGTTACCGGAAGTCAATTTCCGACTGCTTGCTGTCTGCTTCAATTTGCAACAGCACGCTAGCGCCATTTGAACCTCTAGCGTACATTATAATAACTCTATGGCCAGGCGTTGAGCTTGCTCGTGGTTCGTCTCTACTGCCCCCCCTCCCCCCCCCCCACCCAAACCGCCCCCCCCCCCCAAAAAAAAGAAAAAGAAGGAGTTTCTTAGAGCATTACTTAAACCGCTTACTATCATTATTACTATTATTATTATTATTAGTAGTAGTAGTAGTATTTTCATTATTTGCACAAAGCAACCATTCGCCGTAGTTGTTTTTTGAACCAAGGAGAAAACAATGAAAGACGAAGTTGCTGGCAGCAATCTGCGATATATACACGTTTGCAAGAAAGGCTCCTCTGTGCTGCCATTTTGAGCGATGCTGGCGCCGCGTAACGTTTCTGCCATGCTGGGGTGCGACAGGGGCAGGTCATTGGGGTCGGTGATTACAAGATGGCGGCGTCTGCTCTATCGCCGACGGCCAGCGTTAGCGACACACTTGCTGTTTGGGAACGCAGATGAGGTATCCATATGGAATCGTAGCATCAAATATTGTAGAACGAGGCATGTTTATTTATTTATTGCAACACCCTTAAGGCCCTAACGGTCATTTCAAAGGGGGGTTGGCACATAATCACACTCAAGAAAACTATACAGAAGCAAAAACAAAAAGCAATGCAAAAAAGCAAAAAAAAAATATAGAAAGTCACTAGGCATTTTCAAAAATATAATTAGTAATAGACGTTTCAAACAAATCAAGTATGGTATTGATGTTAAAACTGACGGTAAGTGGTTCCCCACTGTTGATGTTCTGGGAATGAAGGGATCGAAATAGGAAGAGGTAGGACACTGAGGGACTCCAACTTTAAATTGATGATCGATTCGTGAAGAAATGTAAGATGGGCTCAACAGCAGTCTTTCTCTTAGGTTAGGGATAGATAGAGTGATAGATTTTGTGAAAGAGGCATAGTTTAGAATATTTACGGTGCAACAAAAGAAGAGCTAAAGCGAGGCCGGATTTCATGCATGTTACACTAGCTGTACGATGATAATTGCTAGGAATGAGTTTGAAGGACTTTTAGCGATCGCAGCCTCTGTTCCAGCACGTCGTGGAAGCCAGAGCTGCCGCGAGCGCAGCCAGCGTTGAGGCAATGGTCATGCGGCTTCTTGCGCATTCTGATGAGTGCTTTAAGACTTTAGATATTTTTGTAATTTTTCAATTTCTTAGTGGTTTAGGTATTTTATTTAATTCTTTGTGCTCTTTCGCGGTCGCAAACAACACATGTATGTTTTATATATATATATATATATATATATATATATTTTTAAATTTCTTTCTGCGCTCAGTGGTGTATGCTTCAGCAAGAGACGCTTGGCAACATTGCACGACTTTTCAGCGAACGTCCTGGCTGGAGAGTAGGTTCGCCCCACCTCTGCGCGCGATTCGAGGTTAAGCCGCGATCCCACTTCAGAGGCGTATACATATATTTTCATGCATATACGCAAACTGTTTCATCTCATCAGAAACGTTTTGGCCGGAAGCGAGTCAATCCTTGCCAGCGACCGTTGGAACGACCTCCTCGGCTGCTCGAAAATTGAAATTTGCGTTGCCGTTGTAAAAGAAGCTATTGATGCATACAGCAGACAAAGATGCCTCACCCCCGAAAGATAGCCCGCCCCCTATTTTCTGGCATGATTTGCCTTTTTTTTTTTTTTTTTTTTGATAGCGCACTTCTAGTAATTGCAGGGCCCTGGCCAATGGTTACCTCGGAAAGAACGGTGCCACTTTACCACTGCGGCAGATGAGCGAAGATTGCTGACTGGGAAGGACAGTCGTCTTTGGTTCATCAGCCCTTCCTACGATCCCAAATTCCGAAAGTCACAAAACCTAAAACTACCATCTTTTTTTTTTAACTTGTTCTATTGGCACACCGAAAGTTAGCCCACCCAATATTTTCATCCGATTGTCTATTGATTGTACGGGGGCTAGCTCTCAAAATACTACGGCATCCTTTTTTTTTTTTTAGGCACTAGCGTTACCTCGATGAAACAATCCGTCTCCGATGTACTGTGCATTGCGTCGGCGCTCCCGTCGCCCTAGCATGGGGCGACTTTGGCCATTAGCGGGGCTCAACGTACCGTTGGTCTTAAATCTCGTCGGCAAGATTTATAGGGACAGCTCTTTTGGCCCGGCGTCGAGGCAACTGCGGAGAGAACCGGGCGGCACACGGACGGCGAACGAAGCGTAGCCGCGAAAATTACACGGTCGATTTTAGAAAAGGAAACTAAAAACCCCTCCCTCGCAAGCCCTCCCCCCCCCCCCTCCTCCCTCCTTCCCTCCTTGCCCCCTTCCTCGACCCTTTCTTGTGTCCTGTCCATTGTCTCCGCTTGCCGCTTTTTTGCGCTTGCAAATTCGCGTACCCGTGTAGAACTCTACAGCCGCGTTCGCGCCGAGCTCAAATACGTCCTACAAAAGCCAGTCTGCGGACATCGTTCGAGGCGCGTTTGTTCCTTGTAGTACGACAACCTCGTCACATTTGTCGCACAAAAACGGTCTGCATGCATGATCGAATCACACGTATGTGTAAGAAGTAAGCGGGCTTCGACCGTGCTTCGGGTGTGTCCGCGAAGAATTCTGTCATTAGCATGTCAGGAGCGAACACCTTGTCTTTCGTATAATGTACGAGCACCACTCTTGTACACGTTACTCAAATAAAAAATAATAACAATAAGTTATTACAATTAGAATTACTCTTGGATGAAAATTATTCAAATAGATTACTCGATTACTTGAAGGGAGAAGTATAATTGGCCGTTACTTGGAAACGTAAGCGTTATGCGGCTTCTTTTTTCAGAAGAACGACAAATTTTTCCTTCCGGTTTCGAAACGGCGGGTCGTTTGTACTGTCCATTATTAGATTAGAATCACCGAATTCTAAACTATGTATCTTCTAAATCAACCAATTGTCATGTCGGAGATTAATTGCTTCGAGGGTACTTTGTTAACGAACGTATATACAAACAAAGGCTGTCATTAGAAAGGGGAGGGTAAAATAGTAATGCTTACAACTAAATTTTGTACTTTCTGATAAATGAAATCAAATGTTTACGAAATTACTCCAAAGAGCAATCGATTACGAGTAATTTGATTACTGCACATGTCTGATGAGGAGAGCGAGTGCGCGGTTTTATACAGGATGGGGAACGGCGGGGTCGTCTCCTCTGGATGCACGGCCTCCCATGCACGAGCTCATGCTTTCGGTTGCGTTTCGGCTGTCCGTGCACGCTCGATGTCTCACGGGGCGTCGAAGCATCATCGAAGGCTGGAAGCTCGGGCACCCAATGAGCGTGACGTTGTTTCATTCGGTCATTGGACATTACGTATATGTTTCAGGTTTCTTTGTATTCTGTGCTTCGCCGTTCGCCGGTATCCCTCAATTATTCACCGTGATTCGTCCCTCCCTGTTCTCCAGAAAAAAGTAAAGTTACGAACTCTTATTTTTCTTTTCTTTTTAGTGTAACGTGTTGTTTTTAGCTTTTTTTGATGGTCGTCACTGTACATGTAGGGCGGCGATGACACATTCGAAAGTGGCCGCCTAAACGCGAAAATTGCGCTCGCCGAAGGATGTTTTGCTATTTGTTATGCCTTTCGCTTAACTATAAACGTTGTAGACGCTTTGCACACGCGTCAGATTCTAGTCGCCATTGCTGACCTTCTCTCGCCTTACCGAGATGCCGAGCCAGGGATTAAGCGGGCCTTGACGAACCTCCACAAAGGCCGATGCCAGGGAGAAGGGCACGGTGGAAACTGAAATGGCAATAACCTGTCCCGCGGCGGTAATGATGACGCGAAGCAAACAGAATAAGAGAAACAAAAACAAAAAAAACGGAAGGTCGCTGATGGCGGCGCACATGCACAGCTACTACGAAGCGTCTATAAGCGTTTTCTGTTTTCTGTCGTTCTCAGTCACGTGGGTTCTGTATCTGCTATGCGGGAGGAGAAAAAATAATAAAACATATCAACCTGGAATATGCGAGAAAATATAGCTGAGGAAGAACAAGAATGTGTCACAATCACGCATTCTTCGTAAACACCTTCCAGCGGTGTGGAGAGATCAAAACGATGTTTCAACGCTGTTCGAGGCGGAGTTTAGGCCGCACGTCCGGGAGCTTCCTGGCTCGTGACGACGACCATTCCCCGAAGTGAAGAACCCAGGGGTCCAGTGGAGGTGGGAGAATTGGTAACGTAACGAACGGTTTAATTACATGGTAGCGATACAGTCGTCAAATCCAAGAGAACAAATGGAGCCCTCACGCCCCGCCTTATATAGGGGTCCGTTTTCTCCCTCTCTCTCCGCCAGGGCAGCAGGTGCGACCGCCACGTGCTTTGCAGCTGGGTCCGCCGCGACGTAGTCAGAAATGAGTCATAGCCAAGGTTCTCCGCAGTTAGGCCAGGCCTCTCTCCCCTTCCGGAGCGCACGAACCCACACGCACACACACACACGTCCCGTTGACGTCACGGACGCGTTGAGACACGTTTTGGGCAGCCTTCGACAGGTGGGCGTCAGTCCTGAACACGTCGGGACTCGTTTCGGGACTCGTTTCCGCAGCGTTGAAACTCGGAAGAAGGTTGCCGAAGGTTCCATTCTTAACAACGCATACCAGAAGTGACGACATTCGAGATGGCTGCGCCCTTGCGGAAAAGGAGTCTTGGATTTATAGTTTTGAAATTAAACGTTCTGCACGTGCGATACGCGTGAGATTGTCGCCTCTCGTGTCGGCTGCCCTGGCAGCTGTGGAAATCGGAGTGCCGACTCTCCCGCTTCAAACTTCTAGAATGCTTCTCAGAATTAATTCAGATTATGAGCGTTTACCGATTCCGATGGAGGAGCACCTGTAAATCACTTCCGCTTCGGAATTCCAAACCGCCGGAATGTCACGGAATGTCGGCGGTAGCGGAAGCGCCAAAATTAAACAGGATGGAATAAAGGCAACAACTTTTCGCCTTCAATAGTTCCGTTTGATGCACCTGAACCTGAACAACGTGCAAGCACTGTACGTGCTCCCTCTAGGAAAAAAAAAACAACAACTACAAATTGATTTTTTTATACTGTATTTTTCGGAAACATTATCGAGACCACTGGGAAACATTTTTTGAAGGAAAAGAACTCGACCGTTCAACGGTTATTTCTAGATTGACGAGCGTGTTGGTTGAGTTGAGGAACACCGAAAGAAGAAGACACAGGTCGCACGAAGTACGACGTGCACTTTCGTTTCACGAAGGAAAGGGTAGGTCGTCCCTTGTCCCACCTGGGTCTTATTCTTTCGGTGTTAAAGAGTAAGCCGTGAGATTTGGATCCTGCGAAATATTAACCCAAACAAACACTTGGCAAGATTGGCGAAATGTCGAGCCTGCAAAATCCATCACATTGCGTCCAAATTCTGGCGTTCTAGTAAACGTTCTTCAGAGAGAAAGAGAGAGAGAGAGAGAGAAAACGAGTAAAAAAGTAACGAAACACCTTCACTCGGCATCCGCTTTCAACACGATGGTTTCTTCCGTCCCCAACGCTCTCCACAACCCTCTTTAGACATGTAGATGACGCGGACCAAGCGTCGTTGGAAATAAAATTTCTCTCTCTCTCTCTCTACGGTATCCGGAGTTCTGCAGTCAAGGCCAGCGGTGCGCAAGCGCACTAGTGGCGTCCTGGTTGCGGAGAGCGTATCGGAGGAGAGTAAACGATCTGAAGTTCACTTTCCCGGAGCAATTTCGAACGAGAAACCCCCTTCGCGTAGAGCACGACGAATGCTTCAAGTATCTGCAATTCCGAAACGAACCACTTCAGTCCCGTCAGGGAGCAGTTTGTTTCTACAGATCGACGGAAAGAGAGAAAGAATCGAAAAAAAAAAAAAGTATGGTTCTTTGGAGAGTCTGCCGTGTCGAATGGTTTGTTTCCGATACTATCGCATTCGGAATCATTCAAATGCCTCACTTATTCTTTTTTTTTCTTATTTTGTCGTTGTTAGGCACGCAAGAAACGTTGGCTTTTATATATCTTTGTATATGAAAGTGCACAGAAATTTTAGCGTTTATTATTTACATAATGCCGACCTTTTTTTTTTTTTTTTTTTGGTTGGGGGGCATCCTTGGGCATTTATTGCTAATGGTCTCGCGATCGGAATAAATTTTTTGAGGGCAAACAGAATCGTCAATTGGCTCTTATATAAACGTTCAGTAACACTTTCTATTTTTTTTTGTTGCTTCAATCGTTGCTTTTCTGTGGCCGTTTTATTTTTTTAGTTGATATTTTATTAATTTGTCAATTTCTTCCGCGTTTATCGACACAAATCTTTCTTTTGTAAAAAAAAAAAAGTATTTTGCAATGTAAACTTATCAAAGAGCATATCTTCCCGCTTTGTCCTTGACGCGGTAATCAGTAAAATTTAAACTAATTCGTTTTTTTTTTACATCAAAAGCACTGTTATGTTCTTTTTTTTTTCTTTTCTACAAGAATAGCGATCAATCTAAAAGTAAAAAAAGAGGTAAAACAGAAAGCTGATATACAAATATCATAAATGAAGATCTAGGAACGTTTCAAAAGACGCCTCTCGTTTTGTTCTCAATGCGGCTATTTCATAACACTCGTAGTCACCGAAAACTTAAGAAACGTGTGGCGCTGCGAGGCCAGAGCATCTGATTATATCGCTCTTGTTATCTTTTTACTGCTTATTATATATCGCTCTTATTAACTTAATATAGCCAATGGAGATTGGGGCATTAGTCGAGAAGAGTGCCAACGAATGAATCACGAAGCATATCATTAATAACTTAAGCCACATTTCTGAACCTGTCAGTGTCTGTAGTCACTGCACCATCAACTTAGAAATGCGGAAACTCAAAACAGCCTGTCAGAAAAAAAAAAAAAACACACACACACAAAAAAAACACGACAAATTGCGGAGTAAATAAAAAAGAAAACATTACCCAAATGGCTCAAAGTGCATGGTTATAGTGATACGCACTAGCGGCATTCTAATTCTAATGGACCGTGCTCTTTTCTCTCTTCTTTTGTCTTTTTTTTTTTGCATGATTTTGATTTGAACTTTACCAGTATATGCATCCTCTATATTCAGCTCTTCTCCCTTTTTATTTTTCTAGGAAAGTTTTCATGGTCCGGAGCTTGGTGTCTACTTGCCACTTTCCCCGGGTGTCTTGGGGGGAGCACTTAGCGGCAGCGACTATTTAGATAAGCGTAGGCTCCGAGTGTATACGGAGTTGACACCTCTAAGTTGACAGCGTGGTGGGAGCTAGGCGCTCACCGAAACCAATCAACCGCTTCCTTTTCATCACGGGATCTCGATCTCTGCGCGTTTGTACGGGCGGAAGCGTGAGAACGAGGCGATAGATGGGCGTATGGCTGGCCCAAGGAGCACGCCGCTTCCACCACACTGTCAACCTGGGGGTGAACGAAGTTCGAAGCCCATTTTGTTGACAGAGGAGGACGGAACGGCGGGACGAGTGTACGAAGAGGTTTTTATTTTTTTTTTTTTAAGAGCTGACTCGTCTTCGTTTATTCTTTCTGACGGCCGAAACCGGAGAGCTGCGCCATGAATTGGCTGAGAGATTGAGTGCGAGCGTCATCGTCAGAAAAAAAAAAAAGAAAAAAAAACGGGGTTGTGTGTATATTTTACACTCAACGGGCGACTTGTCTCCCAGCTGTAGATGAGCAATTTAACCAGTGCAGTACAACCGCTAGCCTGGGGTCTTTAACGTGCACCACGCAGTAGTGATACACGACCGCACGCGGGTACGATACTAATTTAGATCGAAACGGGCAGGGGCGGGGATCAGACTTGTACGCGTTAGTGAAAAATAGTAAGGAATTACATTTACAATTACTCGAGGCTAAATTGTAATTTATTACAATTACAATTACCCCCCCATAAAAGTAAGTGACCGTTACTCCCAAAAGTAATCCGTTACTTTCGTGGCGTTACTTTCCACAACATTTTCCTAAATTAAGAAACAAAGGGAAGAACGTTTTTCAAGTTCTTATGGATGCCACCTGTTCCATTTATTGACCTTGAGTATTTTGAGCAACAGCTGACTCTCGAAAGTCTCGTCAGACATTTTGCGTTATTTCTTACTCAATGTGTTCACTGCTTTGCTGAACACCCTTTGAACTGAGGCACTGGATGGGAGCGCCATATTGCGCCTTACGGATGCTTCATGCTCTGCATTGAGCTTTTTCAGCGAAGCAATGGAAGTACTATTTAGCTCGAAGATAGAGCAAAGCTTCGTCATCGCAGCCGTTGCCTGATATTCGAGAGTTTTAGTAGAGTTGGTAATAGTAAGGTGATAATTAAAAAAATAAATAAGGTTTGGCTCGATAGTCTTCTTCCTTTGGTTCTTAAAAGTCGAGCCTTGGTTGAGACGTTGGTGAATAAGAAAAAGTTTCCAATATTTAAATATAAGTACTGAAAAACAAAAAACAGGACACTAAAAAAAAATTATTTGGAACGTTGGTTAAAACAAGGAAATGTAAACGCACGTTTGCCATGTGTACCTTTCTTGGTGGCGTACAAAAACGCACGGAGCACGAACCGACAGCAGTTTACTCCGGTGTTCTCCAGAAAGACGTCCGCTGATGCCACGGGCAGCGAAGGGCAGAGAACTAAGTGACGCTATAATGCCACTCCTGAGTTTCACTTTCTCTTCAAGCCCCGAATTTTAAGTCTACGTCAGCCACCATTATGTTTTATTTGTAAAAATATCTGCTTGAGATAAGATGCGTCCTGCTGAGGTAAAAACGGGAAGAAGAAAAAAGGAAGACTATTACCATTTTCGAAGTGCTCGCAAGAAGCTGACTCACAAAAAGGGTAACCGAGATGCAGATAACCTGGCTGGAATTCACAAATAAAGTGGGCCAACCCTAGAGTTGGACTACAAAAAACGAAAGTAGCTTTTAAAACAGGGTCAAATAAGGTGAAAGAAGCAGAAAAAAATACACCCTGTTTTCTAAGAGTAGATGATAAGTGTGCATCGACGAACCAGGATGCTTGTGGCAATAACACCTCCACATATTATCACATCTCTTTTAATGGATTTTAGGGTAGACGGAGCGTTGTCTCGTATTGTGACATTATAAAAATGGTCCTAGTCACTATAACCGAGAAGGACATTGTTAATTCTTGTCTGTGCACTTACCGCCTTGAGCTTCTCAAAGAGGCATGCAATCACTTGCTTCCTCTCCCCGCCTTCGATCGCAAAGAAAAAACAGACACTAAAAAAAGCGGATATAACATGCCCCCCCCCCCTTCTTTTTTTGTAGAAATGTTTATTTGGATCTTTTGACATTGTTGTTAGGGTCTAAAAAAAGATTCAGGGGCTTGGTGTTGCAGAAAAGGGGGGGGGGGGGGGGGCTAATTCTGAAAAAAAAAATGTAACGGATTACAAGGAATCCGTTACGTAAAACATGTAAGGGAATTACTTTAAAATTACTCTAGAAAATATGTAATTATTCCGTTACTAAATTACCGATAAATGTAAGGGATTACAAGTAATTCCGTTACTAGTAACGGATTACGTACAAGTCTGGCGGGGATTGGACCCAGGATCCTGGGTTCTGCAGCGCGAGCTTCCACTCCACGCTCTCCGAGCTCGTGTGCCCACCTGGCCACCGATCCCCTCCCCCTCTTCGTCAGAAAATCAGCGGCGACAGTGTAAAGGGGAATACACACGAGGGATGCTTTTCGGGCAGGGATGGGCGGGACGTCAGTGATCGGCGGAATGAGCGGTACTCGCTCCCCGACTCATGGCAAATTCCACTGGTCGTTTTGGATCAGCTCCCACCCCAGATCTCGATCCGGATCCGAGAAAAGTCGCTCCGCCGATTTTGGCGGATTCGACCGGAAGCCAGCCTGGCCACTCCCCGGCGCGCACACGTGACTTCCTTTCTCGCCGGGCATCTCGCCGGGACCACTGAAAGGGGATTCCCGGGAAGGTGAATGACGGGTAGGCATCCGCCGATCCCGGAGGAGTGGTCATGCTCCACTGGGGAGCCGGAGGCGGAGCTACTCCGTTCGGATCGCATGCTCCATGTCGGATCTGGTTCACTGATCCCGGCGCGCTCCAAATCGACCAGTGGAATTCGCCATCAAGCATTCACATAAACGGCGGGGAGCCGAGAGGGATGTCAGTGTGAGCAGACGCATTTAGCGGTCGCACTCTCGACAACAGGGCTCTGCGGGCTAACGATAGCAGAAAAATGGAGGCGTACTTAAAACGGCGATATGCGATTATTGAAGCCGCGCTGTTAGATGCAGAAGACGACGAACTACTCCCTGCTAATAAAAAGATGCTTCTTGAATGGGGGGATACAACACAAAGGACGGGGAATCAAAAACCAGTTGTATGCTCAGGAGCGACTCGAGGAAGGCATCGATGAATATCGAAGACTCCTTCGGGTGTCTCGGACGACATCCGCAACAGCGCAAGCCACAACAAGTTCGGCGATCACGATGCGACTGCCGGCATCTCGCTGAGCATAATCTGTAAAGTCACCAGACACGCGAACAAAATAGCGCCCACTGCAAGGAGATCCCACGCCGAGGCGGGGAGCGTTTGTGCAGCCTGAGCAAAAGCTCCCCCATCCTTCTGTGGGGTCTACGTCAGCGCGGCTACGCGCGAAAGCGTGACGTTGTTACCACGTGATGCGCATCGCAGGGAGCGAAGGTAGGGGATTTCTCCCGCGTGTGAACACCCCTTTATAGCCGATTCACACGACGGACCGAATCGCGATTTTCGTCCGCGGACCGTGTACCACGTGACCGGCACGTCACCGATTCCTGCGATACGCGCCTCGTCCGCGGACGCGCGGACTGATAAAGTCGAGCGCCTTTTTCACTCGCGGATCTTTGGCGGGAGATTGACTTCAAAAGCGTTTAGTCTGGCAACGGTACATTGTTTTCTCTTTTTTTTTTGTTTTGTTTCTGGACGATGAAAACAAAAATGGCGCATCGTTGTGTTTTGTGCGTTCGCTGGTTCACTTTGTCGCGCGTTTCTTGGTTCCACGTGTGAAAGAAACTGCAGAAACTTGTGTGGCTGACGCGACGCAGGTTCCGGTACTCCTCTGGGTCCGCGTCAAGAAGCTCCCGTCAAAACTCGTCTAGCTCGCCGCGATAATGTTTGCACGTCCAATCAGGATTTCACTGAGCAAGACCTCTCTTGTGGCTGTGGTGTACTTGAGTGTTGTGCACGAGCGCGGAGTGCGTGAAGGCATCTTCGAACGCCCCTCCGCGAGCCCAGAACTTCGTCGCTTCTACCGGAACCCTGCTCGAGCAGGACCATGCCTGTGTCACTCTCATGCTTTGGGTCAGTAAAGCTTGTGGTGCTTCGCGCGAAGCCTATCACGGTGTTTTGTCTCGATCTGTACGTAACAGCGGCGTACGATTCATTATCGCGGTAGCAAACGTCGATTTCTCTCTTGGACAACGGTGCCACGGTGCGATGTTGGAGTTTCGCGGCACTGTGGGGTGGCGAACAGGTTCGGTCCGTCCTCGCTGGCGTCTGCTCGTCGTGTCCCTCGTGTGGATGCGCTTGGGAGACGGACAATCCGCGGACATGTCGTCACGTGATCAATCCGTCCGCGGTTCAGTCCGTCGTGTGAATCGGCCATTACGGGTGACACAGACATGGAGCTGTTATTAATGCGAAAGCATTAACTGTCCCATGGAGCGAGCCGACGTCATCAGCCGCGCCAAACGGCAGATAAATTCCCGAAGCCGCGATCTGAGGCATCCCAGCTGTAAAACCACGCAGAAAGCCACGCAAAACGGAAGTGATATAAAGCCGCCGCGCGTCAGTTTGAATTAGCGCCTCCCCATGGCGCTGCGTGTCCGAGAGATAGCGGTGCCACCGCTCCGCGCCCAAGGTCAGCGTGGCGAGGAGAGCGCGCGCGCTCGACCGTCGACGCAAGTACGCCGCAGACAAAAGAAGGGATCGGAGGAACGGCACGCATGCTTTCGCATTCACAACTCATAAGAAGTGCTTAGGTGTACCACGAGCCTTTTGGCGACGTGCGTCACCAACAGCGTCGCTGTGATCGGCCGTTCACGATTGGCCAAACGCTTCCAATGACGACTTGATCATTTCTGCTCCCACCGCGCTTTTTACGCCACGATCCGCTCGCTACTAATAATATCGATCGTGACGTCATGGATAAGAACCGTTAGAGGGCGCGACCGAAACAACTCGTCGGCAATAGTATTGACGAAGAGATCGAAATGTAGGGGCGCCTTGTTTCAGCTCGGTTTCCACAAAAGTCACTGGTAGCACCAAAGTCCCCACATAGTCGCTAAGGTCACAGCGATGGCCGTCATTTCGGTCCATGAGCGAGCAGTTTCTCCCTGTCCTCTCCTGTGACGGTGAGCCGATCCGAATTCGTGGTGACGGGTTGCTTTATAAAGGCATTTCTTTTTTTATACATCAACTCATGTTTTTAGGAACGAACCGGAGCGCCCTTAGCGGCATGCCACCGGGGTTACGCGTGCGCGGTGGTTGTGGGCAAGAAGCGCCGCGTCCCGCATCAGCAAACCATTGGAACGTGATGTTGTCGGCGTCGGTGTGAGTCCCCGTGTTCTTCATCGCGTTGGAAGTGTTGATTCCACGTTCGTTACAGCGCGAGCCTTTGCGTAAATAATGTGACGTGCGACGATTCATTCCGCATGAACGTCGCAAAATGGATTCGCATGATGAGATTCTTCTTGCTGTTTTCAGTCGCGACGTCGCTCAGGCTGCCAAAGCGTGGATGGCAGCTGCGATGCTCGACGCTGATACTGAAAATCGCAAGCAAGATCGGACCAAGTGAATCAGGCATAAGAAGCCGGTGATGGCCACTGGTGACAATGATCAACATCTCTTTATATCTACTGTTTACACCGAGCTACTTACCCCAAACCTCCGTCAAACTTAGAAGCCTTTTCGAGGCCCGCACTTTCTTCTTATCGTAAATAAAGGGTCAACGTTTGGTCCATGGGCCGCTGTTGTTTGAATGCGCGGGTGGCAGTTTGAACACGCAGACGACTTTGAAAGAGCAGACGATAGTTTGATCAATCAGACGGCCGTTTGAACGTGTGAACGTGTACACGCACTGAACGTGGTCCGCGGGCGGTCCGGACAACTTAACAGTTTTCCCGCGTTCATTTCAAAACAAAACAAAGAAATCTGACGACCACAAGTATCCGTGAATTAAGCCCAAAGCGCTTTCCGCACAAGTAGTCGTGGTTCGATGGTGTCTAGATTTCCTTTTTTATGGCACCTATACACGTTTTCGGCCGAACTGAGCAGGCAGAAAACGCATGAAACTGATATTCACGCTTTCCCGGTTCTTTTGGTACAGCCCCCGTCATGGCGTTTTGACGAAAAAGAGCGTTTTAGTCTAGTTCCTTTCAGGACAACACTGGAATGCCCTTCCAGCGACTTTCGCTCGCACACTCCTATAGACTGTAAGTTCGTCCGAGGCGCCACCACCACGGCATGACGTAACAGAATTGAATTGGTGTATACCAAGATTTACATTATCCAGACCACGCCGAAACCAGGGCACATCTTCGCAACACCTCCAAACGTGAAGTCGGTGCTTAGCGGCGCTAAAGAATAACTTTTCTGACATGAAATACGTACGGATATCAATAACATTGAAAGAGATCTGTGGAGATCAGAGAGATTGATAAGTTGTTTACACACACAGTGCCAAAGACGTACATTGGCGAGAAACGCTTTTCGTACGATGACGCGCCATCGCGATCATGGCGCGGCTGGTTCAGATCGACAGTTTCAAAGCTTCCAAGATTTAAAAAGACCGCGATGGCCATTTCCCTGGCAACAGGTTCAAAATGGGAACCGCAAAAACCGTAAAAAAAAAGGAGGAAGCAAAGAAGTGCTCAGACACATTGCTGTAAGATGATTGTAAGTTGATCAACCAACTGTAGCCCAATATTCTGTCTTGTATACATCAGGTACCATTGAGCCAATCCCTTTGCGAGATTTTGGTCGTCTCTATGTTAGTATCTGTTTTCGTCCTGCTGGCAGGCTGCAGGGAAGGCGATGGCGTTACTTGTTTTCACGTGAGCTCGGTGTTTACCCTAACGAAAGAAAGGCCCGTCGACCGGATTCTTTACCTCGTCTTCCTAGACCGAGTGCGAGGCATAGACTTGTCGCAAGTGCTGGGTCACCGTTTTGCTGGCACTCGAGTTCGGTGGGTGCTTCACCGGTCGAACAAAAGCACCAACCAGACTCTGACGTAGCATTCGGCCACCTCTGCCGAGCGCTGCGTCAGAAACGCAAATAAATTATTCGCGATAATCGCGTAGTTGTGCTCCCCGTGGGATGTAGTTCTCATATTGGCCGCTAGGTTGGATCTCCTCCTCGCGCGGGAGATCTTGCGAGTTAAAAGGCAAACGTGGGGCACGTATCGGAGACGAGTCAGCGCTCGGCTCAGACTCGCCTCCAATCAGTGCGGACTCGACCACGAGCCGAACGCTGTCGCAGCACTCGTCTCCAATCCGCTCCCCGTGTTTGCCTCTTTGGGTGACGTTCAAAATTCAACACTGCGACCTTGCTATATAGGAAGTGTTTGTTGTCTTGGGCCCAAGGAATGGTTGCCCGACTGACGTCATCACGAGAGATGCTTGAGTAGTCTGGTACCTGTTACTCAAAAAAAGTAATTCATTACAGTTACAATTACTCTGGATTAAAAAAGTGTTCAGTTGGATTACTGCAATCACTTACGAAGAAAAGGAATTGATCGTTATGTGAAAAAGTAAGCGTTATTTTTCCGCTTGCTTCAGAGTTTCAAATCGACAGAATTTTCTGCCGGTTTGAAAACGTGTCTTTGGTATTTTCTATGATTGGATTAATGGCACCGAACTATTAAATAATTATCTTCTTAATCCACCAAGTTTGCTAAACCATCCTCTTGTCGGATATTTGGTCCGAGCATTCCCTGCAGGGAAACTTGTAGAAGCAAAGAGCAAAGAGAGCAAGTTTCCCTGCATTCCCTGCAGGGAAACTTGTAGAAGCAAAGAGCGCCATTAGGAAGGGGAGGGAAAAATAGTAACGGCTGGGAGTAATTTTACTACTCCCAAAAGTAATAAGATTACTCTCGTGGTTACTTCCTTATAAGAGTATTTGATCGATTACAAAATTGATTCAAAAAGTAATCGATTTCATGTAGTTTGATTAGTCGTATTGAGTGCCATACAAGTATGTGTTCATGATGTCGCACTCTTCCTTCCAGGTGCAGTGGAGCCAACCAGTTTCCGCGTGTGCACATCGGAAACGGGTGAAACTCCGCCCGTAGACACCGCCGTCGATGGTGAAAGCAACGCCAAAAACGCCATGACAGGCAACGGGTTCGTCCGGGTCAAGCTCCTCCAGGTAAACTTCCTGCAAAAAACCAAAACCATATGGTTACCAAAATTGTTGCCTGCAGATTGTCGTTGAAATGCGATGGAGTTTTGCATCGTCATCTACTGCGTGAACGTGTTTTTTTTTTTAGTTTTATTAAACTGTTTAGAAACTTCTGTGTAAATTCTAGTAGCATTTTTCATCCCCTAATTATAAATATAATTCTAATTAGTTTAGTAGTTTATTAAACTGCTTCACCCCTCATCCGCCAGGCAGTGCCAGCTCGATTTTAATTTACGCGCATGTGAATGATAGTCGAACTTCTGTCAAACTTTTATTGATCTTGAAGTTTGTGGGCAACCTGGGGATCCAAAACGTTGGACGAGGTTGCCCGCGTGCCAAATCATCCGTGGCCATTTCCACCGCGGGGGGGGGGGGGGGGGGGGGGGGCAAGGCAAGTACAAAGTACCTTATCCGAAATTGCTTGGTGGTCTGACAACGTCGCCATTTCAATGTTGGCGAGCGTCGTCGGTACCGAAGCAAGGTGGAGGAATCGGAGACAACCTATACGGGGGTATACTGTGCGATGGCGCTGCAGCTGGATTTTCCGCCATACGTCAAAAGTCGTCCTGGAGTGGCAACAAATGACGTCACAAAAGCCGAAGTGCTCTGCTGTCGAATGTCGCGATCCTGGCAGCTGGGTGTAAAAGTCCCGGAAAAAAGAAAGTAAAAACGAACGCGGGTGTTGCTGTCGTCGCGGCCTCCCAACTCGTGGCTCCCGAAAGCTTCCGTGGATTGTCAAACTGGAGAGGGATCTCTAGCAGAACAGGCGTCTGCCACTTCCAAGACCCCTGCTGTTGCACCGCCAGGATCGCGGACGGCGTCAGCATGACCCTCCTGTGACGTCATCGGGCGGAAATCGAGAGACCAGATTTGACGAATCGGTAAACACAGACACGCGCGTTCTGGCGCAGTCTTGTACACGTTTCTCGTAAAGAAGTTATCGATCAGAATTAAAACCACTCTAGGTTAAAAAGTTTTAATTTAGTTTACTTTATTAATTGAGAGAAGAAGAGTAGTTAGACCTTACTTGAAAAAAGTAACCGTCACCTTGCCGATTAGTTCAGATTTTTTTTTTTTAATGACAAATAATTCTGCTGGTTTGAAAACGGGTATTTCTTGTTGTCCATTATTGGATTAGAATCACCGAATTATAAACTACTTATTTTTTCCACCAATTTCGGTAAACAATCTTTCTGTTGGAGACTTCGCTCGAGGATTCCTTCGAGGGACCATGAGACGATTTTTCTACTTTCGCTAATAGCTACTCTGAATCTCTCCCTAACTTATACAATCTTGTGCGCAGCAAGGACGAGGACAAAAGGAGAGAACAGGACACAACAAGGCGCAACTTTCAACTAAAGTTTATTGAAAACGTGTTCCGGTATTTATATTCTCAACCATCGTCACAATGACAACACACAAAACGACAAAAGCAAAAGAAAAAACGATCATCACAGAGCATAATTGGAAATAAGACTATCTCGTCCGGAGGAAAAACAATTCCTTTTCCGATAATGCAATGGACGGCATAGCAACACACGTGTCTCCCAAATAATCAATGTGCTCGGCTTCTACGATTTCGCGTGTTAACGCTGACTTGCATTTTCCAATTTTTACGCATCCGTCCAGCAGTGGGGTACAACCGCATGTCCTGCAATGCAAGTCAAGAAAGCCACCGTTCTTTTTTTGCACGTTGTTATTGTGCTCGCGGAGCCGATCATTTAGGCAGCGCCCCGTCTGCCCGACGCTGCCTAAATGATCGGCTCCGCGAGCACAATAACAACGTGCAAAAAAAGAACGGTGGCTTTCTTGACTTGCATTGCAGGACATGCGGTTGTACCCCACTGCTGGACGGATGCGTAAAAATTGGAAAATGCAAGTCAGCGTTAACACGCGAAATCGTAGAAGCCGAGCACATTGATTATTTGGGAGACACGTGTGTTGCTATGCCGTCCATTGCATTATCGGAAAAGGAATTGTTTTTCCTCCGGACGAGATAGTCTTATTTTCCAATTATGCTCTGTGATGATCGTTTTTTCTTTTGCTTTTGTCGTTTTGTGTGTTGTCATTGTGACGATGGTTGAGAATATAAATACCGGAACACGTTTTCAATAAAATTTAGTTGAAAGTTGCGCCTTGTTGTGTCCTGTTCTCTCCTTTTGTCCTCGTCCTTGCTGCGCACAAGATTGTATAAGATGACAAACCAACTCGCCCAAACAACCACTCTTCTCTCCCTAACGTTAAGAACCGAAAACGCTTGCCTTAATTTTTCTTTCTAAGAAATGGCAGTCGGCAAATAAATTCTAGAAATATGAGCGTCGTTCATCCCCTCAACTCGGAGCCAGAACGAGCGGCCACGTGGCCTGGTGCCTATGCCAATGCCACCAACGTTAATCATAGCCACGCGCCGGAGTCGACAAAGTAGAAAATGCGTGCTGAGCTCCAGCCATTGTTAGAGTTCGGCTACTCTCATCACCGCAGTGGTTGGACACGAGCCACTACCCGAGTGTCCGCCGAGCTATTGATTGTTACTAGTCGATGTCGATTGCTCTGGCAGTTCTCGTGTCCAATCCATGAGCCGCGCTCGACTATCGTCAGGCGGGTGGTTTCGATCTCACAATTATTACGTCATCAAGCCTCGTGAATGCAAGACTGAATGAAATAGTCCTCTTTCGTCCTGGCAATGTCACCGCGACCAAGAAGCTCCTGAATCAGTGGCGGTCCGTTTAGTAACATTGGGCCAGACTAGAACCAGTACGCCTCTGTAAGGTCATGAACATTCCAACCCGATATCGTTTCATGACCCCTTTAATAGGAAACTTGTAGGAACAAAGGGCTCCATTAAAATGGTAGGGAAAAATAGTAACGGTTACAAGTAAGTTTATTACTTCCAAAAGTAATCACATTACTCTTGGGATTACTTCCTAATAACTTTAATCAAATGATTACAAAACTCTTCCAAAATGTGTCTTCGTATGCGAACGCAAAAGGAGACAAGGGATACACACAAAAAAAAAATCATGCGCCATTCCACCCTGTAAAGGTGGATGACCAGCGAAGCTGTTTAACACACGACACAGACG
Source organism: Ixodes persulcatus (assembly GCA_013358835.2). NCBI lineage: Eukaryota > Metazoa > Arthropoda > Arachnida > Ixodida > Ixodidae > Ixodes > Ixodes persulcatus. Next base: position 139,395 of record JABSTQ010010146.1, read on the forward strand.
CGCCCCAAGAAGCCGGAGGAAACTAGATGGATGGATGGATGGATGAATACGGCTGAGCCCTTTGGATCGGGCGGTAGCTTACGCCACCTAGCCATTTTGTCTTACCCTTTAAGCTTAGAATATTTAAATGTGAAAACTATATTCACTCCGTACTGAAAAGAAAGTGAGGCTACAAAACCCCCTTGCCATCAGTTAATAAGAGAATGCCTAGTTTTCTCTCGCTTTCTGCCACCATTCACTTAATCTTTGCTTGGTAATCTCTACTGTCTTGAAATCCACTTTTCCTTCGCTCTCTCTAAAACCCAATGACTTTATTAAATCTATGTTCTCTTCGGTAGGCATAGGGTGAAGCCCTTTACAGTAGAGTATCAAGTGCTCAGCCGTCTCGTCCTCCTCTCCACAAGCAGTGCACACTGTGTCCATTTCCTGGTACTTCGCTCTGTATGTTCTGGTTCGCAAAACACCTGTCCTTGCCTCAAACAACAATGAGCTTCCCCTAGAATTGTCATAAATGCTTTCTTTGGCAATAACTGTTTTGTTTAATCTATAGATTTCCAGAGCCTTCTTTGTCTGCATTCCTTCTAGCCACCGATCTCTTTCTGTGGCCTTAACTTTCTTCTTAACTGAGACCTGCTCTTCTGTAACCCCACTATAGCCTAAAAACGTTCCTCTTAATTTCCTAGTGCGCTGTCTCCATTTTGTTTCTATACTCCTCATGTATAAAAAGCTGAAAACCTTTCGTGCCCATTGCTCCCCATCCATTTGCCTCAACCGATCCTCAAATTCTATCTTGCTCACAGCTTCCCTGCCCTCAAACGACGCCCATCCCATGTCTCCTTGTACTCCCTGGTTTGGTGTTTTGCAATGTGCCCCCAAAGCCAGCCTACCTACTCCACGCTGTTTTATTTCTAGTCTTGCATGCGCTTCGGATTTCATGCATAGCACTGCGTTTCCAAAAGTAGAGCCAGGCACCATGACCTCTTTCCAAATCTCTCTCATTACCTCATACTTGTAGACACGCGCGACTTGACCGCCACCCCGGGAGAGCGGAAGGAAAGGAAACTAGGCACGCAAGCGCTTGGACCGAGGACAAAGAGAGGGCGGTGCGAGCGTATACACTTGGCCGACGCGAGTCGCACAGAGGCTCATCTTTGAGAAACATTTATTATCTACCCGAGAGTCTACTGATCTTGAAAATGGTGCCTATTGATAACTAATCTACTGAAAATGCATATCCTAGTGATGAGACGTATAAGCGTTTGCATAAAATGAAGCGATTTTGCATCAAATTCGGGACCTGAGCTTTTTGTTGACGCACACGAAAAATCCACGGAACCCTAGCCATAAACAGCTTCGCTGTAGAACAAGTCAGACACGGACAGTGTCCCTTGTCTCCTTTTGCGCTCGCATACCAAGATGTTTAACCAACACGCTCTCCTAATTACGTCCAAAATGTAATTGATTACAAGTAATTTGATTACTTCCTATGGGTACGTGCAAGTGTGGTTCCAGGCATCGTTACACAAGTAAGCCCGGTCTTTTCGCTCCAAGGTCAGTCCTCAAGCCGTTGTGTTTGTGTGTGTGTGTCCTGTACCACGACAGGTGGAGCTGCTGCCGGGCAATGGGGCGCAGCACGGCGCCCCGGTTTCATGGGCTCCCGGGGGTCCCACGAACGCGTCCGTACCAGGACAGCCGCCCACCAAGTACGAGATCGTGGATCCCTTCTGCGTCGTCAACCTCAAGGAGGCCGAGGAGATTCCCGGTAACGCACGGACCCTTCGCCGAAACGTGCCCTCGCAACACCTTCTAAAGATAAAATAAAACCTTAGTACTGAATTTTTCCGCGTCACGAAAAAAGGCCACCGTACCGTTAGGCGCCGATTTTACACGAGCGCTGTATCCGCGTTTGGCTGAGACCCGTCAACACGAACATCGATCGAACGCTTATGTGCCCCGCTTTCGCCTTTTGTAGACGACGTAGGAAATCAGCAATACGGCCTTCTTGATACACAGCTAGATGGTTTCCGAGAAAAGAGAACCGTGTTTTTTTTTTTCAGTGCGGGTAAGTAAAGTATACATCACACAAAGCTCAAACACCTTGAGAATGTGATGCTAGCGGTTGGGATAAAACTCGAAAGTTTGAAAACATGACGTTTCCTGCATATCAAAAGTGAATCGAGAAAAACAAAATTTATTGATGAGCCAATGTCCACCGAGGCCTACTATCGTCGAAACAACAAATGACATTGTGGGCGCTCGTGGGATTTATATCAGTAAAAAAAACAAAAAAAAAAACACTTCTCCGCAAAAAAAGAAACAAAAGAAAAATGTTTTCTGCCTTCCCGAGATGTTTTCACTGAAATAGATGCTACAGGAGCCCAGAATGTCATTTCATGTTTTGACGACAATATTGGGCTTGGGTGTACATCGGTTCGAAAAGAAGTTTCATTTTCTTCGATTATATTTTGATCCAGGCAACGTTACGTTCTCAAACATTTTGAGTTTCATCCCAAACGCTAGCGTCCCATTCTCCCGGCGTTTAAGCTTTCTTGCAATGCATAGTTTATTTATCCGGTCCGAGAAACACGGTTCTCTTTTCTCGGCACCTTCCTGTAAAGACGGAAGAGACCGTAGTGCAGAAAGGCGGCACCCTCAACTGCTGTTTATCTTCGCACCGTTCGTCCCCTTTGATATGGAAAACTGGAGGGAGGTGTTGAGGGGGACCGGGAAATGAAAACAGATGATTCGTCCGAGGGGCAAGCCGTCTGCGAGGCAATATCCACGAGGGATATTCTCTGAGCGAGACATCGTCTTGCGGCCCGGAAGATTTGGGGGGGAAGAGAAGAAAGCAGCGGCCTTGAAAGGTTCTCCACGATAATCCCCTCTAATCTCACATTGGGTGACTCGTTCTCTGCAGCTCCCGGCGTTCCTTAAATTAAGGTCGGTACGCGTATTTTATGTAGTTGAAATGTTATCGTAACTTGTCAGGATTATGCTAGGTTAGAAGTGGCAATAAGGAAATCTCCGTCGCCTTGCTTTCGCGGCGCCTGAGTATGCTCCAACTGCTTTGTTGTTTTTCATGTTGTTAACTAGGTACGTATTTGTTTGCTGAAACGTTTCAGACGCTCCGAGTTCTTTCTACCTCGTAATAAATGAAGTCATATGAATTTTGTATGTCCCTATAGGGAAAAAAAGCACATTTTGCTGAAACGCTTCTTAAATAATTCTCGTTTCTTCGTATACGCCAATATTAATGTATGGAGTGGACACATTATCGTAAACCAATCACAAAACCAGTGGTATGTGTGCATCGGAAAACAACTAAATTAATTACACAAAAAGACAAAGCGTAAAAAAAACAAAAAAACGCAGAATAATGCGCTTGAGCGTACCGGTGTGCACACAGTCTCGCAATCGGCGTGTGCGTGAACATCGCGTTGTAAAACTTGTTCGTAGCCTGATGTAAACTACCTTCGAATCACAGCGTGTTATACGTACTCGTCAAAAGTTTTCAAACACCACGATACATAACGGTAGCTGGAGATGTGGGCCTTATCTTTCGTCCATTTCGTGGGTTTCTTTATATGTTTGTTCGTGCACTGTAAAGGAAGAATAACGATGTCTTTGACAATCTATTCTGTTCAAGGCCCCAAAAGTAAGAACAGCCCAAGAGAGTGGGGACTATACATAATGCGGGGCACAATACATGGGCGAAAAATGAGATTCCTGAATATATAACGGAAATTGCCATGCAACGAAAGCGCGAACCTTACTCCCAGCTGAGAATGACGTCGTGAGGTGCACAGCTTGTACGCGACGGGCTGGGCCATTTTAAAATTACGTTTTTTTTTCTGTTCTTTTCTATTTGAGAGGAGCTTTTAGTTTGACGTTCTAAGAACTATTCTCTCTCAATACCGTAAAATTCCGAGCAAGCGCCCCCACCCGAGCAAGAGCCCCCTCCAACTTCACCGCTAATTTCACATTTCCGCGCCGTTCCGGGCAAGCGCCCCCCTCTCCGCTCCACACCTGTATCACGCACCGCGCTGACCGCGCCCAGGCAACACTGACCTGCGAAGTTCAGTCCAAGAATCCAATACAATCCAATCCTACTTTGCAGCCCGGTCAGGCCCGGTCACTATGCGCCATTGTCGCTTTGTTTTGGGGGTGTCAGGTCGGCATGCATACTTACACAGTGGCAAAGAAAATCGAGGTCGTTCAATGGCATTGTGAAAACACGAAAGACGTACACCAGACGGTGTCGACACATCAAGCTCTATCGGATACGGGATTGGGACAAGAATTTTGACAATTTGCTACATGTAGTCAAACTACGGGAAAGACGAAGTTCGACGAAAGCTAAGTAACGGCGCGCCGGTGTTCAGTGAATACGTGGACGCCGCGCTCTTTCAATACCTGGAGCGCGAAAGAAGTGCAGGATGAGCCATTAGCAACCGGTTTCTTTCTGACGAGGCTGTCAAAATAGCCAACGACATGCAGTTGGGAAACATCGCGGAATGCTGCAAACGTTTTCTTGCGGCCGACTCTAAGGGTCTTTTGGTGGTTTTGAAAGTGATTACATAGCAGTGACAAATCTTTGGCCTAATAAAGTCTAAATTCTAAGAGATAAATAAAATATTAAATCTGTGTGCACTGCGCTTTTTTTTTTTCTTTTTCTGGCGGAAAAAGTTTGTCGTCGCCATCTTGAATTTTGGTGCCGTTCCGGGATAGCGCCCCCCACACTTTGCAGGTAATTTTGACTTGCGTGTGAGGGGGGCGCTTGCTCGGAATTTTACGGTAGTTCAAAATGTTTGACCTTGATAAGTTTGGTGAAATGGCCACCTCGAAGGACTGATTTGATTAGTAGTACCGCTTTCTTAAGGTCAAAACTTTAGGGGAAGCTAAATTGTGAATGAGGTAGTTCATTGCTTAAAGCAAATAATCACTCTTGAGGAGCAAATTAAAGAATGGGGCCCGATCTGCAATAAAAGCAACGATGAAGGAAAAAAAAAACGAGAGAGAGGAAAGACGAAGTCATAGGAAATTAGGACAATAAAGGTCTGGATCTCGGCGTGGAACCTGAAAAAAAGCTTTGAACCATTGTGAACCATCTTATTGACTAAATCGGCGAGCAGCTATTCACATTGAGTCAATGGCATGATTGTTAAGGTCACTGCCATGGCTATACTTGTTGTTTTCATGTTTATTCGTTTATCCGCAAAGGTTTGTTTTTTATCGTAAACGCAAGAAACATAATTATAATGCCATTAAATGCAAAGGTGCAAGCGAGCTGGGCAAGAATGACGAAAATAATCCCTGGAGAAGGGGAACAAGAGGGACAAAGGACAAACACAAATCTCCAAACACAGCTAGGTGACTGGTGCGCGACCGAAAAAATCCGCCTGGTCCCGGGTTCGATACCCGGACCAGGCGGATTTTTTCGGTCGCGCACCAGTCACCTAGCTGTGTTTGGAGATTTGTGTTTGTCCTTTGTCCCTCTTGTTCCCCTTCTCCAGGGATTATTTTCGTCATTCTTGCCCAGCTCGCTTGCACCTTTGCATTTAATGGCATTATAATTATAACCTTAAATTGCAAGCTTCACCCTTGTTGGTGTTAGACTGGTGGCGGCTGATAAAACCCGTTTGCTCTACTGACGTCTAACCCCTGGTTAGCTCAGTTGGTAGAGCGCTCCACCTGTAATGGAGAGGTCCCGGGTTCGATACCCGGACCAGGCGGATTTTTTCGGTCGCGCACCAGTCACCTAGCTGTGTTTGGAGATTTGTGTTTGTCCTTTGTCCCTCTTGTTCCCCTTCTCCAGGGATTATTTTCGGCAAGAAACAATTTTATCAAGGAGAAGATTGTTGCTCGCTCATTGTTGAACGCCTAGCTTAGACGATGACCACCCGCGTGTCGTGGTCCTATACTTAATTCAAAATTAGGCTGCGTGCACTTGTTTGAAAACAAAATTTGTCCTAAACTATAAATCTGTCCTTTTTTGTTTTGTTTTGCTGCGTGAATGCAGTGGCCTTAATTACTGTTTTTATACAGGAAAGAGGAAACCCATCAACTTCATTAAAACTCAATACGCTGTGAGCAGAACCCGAAAGCGCAATGAACCTAAACTAGCCAAATGGCTATGGGTCAGTCTGCTTTTACAGTGAAATGGATATGCACCTCACTGATAATAAACGATTTTCAATTGAAGTGAATTAAACGTCAGATTTGGGGCCGCCCTCACCTGCCGACAGCACGAGGGACCGATCTTAGACAGGCGTTCGCTGATTCGAAGCCATCTAAATTCGCTTCCTTTTCGAATCACATTAGCGGACCGATTTCTTCGGACGAAGTTTCTCGAAGCCTCTAGCGGGGAGAGGTGTCCATCTTCATCTTATTCCTTCCTTTTTACCAAGTCCTTCGTCTTGCACCGACACTCCGCTCTTCCTTTCCCCAGACACATAGGGTCTTTGAAGCTATTTATCTTTGCGGAAAAATTAGCGAAGCTAAAGACGCTAAAAACAAAGGTAGGCCGGAATAAAAACCTTTTACCGTCACGGCTTCTTCTAATGGCCTTTCTGGAACCTAATTAAACTAATCTGTTTTATTTAAATGTGTGTCACATCTCTTTCGTCGGAATTGGCGCAGCCGATCGGAAGGGGTGAGAAGGATGGCTAGGATCGTTTACGGCTTAAAATTGTAATTTAAAGATTTTTTTTTTCTTTTTTTCCCAGCTTTTTTTTTAAAATTGATTTATTCATCACGAGCCTTAAAATGACTTGGGCTCGCCGCAGTTCAGCTCGAATTCGATTTGGAATGAAAATTCCTTAACGAAATTTTTCAAGGTACTTACGAGTCTACTAAAAGCATTAGGGCACTGAATATTCTTTTTTTTTTTTATCCTGGGTGTTGCTTTTCTTTACTAAATCTTTTTTTTTTTTCTGACTTTTATGTCTTCGAGATTTCGTTAGCTTCTTCTCACGGCAGAGAAAACTGGTCTTCCTTCGTTTTAGTTCTTTCATTTCAGTTTTGAACCTCTACCGCCCTCGTATTGTGCACATAATCTTTAAAAAAATAAAAGTTTTTGTTTAGTTAGTTTTCAATTCGGATTAGACAGTTGAAGTGAAGATTAAATACATAATTTATTTTCAGTTATAATACTACCCCCCCCCCCCCCCTATTTTCCCCTGGTGGCCTCAGTAACCGATAAAAAAAATTGCCGTGTTTGTATGTTTATACAGCCTGAACTTATTCTGCCCCAATGGCCGTCTGGTGTTTCAGTCGTAGATGAGCAATTTAGCCAGTGCAGTACAACCGCTAGCCTGGGGTCTTTAACGTGCACCACGCAGTCGTGATATGCAGGGGCGGATGCAGGAATTTCCTGAGGGGGCGGGGGGGGGGGGGGGGGGGGTCAGGTGCTGGTCAGCGTACCATTTGTTTAGGAACCCCCTCCCCCTCTCCTTCGTTTCACGCCCTAAATTTTACACATGCAGAAATCAAGAGGGGGGTCAGGACATCCGGACCCCCACTCTAAATCCGCCCCTGGACTGATATGCACGACCGCACGCCGGTACGGTGCTCGTCCAGATCGAAACGGGCAGAAGTGGGGATCGAACCAGCAACCGATCACTGACGGTTTCTGTAGTAGTGACAAGGACTGGGGTGCCTCATATAGATGGACGGCCTCCAGCCAGGCACGTAGCCAGGGGGGGAGGAAGCATAGGGCCCGGGCCCCCCCCCCCCCCCCCCCCTTCCGAAATCTTCCATTTTGCTGGGGCCTCCCCTCCCCCCTCTCCCTCATACAACATTTTGTCATAGGCGCCCGCACCCCCCCCCCCCCCCCGGAAAAAAAAAAATCCTGGCTACGCGCCTGCCTCCAGCACTAGAAAGTCTTTTTCCGTCGTGCCTTTGGTGTCCCGGTAGGCCACGCGCGAGGCCCACCGGGACACCGAAGTGGCAAGTCCCAAGCATATCATTATCTCTCCGCAGCCAATCAGGTTGCAGTATTCGTAGGCAAGAACGCCGATGAACAAATCACAGAGAAGGAAGCGCGAAGTTAACATGCGTTTCTTCGAAAGCCGGACAACCGAAAGATCTTCCTGCCATGCTCATTCTGTGCCGTGTAAATACCAAACATCCACGTTTTCTTTTTTTTCCTTACGTGTGAATTTGGCTCGAAGAGAGAAAAAAGATGTAACTAAAGGTTGAGAGAAAAAAAAAAGAAAAAAAAAAAGAAAATCGTTTACAAATCCCTGTAAAGAGCGCAGCTCTTGAGGGAGAGCAGCGGAGGGTACGGAGGGGAGGGTATGCCACTCCTCCTCCTGCATACCCTCTCCTCCTCCCTTCCTCCTCTGGTCCTCGTCCTCCACCTCCTCCTCCTCCCCTCCTCCTCCATACCCTCCCCTCCTCTCACAGTTTCCCCACTAAATTTAGTTGAAACAGTGATACCACGTGACCTTAACCGCAAATCAATTCCCCGCTAAATTTAAGGGGGAATTAAATTGCTGCTGAAGTCACGTGGCGTCAATTTTCCCGCTAAATCAAGCGGAGAAACTGAACTTGTTCATTGGTGACGTGACACCAAGTCATGTGAAGTCATTTTTTGGTGTTGAGGTCACGTGACGTCAATTTTCCCGGTAAATATAGCGTGGTTACGCCGACGCCGACGCCGACGCCGATGGCGACGGCAACGGCGACGCCGCGAAACAAGGAAACGGGCGCCTAATAGCTGCGCTCTAAAAATTGCGGGGCAATTTTGCATATACGTGAAACCTTTTTTTTTCCCTGTGAATCAGCGGGGAAACTGAATTTGAGTATAGGTCACGCGACGTCAATCTTTACGCCAAATTTAGCGGGGACACTGGATTTGCATATATAGATAGCGCGGCACGAAGTCACGTGACATCATTTTCCCCTACTAAATTTAGCGGAAAAATTGAACATCCGTCAAGGCCACGTGACGTCGACTTCCCCGCCGAATCTAGCGGGCTAACTGAATTTGCGTGTAGGTCACGTGACACGGCGCCCGTCGCCTCTGTCGTGCGTTGGCTCTCACCGACTCGACCAATCATCACGCGCGGGAAAAAGCGCGCGGGACCGCGTCGCACTTACTCTGCCCGACTGGTTTAGTGGGTGATAGTAGAGAGACCAACTCAAATCACTGACGTCACGCCACTGTGGTGGCGCTGCTGTCGGTACTGCGCATGCGCAAAAGCTTCACTCCTCCCGAATTCTGCTTCTACGCATGCGCAGTGCTACCACCTAGTGTGCGCCAAGCGGGCTTGTTTCTAAACACTGTGTTGGTGTATCTACCCCAAAAGATTACGAGATCCGTGTAACGATGTACACATCGCGACACTGTTAGCGCGAACACGACTTCGGCGCCTTTTCGCATTTTATTGGAAAAGAGTATTAGTGGGCACACAATTTTACCCTTTATATTAGAGCCCTAAATGAGCTCTTTCTATAACACTGATATCTTTGATGACAACCTTTCGGTTCTAAGAGAAAAACAAAGAAAAATGTCGATCGCTTGTTCGCGCTAACAGTGTCACGCTCTGTACGTAGTACGTTTGACCCTTTTCGATTGGGTCCATATAGGATCGTACGTGGCGTCGGCTCCTGTCGTACTTAAAGTGAAACGGAGTTTATAGGTCCAGCAGTACCACTGATACTTATACCACGATGCCTTTCAAGCATGCATCGTGAAAAGGGACCCTGATTGCGATCTTGCCGCTGCTGATGCCGCTGCAGCGGATGATGACCGAGAAGTTTATTCCCTCCTTTCCTTCCTTCTCCCCACAGGTAAAGGAGTCCAGTTGGCCCAGAGCAAAAAGTCCCTCTTCCCGGAGTGGAACTCGTGCTTTGACGTCCAGATCTTCAGGGGCAAGTTTTCCCGACTGGATTCGTGTGTCGTACAGATGTTATACTGTAGGACCACGGTGCCTGATGAAACTCGTCTTCGACTATGCTCGGGGACGGGTTAAGAGGAAAGTGGAAACCTCCCCCTACCTCTTTCCACATGAGCAGAGCGAACGCTGGAGAGGAGGTCGCCTCCTCTCCAGCTTTCGCTCTGCTATAGTGGAAAGAGGTAGGTGAAGGCTTCCACTTTACTTTTAACCTGCCACCGACTTGTAGCGTGTTTAGCATCCTATCCCGTCCATACGTCAAACGTGGTCTCCGAGTGGAAAAAAAAATGACGTCACAGGAGCCGGCATGTCATACTGTCGAATGTCGCGACCATGGCAACTAAAAATAAAAGTCCCGGCAAAAAAAAGAAAAGAAAAAAGCACGACCGAAGGTGGTTGTCGCTGTCGTCGCGGCGTCCCAACACTGCCAAGCTGGAGAACGCCAAGCTGGAGAACACGCTGTTTTTACCCCCTCAAACCACAGTCAGAACAAGCGGTCATGTATTCTGGAACCGATTATATATGCCGCCGATGTTTAACGTAGCCACCCGCTACGGTTGATAAAGCACAGGGCACGCGCTAAGTACCACACATTGGGGAGTAATAGAATAGCGAGCCTCAAGGCCTCGGGCACCCAAAACAACTTGGGAATTCGCACTGCTCATGCGCAGAATTTCCGCGCTTGCGCAGTGCGACGCCTCAAGCTGCTCGGGGGACCTAAAGTGTTGGGTCCCCCTATTCGAAACCTCTCTATTATAAGGAGTATTCACTGGGCGCCATATTTGTGGGTGATGTCTAGAGCGCATGCTCTGAACGAGCCCACATTAATAGGCTGCTAAGACCGGCAATCTTGAGGGTGCGAAATGCATGTTACAAAAGAAGTGTGGAAGCTCGCCATCAGCACGCGCTCAGCAGTCGTGCACACAGCTATGGCCGCCAGTGAATACTTTCTATTGGGCACGAGTAGCACGCGCCACATACTCGACTGCATATCGAAGCATTGGTTGTCCCAAGCCCAAATCGACAGTTCACGCAGTGCACGCGACTGTATATGAGCCTCAGTTAAACATCGTCACCGCGGGAACCGCAAAGCTTGATGGCGAAATCCTGGGACTCGCATTGTTGACAACGCTAACAATGCGATCTCCACAACTTCGTTATCAACTTTTGCGAAGGAGAGCCTGCCAGGAAATGTCCGCTTTTATCCTTGAAATTACGCTGCGACAAAGAAGCATCTTAATCAGTGGCGTTCCGTGCGAGTGCATGCATACTTGGGTTTCACTAGTGCCAGCAACCTCTTGTAAAGTGAAAACCATTCCTGCCCAACGTCGTTGGCATGACCCTTCTGTTCGTAATCTAGCCGAATGGTTGTTCTCGCATACTCACCCAGGTTCCCTGATGCACATCCTGGTAAAGGACCGACCCAACCGCCTCCTGGCGGATCTCCTGCTCCCCGCTCAGGTCCTGGCGGACAAGTGCAGAGACGGCGAGGATGTCGTCAACATTTGGGTTCGCTGCACTCTGCTTTTGAATGGCGCTTTCATTGTGGCTCTTGATACGAGTTTATCGCTGATCGTATGGAGCGAAGACTGGGTTACGCGAGTGCGCATCACTATGCTTGTTTGAACGGGATGGGACATTTTTCACGTTGCGTGGGGAGGACCACGATGGTCTCAATATTATCTTGTGGCTATAGCAGTCTGGTGCCGCTGATGAAGTCGTGCGGTGACCACCTTATAAAGCCGGGCGGTCCCAATGCTAACACATCGTGCAAAAAAAGAAAAAAAAAAAACACTCTGAAGACATTATCTAAGGTGTGTTTCTCTTTGGCATGTCGGTCCTCTCGCAATGGTCATAGAAGAACCTATCTGCAGAGATGTTCCAAATGTATGTGTTTGAAGCGAACGTCACATGTCCGAGGATAGTGTTGTCGTCATGACTGCACTGAACACCATGTCTTTTGTATGACGCGCAAGCAGAATGACTGAGGCTTAACAATTCTTGTGCGTGTGCAGTGAGTGCTTGTGCGTGTGTGTTTGTGCGTGCCTGTCTGTGTGTGTGCGCTGACGGGCTTAAAGGGGTACTCCGGCGAGTTTTCGAGCTACCCCGACTAACTATATATTCTGAATACCCCTGCCCTTACCATTTCCGGTGTGCTATTTAGTATCGCGAAATTCATAATAGTTATCGCGAAATCGGCAAGGTGAAAATGATCCCAAAACCAACATTCAAATTTACCCGCGCTCTTTCACTACCGTGACGTCAGTCGCAGGCGAGCTTGTCAGTCTAGAGGGCAGTCTAAAGACAAAACGGACTATGCCGGGCATTTGTTTCGTGGTACACCGCGGGGTGCTAGAAGAAGTTTTCAAAGCGTTTCATTTGACACCATGAAACTGCTTGTAATCACTTGGGAACAAATTGTACAGTTCAAAGAGCGAACTTCCTGCCTGCCGCGCTGGCGTTACTTTTTTTATTGTTGCCAGTAGAGACTTTCAGTTTGAGAAACACAATAAGGACGGAAATTGTACATTCAAGATCTTCGCGAAAAACAATATTATGTTGACCTAAAAATTTGGGATACTATTTCGGCGACGTTTGTTTGTGTGTTTAGCATAGTTGTCAGGGAAATCGGAGACCAGGAGGAAAACGCCGGAGTACCCCCAATTTGAAGCGGATTCACACATTTGCGTCCGAGCGTGACCGACTGTGTCACGCTCAACCGCTTGAGACTGCCTGCAACGAGAGAACGCACTTACACTCTAGCGCCATCTGTCAGGGAGCCGTGGAACGTTACGCTTCCCATCTATACAATAACAATCTACTCAAGTTTTTGCAGTATTTGCTCGGTAACATCTACGCGCAATCTACGAAAAAATGATCGCGCGTAACATTGTAATAATTAATTCGGGCACACGATAAACGAATGACGCGTAAAATAAACGCAGACCAAAGGTGTTCTAGGACTGTCCGATAGACTGCGCCCTATTGTACTCTAGCAGTGAGAACTTACGGACCCAAATGTATGAACCTACGGCCTTTAATGTTAGTAAGCTTTACTTTTGATACGTACATTTTTTCCACAACTTCGTCGAAGTAAGAGATACATTAGGAGGTGGTCACGATGACATCATCCATCATACAAAAGACATTGTGTTCGCTGAAGACACAATGAGAACATGTTTGCACACATATTTTGTGTGATCAGTGTGGCGAGACCGTCATACAAGAGAGGAAGACGTCTCAGGCGGTGTCTGCTGTCTGTCTTAGTTTGTCTGATGTATTGGCGGTGTGATGGCGGCTTTAACGAGTGTACGTGGCGGTCGTAGCACCTTTCAAGACGAATTGTGCCCATTGACGGCTTTTTAATTTATTCTCGAAGGAAAATTAATTTCGTTGCTCGTCGTTTGCGTGTCATTAAAAGCGCGTTGTACATGTAGTGCAAGCCTGCAGGCTTCATTTTGAGGGAAACCATCGTTTCCGCCCATTTCTGCACTTGGCGTCTTCATATCGACGCCTTCATACTCGGGATAAATGGTACCAAGTTTTTGAGCTAACATGTTATCAATCACTGAGATGAAATGGTAATGTTGATAAATGAATGTAATATTGAAGATCATACGAAATCAGCAAAAAAACAAAACAAAAAAAACACAGAAGTCTGCGACACATTATATATTTCTTTTTGTTTTATCTAGACACAGCCGGGAACATGTAATCAACTTAGAAGCTCTAAGCTAATGTTGTTTTCCTTGACGCCCGCACGCCCGGGCCTCAAAAAAGGACTGGACGGAAATGTGAGATACAAAACAGAATAATAATAAAAAAATTACATTGCCTCGCAAATTGTTGAGGTCGTGAAAAATTACGAAACAATTTATAAAGAGCGGAATCACAAATTACATTACAACGTGAAAACAATATCAGCAGAATAAAGCGCACCAGATGGGACTCCTTTCTTCGTGGCTCTAATCGTTTTTCGGAAAATATACTAAAGGTTCCCGGGCGGCGGCAAGACGGAGGCTCCAAAACGCCCAAGAAGCCTTCCCTGACGTTTTAGAACGTCCTAATGTATACAAAAATTCAACAGCTTGAGTTCAGACAAAAAGAATGGCCCTTGTGCTCGCTCTCCCACCTTAGACGTAAACAAAGAAGCGCATTGAAATACCACTGAAAAGCTCGACGAGTTTAAAATGGTCTTGGAAAAGCTTCAAACGAATTCCAGCTTTGCTTTGCGGAGGGCTGCAAAAGAGAAATTATCTAACCTTAAAGAAACAGTGTAATGTATAAAGCATGGGGGTGTTGTTTTTCAGAGGGTATGGTTGTTTTTTTCACATATAATATCTGAATCATTGTCCAGGGCCATCAAAGTCGTGAAGAAATGAACTGAATGACATTACTCTCAAACACTAAAATGCTCCTGATTACTTTTATGAGTGAAACGATGGTATTCGAGGAAATAACGAAACAAAAACGTTTAGTATTTTTTATTTTATAATAGCTGGGGGCATAACCTATATTATGTACTGTTGTGTGGTGGTCCCTTTCACTTAGCATTTCCTTGCCGGAACATAATTTTGGAGCGCAGCTCTTCCGTTTCCGGTTTGAGCGGCGTCGCCGTCGCCGTAACCGCGCGTTGCATTATGGGACGTTTCCTATAATGACGTCACACGTGAGGTCACGTCTGACTTCACGAGGGTCCCGCGCGTTGCATTATGGGAAACGTCCCATGATGCAACGCGCGGGTCACTTGTTACCCGAGCGTTGCATCATGGGACGTTTCCCATAACGACGTCACACGTAACGTCATAAGTGATGTCACGATGGTCCCAAGTGACGTCACGACGTTCACGAGGGTTACGAGTGACGTCGCGGTCACTCGTGAAGGTCACGACCTTCACAGTGAAGATCACATAAAAGTCACGACCTTCACAGTGAAGATCACATAAATGTCACGACCTTCACGTGACCTTCACGAGGCCTTGACGTGTGACGTCACGAAGGCCACTAGGGTCACGAGTGACGTCACGAGGGCGGAGAGAGGGAGGGGAGGAGGAGGGGAGGAGAATGAGAAGGAGGTGGAGAGGGACGAGAAGGAGAGGAGGAGGAGGGGAGGGGAGGAGGATAGGAGGAGGAGAGGGTATGGAGGAGGAGGAGAGGCATACCCTCCTTTCCGTACCTTCTGCCTCTCAAGGGCTGCTCTCTAGTTCGGCATTACAGGGAGTTGTAAACGTCTTTTATTTTTTGATGTAAACGATAAAACAGTGATGGCGCAGGCGAGCTGGCGTAGATTTACCATTTCCTTAAACCACTTGAAACTGGCTGGAGCACGAAAAGAATTTAAAGTGGAAGAGATACGAAGAGAACGACCGAAGGCAACGCCTCAGAAGACGATGCCCTCTGTCATTCTGTTTCCTTTCTCTCCCACTTTGGATTCTTCGTATTCTTAATCCAGTCTCAGGCGGTTTAAAAAAAATTGAATAAATTGCGCGCTGTTTTGAAGCCCAGGTTCCAGGTGGGTCTTTCCTAAAATATATAAATAAAACTTCGGTCTTACGTGGTCCTAGACCTTCATCTGGTGATTTAAGTAACCCTTCAAAGGTTTAAACGATACAGGTTTATGCCCCTGGTGAAAGTTGAAATTTGGACTTTATCCACAATGCTGATAATTCTTCTTTTTAATTCGCATTCTTCCAAGCAAAATGAACAAAATGAGCAGGGGTCTAGCATTTCAAACTAGGCTCTCAACTAATTTCACACGCAAAATCGTTTAACTATACTTCGTCTTACCTTTGCATGGACTAATTGCGAAGGATGTGCAAACGCGAGCGGGTAGCCTTGGCTGTCTCGGTTGGCATCGATTGAAGCACTCGCCGCACGAGTGCTCCGAAGCTTTATTCAAAGCAAATAGCTCGCGCTTTTAACACGCACAGCTAACAATAGTCCATGCTAAGTTGAGAGACGAAGAATAGTTTGAACTAGCATTGTGTTTATCTCTACCACATTATTCGTACACATGTACTCACTAGATGTGCATTGCTACATAAGCAAAGGTCACAGATCGAGTGATTTATACACGATCCCCCACCCACCCACACACATTTATGGCACACGAAGTTCACAAATCTATGATACCCCCCTTCCCTCCCCCATTTCCCTCGAAGCCCCTCCCAAAACATTTGTCACGTCCCCCAGATTGACAGGTAATAATAAACACGCACCTTTTATCGCGTTTCCTTTTCTTCTCCGACGGTTCACATATGGCGGGAAGTATTCTTCCCCATCCCAGGTGGTATATGTGCACCTGCCGTTGATAGATGGCGGCACCCCACCGCTAAGCTGCCTCCAATATCGCCGTCTATTTTCTGCCGCAGCTCAAGCTGAGACCCAGCGGGAAACTCAACGTTCAAGTGCGGCATTTCCGAGAAGGTGAAGGTACGCCCCCCTCTCGACTATACTGTCACGCGCGAATCATGTGCGCGGAAGAACCTCTGTGCGCCCTCATCATTTACATGGATATGTATACCGGGACTGTATTTGTTCACGAAGCACCTGCATTGTTGTCGAAATTGCGAGGGTTTGGTATACTTAATTACGAGTCTTAGGGCCGGTTGCACAAACGTTGCTTACCTTAACCCAAAGCGGCTCTTTCCTAAGTCGGCTTAGCGCCCTATATAAACCGAGCTCGGGTAAGCACGGGTTTAAATTCCGGTTGCACCAACGTTAACCCGGCTTTACAGACGCGCCCCTAGCTAAACGCTGGATTTGCCTAGGGAACGTAGGGACAAACAGAGCGAACTAGGGAACGCTCAGAGGGACGAATACGATTGGCGGAGAGGAATCTCGTGATGTAAACAAAAAAACCTGCTGTAGTAGCCGTCGTCGGCGTCTGCTTTTCGCTGTATTTCTTCGGTGAGTAACGAATTAAAGGTCTCCCAATTCAATCATTTTTTCACTTAACTTTCAAAAACAGGAGTCAACGCTTTAAATAATCACGAATGCTCTTTACATCTGTAATTGTGTGTCAGTTGATAACAGAATATTTTGACAGTGACAGTAGTTTTCGTGCTCACATTTTGAGATAAAGGAGCCATCGGGGGCCCCAAATCTCACCGAACGCGAGAGGGACGCTCTACTCGCTACATCGCTGAAGACAAAACATCATCGAGAATAAGTAGGCAGGTAAGATGACTACTAAAATCAAGTCATGCCTGAGACCTTTGAAGTTCAAAACAGTGACGAACTCGCCACGGCAGCTG
The DNA here is from genome assembly GCA_013358835.2 of Ixodes persulcatus. Taxonomy (NCBI): domain Eukaryota; kingdom Metazoa; phylum Arthropoda; class Arachnida; order Ixodida; family Ixodidae; genus Ixodes; species Ixodes persulcatus. The sequence continues at coordinate 156,550 of JABSTQ010010146.1, forward strand.
CGAAAATGCCCGGAAATCGTCGAATAGAAGTCGTCGAGTTGTTGTCGCCACGAATAGAAGTTGTCGTCGCCACAAATGAAAGATATAAAGCAAAATATTCCTAAAAAGCGCGATCACCAGAAAAGTTACGGTTATGGAACGATAGTTTTCTGAAGCCAAGGTTCTACTCGTGAGACAAGGAAAATTCACTGAAGATTGTCTCGAAACTCGGAAAACGAAAGAAATTGACTTTTTACTGTTTTATAATTTAAAAGCGCCGCAATCTGATGCAAACGGCAGAAGTGTCGACAATCAGCTGATCGCCGAGAACATGTACTGCCAGTATTCAACGTGCTGATCGGATTGAAGGATATGCGTTGCAAGTAGAAATAAACAAGCTGGTAAATAACAATACGTTAGAGTTATGCGAAAATCAGTAAGGTATACATACGAATAAGCTCGTTGACAGAATAACCAACGGGAAGACAGACGTGAGCCCCAAAGCTCCGTACGTATCTCGGTTAGGGCTAACACGCACTGAGAGTGGAGAGCCAGCTTGAAAACAGGGGTCGATAAACACTTCACGCGACAATATGTTGCATCCTTGTGACAATCGAAGGTCATTCTGTCGAGACTCTCACGCTGTTGTAGACTAAAACACTTTGTACCAATTTTGTCCACCGCGTCGACCGCCACAAACCAGCCGCCATGTTTTAAGTCCAGGATTAAGAAACAACCAAAAGCAAAGCGCCCAATGTTGAGCGCTTACAATAAGCGTAGTTTAGTGCTAGGTTTAGCGATAAGCGATTTTGGTGCAACCGAACGTAACCGAAACTTAGTTTAGGTTCCCGGCTAAGCTCCGCTTTGCGCTAAGCGGCGTTGGTGCAACCGGCCCTAGCACAAACCAGCCGCCATGTTTTAAGTCCAGGATTAAGAAACAACCCAAAGCAAAGCGCCCAATGTTGAGCGCTTACAATAAGCGTAGTTTAGTGCTAGGTTTAGCGATAAGCGATTTGGTGCAACCGAACGTAACCGAAACTTAGTTTAGGTTCCCGGCTAAGCTCCGCTTTGCGCTAGCGGCGTTGGTGCAACCGGCCCTTAGGGCCGGTTGCACCAACGTCGCTTACCTTAACCCAAAGCGACTCTTTCCTAAGACGGCTTAGCGCCCTAAACCGAGCTCGGGTAAGCACGGGTTTAAATTCCGGTTGCACCAACGTTAACCCGGCTTTACAGACGCGCCCCTAGCTAAACGCTGGATTTGCCTAGGGAATGTAGGGACAAACAGAGCGAACTAGGGAACGCTCAGAGGGACGAATACGATTGGCGGAGAGGAATCTCGTGATGTAAACAAAAAACCTGCTGTAGTAGCCGTCGTCGCCGTCTGCTTTTCGCTGTATTTTTCGGTGAGTAACGAATTGAAGGTCTCCCAATTCAATCATTTTTTTCAGCTTAACTTTCAAAAGCAGGAGTCAACGCTTTAAATAAACACGAATGCTCTTTACATATGTGATTGTGTGTTTATTATCGGTTGATAACAGAATATTTTGACAGTGACAGTAGTTTTCGTGCTCACATTTTGAGATAAAGGAGCCATCGGGGGCCCCAAATCTCACCGACGCGAGAAGGACGCTCTACTCGCTACATCGCTGAAGACAAAACATCATCGAGAATAAGTAGGCAGGTAAGATGACTACTAAAATCAAGTCATGCCTGAGACCGATGAAGTTCAAAACAGTGACGAACTCGCCACGGCAGCTGCGAAAATGCCCGGAAATCGTCGAATAGAAGTCGTCGAGTTGTCGTCGTCACGAATAGAAGTTGTCGTCGCCACGAATGAAAGATATAAAGCAAAATATTCCTAAAAAGCGCGATCACCAGAAAAGTTACGGTTATGGAACGATAGTTTTCTGAAGCCAAGGTTCTACTCGTGAGACAAGGAAAATTCACTGAAGATTGTCTCGAAACTCGGAAAACGAAAGAAATTGACTTTTTACTGTTTTATAATTTAAAAGCGCCGCAATCTGATGCAAACGGCAGAAGTGTCGACAATCAGCTGATCGCCGAGATCATGTACTGCCACTATTCAACGTGCTGATCGGATTGAAGGATATGCGTTGCAAGTAGAAATAAACAAGCTGGTAAATAACAATACGTTAGAGTTATGCGAAAATCAGGAAGGTATACATACGAATGAGCTCGTTGACAGAATAACCAACGGGAAGACAGACGTGAGCCCCAAAGCTCCGTACGTATCGCGGTTAGGGCTAACACGCACTGAGAGTGGAGAGCCAGCTTGAAAACAGGGGTCGATAAACACTTCACGCGACAATATGTTGCATCCTTGTCACAATCGAAGGTCATTCTGTCGAGACTCTCACGCTGTTGTAGACTAAAACACTTTGTAACCAATTTTGTCCACCGCGTCGACCGCCACAAACCAGCCGCCATGTTTTAAGTCCAGGATTAAGAAACAACCAAAAGCAAAGCGCCCAATGTTGAGCGCTTACGATAAGCGTAGTTTAGTGCTAAGTTTAGCGATAAGCGATTTTGGTGCAACCGAACGAAACCGAAACTTAGCTTAGGTTCCCGGCTAAGCTCCGCTTTGCGCTAAGCGGCGTTGGTGCAACCGGCCCTTAGACACGTAACATTTAAAGACATGAATTAACGACCAGAATTGTGAAGATTTCTTTTTTTTTTTTTAATTCTTTGACAAACACTGTTACAGAAAAGGGACAGAATAATCAATATCCTACGAGGGAGTTTAGGTAGATCGTACCGATAAGTCAGACAACGATACCCGAAAGCAATACGAGCCACGCGCAAAGGCAACGGCGGAATTGGAAGTTTCGATGGATCGTTTCGACACCTTCGTTAACGGTCCCCGATAACGATACGATGCGCGCGCAAAGGCGTCGGCGGAGTATCAGGTACTGTTATCGGAGTTACCGGAAACGATCTACTTAAAGGCCCCACAAAATCAAAGCATCTCGAAATCGAGCTCTGAAGACTATACGCTCTCAAAGATACCAGTGCTTCCACTTTCCCGCAGAGCACACTGAGAACAAATCACTTCGATCTATTGAGGGACCAAGGATAATGCCGAGGCCGTAATTATGTGTAGACCTTTAATGTACTCGTTACAAGTACTCAAATTGATTGTAATCGATTACCAATTTGGTGTAATCTCCCAATAATTTTATTACCTTTATTAGGAAGTAATCTCAATAGTAATCTAATTACTTTTTGGGAAGCGGTAAAATTACTGGTAACCGTGACTATTTTCCCTCTCTTTTTTAATGATGCCCTTTGTCTGCTTCCTCCTATCGGAAGATGGTTTACCGAAATTGGCGAACTAAGAAGATAAGTAGCTTATAATTCGGTTATTCTAATCCAATAATGGGCTGTGCGAACGTCGCGTTTTCAAACCGGCAGAAAAATCTATAATTTTGAAAATATGTAGTAATTGGAAAAGGAAAGGCAACTTCTTCAAGTAACGGCCAATTGCGTTTATTGTTGAGTCATCGAGTAATCTAATTTAACACTTCTCAACAAAGAGTAATAGTTTTTTTTTTTTTCGAGCAACGCGAACGAGATTGTGAGACTAACGCTGAATCGAACGGATTTTCATCATTCGTAGTCGATACAGTGCAAGCGTAAGCCGAGACATGGCGGCTCGCGTTACAGTATTGAACTAGATCATATAACATTGAGCTATTAAATTAGGAGCGGTACCCGCCCCCCCTTCCCCCTAAAACCTAATTATGAAGTCTGAGCTATGACACTGAGCATTGCATCAGCGTGTGCAATGTGGTGCTTAGTGTCACGTTGCAGACTTTGTTTCAGGGTCCGAACATAATTTCGGCTTCGTCGTTCGCTTGGCTCTCCCCTTGTGGTTAGCAGTCGTCGGTTCTGGGAGTGCTTTTCGGAAACCCAGACGCACGGGCATTTCTGATGAATGTAGAATTGTGAGCGTTGCTTTATGTAAAGTGGCAGTTATGAATACGACAGAAGCCGCCGCCCCAACCCCGATTACAGCCAGCCGCTTTTCCTTCGCGATCCGGGAATAGTCCGCCGCTGAGGCGCACGTCGCTCTGACGTCCCGTAACTCGTCCTGGCTACAGCCTTTCCTTATTTGTCCGGGGTGCGATTCTACGCCGTGGCTGCTACAAGGTGTTTTTTACGGGGCGGGAGCGGAAGGAGAGGGGGAGATTAGAGTGCCGACCCCTGAAAAAAAAGTATAGTGGCGCAGAGGTTACTGCTGTCGGTGACCGGTGAAAGGAGCATTCCGGCGATATCTTGAGCTACCCCAAATGACCATATCTTCGGAATCACTGGGCATGAATAACATACCCTTTCCGGTTTGTTATTTATTATCGGGCAATTCGAAATAGTCATTGTGAAATCGGCAAAATGATGCCAAAACCAACATTTAAATATACCCGCGCTCTTCAGGGCCGTGGCATCAGTGGAAGGCAGGCTTGCAGGTCGAGCGGGCGTTCTAAAGATGGACTTTGCCGTGCATTTTGTTTCGTGCTGCTGCGCGAGTGCTGGAGCGAGCTTCCGAAGCATTCATTTGATACCATGAAACTGCAATGTATAATCATTTGGGATCAAAGTCTACCGTCCAAAGTAGTGAACCCATGCCTTCCGTTGACGTAATTTTTTCATTGTTGCCAGTAAAGGCTTTCACTTTGAAAAACACAATGTGGTCCAAAATTGTAAATTCAATAACTTCGCAATATTGTTTTTTTTTTTTTATCTTGGCCTAATATTTGGGTTACTATTTCAGCGATGTTTGTAAGTGTGTTTAGCAAATTTTCAGGCCAATGGGGGCCATGAAGAAAACGTCGGAGTACCCCTTTGAAAAGTGAAGCTCCTCCCACTTCTTTCCACTTTAGCAAAGCGAACACTGGAGAGGAGGCGACCTCCTCTCAAGCGTTCGCTCTGCTACAGTGGGAAGATGTGGGTGGAACTTCCACTAAAGGGAGTATTCACTGGCGGCCATAGTTCTGTACGTGACTGCTTAGCGCGTGCCGATGGCGTGCCTCCACAGCTCCTTTGCAACGTGCATTCCATACCTTCAAGGTTGCCGGTCTTAGAATCCTATTCATCTGATCTCTTCCTGAGCACGCGCTCTGAGCAGAGTACTCTAATATGGTGTCCAGTGAATACCCCCTATACTCTTAACCTGCCACCGACTATAAGCACCTGTGTCCCTGGCCACTGTCTCCCTCTAATAAGAGCGAACAACAGCGTCATCTGCTCAGCACGCATGCGGTCTTGCGTTCGAACGCCGGACGTCAGACGCTGCACGAAGAACGAGCGACGCTGACGTTCGCTCTGACTAGGGAGTCCGTGGGTAGTGACAAAGACAGCTCTGACTGGAGGGAGTCCATGGGTAGAGACAAAGACAGCTCTGACTGGAGGGAGTTCCTGGAAAGACAGCTTTGACTGGAGGTAGTCTGTCGGTAGAAACAAAGACAGCTGGCCTCCGCGTCTACCCGCTGATCCCTCCAATCAGAGCTCGGCACTCTAACGCCACCGTGCACTCTCATCTTCCCCTCTCCCACAGTTTCACTTTGTATAAATGCTGCAAGGTGTTTGGACGTGACTTTCCAGCGACCCCATTGGAGGAGGAGCCGAAGGTGGCCGGTGGCATCACGAGGCGCCGTGGTGCCATCAAGCACCAGAAGATCTACGAGGTGAAGGGACACAAGTTCATCGAGAAGTTCTTCAGGCAGCCCACTTTCTGCGCCTTTTGCAAGGAGTTTCTATGGTGCGTATACACTATGTATATTTACTTACCTGCTTGCACATGGCATAACGTTGCCCATAGGCCCGCTGTAAGACAAGTTCAAGCCTTTTCTTTGAAACCAGACGCTAAAATATACTTGTTCGAGACTTTGGAAGTTTCAAAATGCGATATGTAACGTCCTTTTCCTGTCTCAGCATGAAATATCGTAACCCGTATTCCTAAAAATGATGCAGAAGTTCGCAAAGTACAAGCCCTGCTACAAAACCCAACTAAAGGAAAGGCAGATACTGCATTGCTCTCCCTCTCTCTCTCTCTTCTTTTCTCTCTGAAGGATGTTTACAAGTAAATTGGATCCAAGTTTTCTACTTTTTTTTTAATACATGACTTTTTTGTGTGTTACAGGGGATTTGGTAAGCAAGGATACCAATGTGTGTGTAAGTACGCTTCCCTTACGTACTTTCAGGCATTTGTTTTTTAATGTGTGCCATCATTTTAACTCGGTGCACATGGCTATAAACTGAAACGTAAAACTAAGAAAATACTGCATTTTCTAGGCGCGCGCGTAAAATGGTTTGAATCGAATAGAACAGTGTCATGATTAGCCTCAACGCAGTTAAGAGAACCGGTTGTCGTTGAGGTTCATAGCACTTTGAAGCATATGAATAACGCAGTGTTAGTTTATTCGAAATACTATTTCCACACCCTAACACTTTTATCTTGTGGTTTTGTGGTTTTATTTGTCATGAAATATTTTCATGAGACAATTTGAAGCAAAGTCTTTATCGGAAACGTATTCGGGATTTTCACGGAGTTCCCCTGAACAATGACTACCACAAATATTAAACATCAGCTACCCCGCCGCTAGAAAGCAACACAATCTCGCATGTAAGTTTAAATAACGTCTGAAAGAAAAAGCGATTAAAGAATTAGTCAATTTTAAACTAACAAAGAATAAAACAAATCTTCTTTTGACAGGAAAGGAACGTCCACAAACCTGAAAGCAAAAACAAATGTAACAAGAACGTTTCCTTTTGTATTTTTTTTTTGTTTTCTTTTCTTAATTCTTAACTTCTATTATGTCACCACGAGACGCAAAGTTCCCTATACGATCATGCTTGAAGTACATTGACTTCTTTACTCACTCCATTCGTTGCCTAATCTGCATTGAGACAGTGGTTCCACTCAGTCTCAAAGCAGCGCGTGACTCCGAACTACGTAAAAAAAAAACGAAATGTTTTATTGTTTCCCACTCTGCACGGCTGCGCGGCGCCCATGCAACTAAGGAGGCTTTAGAACCCACCCTCGATACTAATCTCCGCGCTGCATTCCGGCTTCTTTTTATTAATTTTTATTTATTTTTTACATTAGCATCCTTTGAATGCAGCTAATCTAAACCCTTAATGAGGGCACGCACCGGATGGCTACAACTATACAGAGCCTAGATTAAGAGAGAGGGAGCAGCTAAAAACATGCATAGCTTTAGCAACACGGAGTGCTTTTGCTTTAGCAAACATGGAGAGCTTTAGCTGTGGTCGAACGTAAAGTGAAATGGAGTACGGCGGACGACCGACGCTTTGTCCTCCTCGGCAGCTTACGCTGCAAACGCCCCCGTAACCACCTGATCCCGTACGGGCAGTTGGAAACACTCTGCGATCTGAGTACACTAACCGGCTGACTGCTTCATTAAGTAAGAGTAATCCTCTGCAGCTCCTCTGATTACCGGTGCGCTGCTGATCGAGTCATTTGTACGCAACAGGGGTCCCCGCTTCCGAAGCCATGGAAGCATCCGCTCGACGGTGTCGTCCACGCGGCTTCTCTCTTGTATTTCGTTCATCTTTTTTCCGGAGTTTGTCGACTCGGTTTAATTTGCATAGGGAGCAAACACTCTCGGCTCCCCTTCGATGCACGTAAGGTATTATGCGTGCGCTTGTTTCCAGTCCCGCCCGAGGGAAGGAGACTAGGTAGAAAGGAGGTCGGCACTTTTCCTTCTCATTTACCATTGTCCGTTTGCGAAGAGGCACTCCTCAAGTTCCATGTTCCCGTGACTGGAGGCTCCGTAGAACTAAAACTGCAGGGTAGCCGGTATTCTGAATCACGCCATCCAGAAATGTGCAAACGTGTATAATATAGTATATCAATGGAGTTCAGTGCATTAAGGGCGGATGGTAAGGTAAACCAACCAAAAAATCGATTTTGCAGTTTTAGTGTTAAACATTATATGCAGTCTGAGGAACAAAAACCAGCAAGCGACAAGAGCGAACGAGTGTTCCAAGCCACTTAAATATGGCGCCGAAATCCGCGCTCCCTGGCCATTTACCTTTGAGGGGAGACATAAAATCTTTTTTTTTTTTTTTCTCTCTCAAAATGACAATTTTGCAATTTTAAAAAATTTGATGTATCTTTGCTAAGAAACTCCGATTACACTAGAACTTCTACACCTTATAGTAAAATATGTTGCCAAGAGTTTGAAGCTAATTGTTTTAAGAATTCACAACATTATAACGTTAAAAATTTAAAATATAAAAGTTTCTTCCTAATGGCCCATGACTAGAAAGAACAATATTTTTTCTTGCATGCTGCATGTTAAAAGTTCTATCTTTTAGGTTCAGGTGAAAGCCAGTAACATGTAGAAGATATGTTCCAAATTAAATGAGCATCCTCTTTTTGTTGTTTAGAAAAGGTACATTAAAAACTGGAACTCAGCTTAGGATTTGACACTCCTTTACTAAAAATATAAAACAAAAATATTTATACTTCCTCTCACCCTACAATGGACTAAAGGCAAAAGCTACGGACCGCCAGATCCAATCACAAGCCACTTAGAAATTCTGTGTTATTTCGCTTCGATGCACGTATCGGTGACCGCGTCTCGGATCACTGATGAGGGGACGGGTGGACAGCGGTTCGACTCGAAGAGCACTGAGTGACTCAACAATATTACTTCACAAAGAAAGCCACAACATTTAGGCTCTTTGCAGCGGCGCTTTTGGATTCGAGCATTATCCGTCCACCCCTAGCGCGTCAGTTACTCGAGCTGCCACCAGTCGGCGCGCCCTCCGCGCGCTTTCCCGGCCGCCATAGCCGACCTTCAGTTTCTCGCCGCTGCTCCGCGTTGTGTGCTGCACCGGCCACCATCGGAGCTTTGATTTCGTGGTCTTTACGTTCCGCGTTGAAATCGTGTGTTTTCTTTAGGTCTTTTCGATATCTCGGGCTTTCACTTAGTCGTTTGATATCTACATTTCAACATAGCTCTTGTATTTTCTTATTTATGGAATGGAATCGGACAGCGAATGGATCGACGATCCATTCGCTGGGCTTCAGAGACCATGTAAGTTCATCAAATTCTTATGTTTTTGTCGCTAATAAAGGGCAGTCAACACCATTGCGACCTATGCAAATTTCAACTGACGCAGTAATTAGGATCTCGCAGTCGTGCTTCTCGCTGCATGTGCGCGCTCGTTTCCGTAAAGCCGAACCGCATGCAAGCGATTTAGCGTGCGACGAGTCGAGCGACGGCGAGAACGACGGGAGTCGTCGACGAGCAACGGAGATTTCTCACTGTCGCCCGTCGCATCGCTCGGTTTTCGGATTTCTAGAGAACTTAGCGCTCACCGTCTTGGTCGCTTGCTCCCGTCGCTTCCATGCGATTTGCCTCGTCGCGTGACTGACCTAGCGACCGCGAAGCGGGTCGCCGTCGCTTGTCTCGATCGTTGCTCGCCAAATCGCTTGCATGCGCTTTATACTTAATTAATTTCGATGCACACAGCATTGAACCATTAGCGCCTTGATATTAAGTATAAAGCGCAACGAGACAAGCGACGGCGACCCGCTTCGCTGTCGCTCGATCAGTCGCGCGACGAGGCGCAGGGAAGCGACGGGAGCAAGCGACGAAGACGGTGAGCGCTAAGTTCTCTAGAAATCCGAAAACCGAGCGATGCGACGGGCGACAGTGAGAAATCTCCGTTGCTCGTCGATGACTCCCGTCGTTGTCGCCGTCGCTCGACTCGTCGCACGCTAAATCGCTTACATGCGGTTCGGCTTTACGGAAGCGAGCGCGCACATGCAGCGAGAGGCACGACTGCGAGAGCTTTACTGCGTCAGTTGAAATTTGCATAGGCCGCAATGGTGTTTACTGCCCTTTATTAGGGACAAAAACATAAGAATTTGATGAACTTACATGGTCTCGGAAGCCTAGGCCACAATCTTGTATCGTGGATCCATTCACTGTCCGATTCCATTCCATAAATAAGAAAATACAAGATCTATGTTGAAATGTAGATATCAAATGATTAAGTGAAAGCCCGAAATATCGAAAAGAACTAAAGAAAACACACGATTTCAACGCGGAACGTAAAGAGCACGAAAACAATGCTCCGGTGGTGGCCGGTGCAGCCCACAACGCGGAGCAACGGCAAGAAACTGAAGGTCGGCTATTTCGGCAGGGTCACGTGACGTCAAGATGGCGGCGCCCATGAAATGTTGCCTGAAAGGGTCTATAGCGTGGAACGTGATTGGACCTGGCGGCCCGCGGCTTTGGCTTTTAGTCCATCGTAGGATGAGACAAAGTATAGTAAAAAAAGCAACAGAAAGTTAATCTCAAAGATGTATCGATTCAATGCATAAAATTTCGCAATAAAATATGCAGTAGTTTTTGAGATACAAAATTAAAATCAAGATGACCCGTTTACCCTACCGTCCCCCCTTAAGTGCGTCGTCCGCTCGTCCCCCAAGTAGAGGGAGCGGAGCGGGACGTTTGGACGACGAACGCTGAAAGTGTTGCAATTGTGGATTGTCGCGACGCGATGTGCTTGGCGGTAACAGAATTCCCGCCGTCAACACGCGAACCCTATTCCCTTTGCAGCGTGCCAAGTGACCGTGCACAAGCGGTGCCACGACAAGTTCCTGGCGAAATGCCCCGGGTCCGTCAAGGAGTCGCAGACAACTCTGGCAAGTCTGAACTCCTCGGCTAACCCCGCCTATTTCAAGCCGCGATCCCGCGTCCGCGCTGCGCGGACACAAAGGCGAAAACGCCGCTTTGAATGACGTCGCCCTTGGGGATCGGGTCCACAGTCGATACGCAGCGCTTCGGAGAGCCGCTCCGCTGCCCGCGCGGCGTCTTCAGGTTAAGGACGTCTTCAAATAGTGGCCTGTCCTGTAGCGAGCCTTCTGAAGTGCGGGTGCTGGCTGCCTTCTTGAGGGTGGACTTATTCTCAAGACCCCCTCAATCCAGATGCATTGGAACCATTTGGCAGAGGGGGGGGGGGGGGGGGGATTTCCTCCCAGGGTATTGTTTACTTGAAAGCTGAGACAGTGTCTGAACACTGTCTTTTGCTGCATCATGTATTAGCTGTGTGACCACGGCTTTAAGGGACCATCCCCACTGCAAAATTTCTGAGCGCACAAAAAAAAAAAAAAAATCAGCCGCTGCGTTATCTGCAAGAAATCCAGTGAAGGACGAGAGTTTGTTACTCAACGCTTCGACTCCTAAATGAAATCTGGGCAGGGACATGGTCTACACGCAAAGGGTCAGTAACACTGTCTCGTTGCATATTGCTATATTCAACTTCAAAATTCACCTGATATTCGTTCATTCGCTCCGCTTTCCCAGCCAACACCTGTTAGAGAACTGATGTTCCCTGCTCATTTTTTTTCTGGCCGTCACATAAAGCAGCCGAGCACAATATGAATTAAGTGGCGCTTTTTTTTTTCTTGACATGGTTAATGACCGGTTGCCTCAGGACACTTACTGCGACCTTAGTCTTTTGTCACAATGTTATTAATCTGCTCTGCTTGCAAAGTGACATTGGCCTGTACACTACACTGCGACTTCAAACAAAATACGCCTTGCTGAATGATTAAAAGCTTTAGCGTTCAGTTAATCCTCTCGACCACTCAGTGAGGTGGCACAATGGCGAGTGCTACTGTTACGGTTGCCGAGGAGTCATTTGAGAATCTTCGGTTCCTTCGTTATAGGCTTAACAAAGGACGGGCATGTCCAACTTTACGGCACTTGCCACTCCCCAAACGATTACAATTATATTACTGGTACAGTCAAGTTTCGTCACATTTAGGATGTTGGCTACTGTAGAGAATATTTCTCATGCTAGGAGGCAGACGACCATGTTTCGTGTACACTGCAGGACATTCTTAACGCAAACACGACTTCGAATGTTTTTTTTTTTTTTTGCTCAAACAGTGCATGTGAGGAACATTAGGTTTCAACGCAGAAATTGGTTCTCCACATGAGCCCTCCCCCAACAATTCCTTTTTATATCAGTTATGTTTTCTTTTTTACTTAAAAAAAAGAGGAAAAGCCGGGTTTTTTCTGTTGTCACTAAGAGTGTCGTACTTTGTTTATCATCATCTTCCAAAGTTCTAACGTCATGAAATACTTATCGCTTTCTTCTCTTCACGACGGGATGCAGTATCTACGGGAAAGATTCAAGATGGACGTCCCCCACCTGTTCCGCGTGCACAACTACATGAGCCCGACGTTCTGCGACCACTGCGGGTCGCTGCTCTACGGTCTCTTCCGCCAGGGACTCAAGTGCACACGTGAGTTGCCGCGTCCTCGTTGCGGGTACCCGGGGGCACAAACGCGAGGACCAGCCCGAGCTCCGAACCGCCATCCCAAGAATTGCGGAAAATTTCGATTCGAGGGTGCCAGCGGGTAGCCATCTTAACTTGTGTCTGATTTTGTAGGTTACAGTTAAAAAGGACGGCTCAATATACATCAACACGTGACCCTGACATCATTCCGCTGAGGTGGCGCTGTTGTCGCCGAGTTGCACGCTTATTCACTTCATGCGAGTCTTGTTTCTGCGCACGCGGAATTCCCACATCCGGTACGGGCAAACGACGACTAGTTAGTAAACTGTAAACAGCCTGTCCCTCTACATATTACGTAGAACATTAACCGTTCTATACTGCGACCATCGTGAAAAATGTCCGTGTATTCGTTTCCCCGCAATGCACGAAAAGAGGTTATAACTGTGATTTGATGGAGAAAGTAACAAATGACGAAGTGCGGGAACACGTCTGGTTAGCTAGCATTATAAAAAAAAGAAAACAAAAAAGTGAAAGCCGTTTACAACTCCCTGTAACGCCGAATTGGAGCGCAGCTCTTGAGGAGGAGGGGGGAAGGGTACTGAGGGGAGGGTATACTCCTCCTCCTCCTCCTCCTTCCCTCATTCTTCAATCTCCTCCGGAGAGGGGGGGGGGGTCACGTGACCTCGGGGGGTCACGTGACCTGGGGGTCACGTGGACTCGGCGTCGGCGTCCCCCTCCCCCCCGAGGTCACGTGACCCCGGGGGGGGGGGGGGGGCTCGCGCGGTGCATTATGGGACATTTCCCATAATGCACCGCGCAGTTATGCCGACGCCGACGCCGCTCAAGCCGGGAACGGGCGCCTAAGAGCTGCGCTCTAAAACATTGGGAGTGTGGAAGCCTGCATTGATGTTAGATAACCTGAGACTAAGTAAGAAAACCGAAAACTTTTGAGAGCGCGGCGAATCTGACAATTGAAGATAGACACAGGGCATGCTTGTGTTGCATGCTTACTGAGCTGCTCAATTTTTTAATGCGAAAGCATTCACTGTCCCATGGAGCGAGACGACGTCATCAGTTTTGAGGCCGCGCCAAACGGCACCTTAAATCCTTTCTCCAAGTGAAGCCAGCTCCCAGCTATGAAACCAAGCGAAAAGCCTAGCCAAACGGCACCTTGTTTCCCCGATCCCAAAGGAGCGGAGTAAAGCTGATGGATTTCGGCTTCGGTCCCATTGGCTGGCGCGCGTCGACGAGGCTCCCATTGGCCGCTGCGCGTCAGTTTCAACGACCGCCACCCCTTGGCGCAGCGTGTCCTCGAGGCAGCGGCTCCACCGCTCCACACCCAAGGTCAACGCGCCGAGGACTGCGCGCGCGCTCGACCGTCGAGTACACCGCAGACGAAAGAAGGGAGGGGAAGAGCGGCGTGCATGCTGTTGCGTTCACAACTCATAAGAAGTGCTTAGGTCTACATCGAGCCCCTTTTTTTCCATTATTTGTGCAACTAGAGGAGAACAACATTGTATAAGAGGGTAAAAGAATGTATTTTACTTTGCGTGTAGATGAACACTGTCACCATCTTCGGCATGAATAACAAAACATATGACGTCAGTGTGTACGCCGAAATGAATTGATATAGGAATTGCGCTCGAAGGGCTTGACCCACAGCATGAAAAATGTCGCAGAAAAAATTTGTCAGTCTGACGTATGTTGTAGTACAAAGGTCCTTATTGCAAAAGATAGCCAAATCTCTAGAAAAACACCTTTCCTCTCTGGCTCTAGTCATTTTCCAAATGAGCACACCTGCAGTGTCCCGTTTACTGCGTTTCTTCCATCAGTGACAACGCTGGTTTCGCGTCTTCTGAATATCGTGCAATCTCCGAATGCAGCCATACAAGGAGCGCCCAAAGCGCATCGTGACGGTTCTCGTCGTCTTTGCTATTAGGGAACCGTGTTAGCACATCCGATACGGTATACGATGGGCCCTCCTGTACGAACTGCGTATGTGCGGGTCTTCTGCGCATGCGCAGTGCGTACCGGGAGGTCCATCGTCCCGTATCGGATGTGCAAAGACGGGTCCCTAACACTCTCTATTGTAGACATCCGACATCTAATACTGCGGTTTTATTTTTGGTGGCAGCACGATAAAAAAGAAACAGTTGGCAAAAACTTCTTTTGTTCTTTTTTTATTTTGCAGTGCTGTCCTTGTTAGGTTCCCATACGTGTCGGTAACGGTGTTACGGTTACGCTAGGTTAAAACTCTTTTGTGTGGAGTTGCTGTGCACTGTTTTGCGCTCTGATAACGATAGCCAATAACGATAGAAAAAGATGCATCAAGGTACCGGCTACGCATCCGGTATCGTTACCGGAAAGCAAAAACCATCAGCTGAAACTCCCTAATGGAGCATTTTAGTAGGTCATTGTAATAGGCAGTTTTCGCAGATGATTTTCGCCGCCCCACAACGCTCTCCGCAACCCGCTACGATACCCGTAACTCTACAGTCAATACCACCGGCGCGCAGGCGCAGTAGCGGCTTCTTCGTTGCGGAGGGCTTAGCGGAGGGGGAAACGCGGTCTACGAAAACTCCCTAATAACTCCTATAGCGATACCCAATAACAATAAAATACATTAGCAAAGGCGCCGGCTGCCAACCTGGTATCGTTCCCGGAAAGCAAAACACGATCGGCCAAAACTCCCTGGACGCCTATGCTGATGCATGGTGTCGTTATCGAATATCGTTCTCAGGGTCATCGAAACAATCTACTAAAATTCCCAAGTAGCCAATTTGAATAGGTATTTCCTATATTTCCGATTACGCGTCCCGATAAGGTTACGATGCATGCGCAATGGCCTCGGCGGGGTATCGGGTATCGTTATCGGAGCCATCGGAACGATCTACTACAACTTCCTAATATCGTTTAAGTTATCCCGTCGGCTCGGATCTCGTTTCCCCAAGTTCCTTCACGCCGCGGCAGCCTGCGCTCTCCACCCCCGCCGTCAGTCGGCGGAGATCCTCGCATTTAGATACCGAGGCCGGACGTCGAGGTGGGGCGCGAAGTCTGAAACCCGAACCACTCCATCCAACATGCTAAGGGTGTCGCCCGCGCACCGATCGGGATTCTGGGACCCGGGCCAAGAAGCCCGAGACGGCAGAGCGCTTTCATCTAACCCGAGCTCCGCCGCCGCGGCTACACAACTGACAGTGCGGTGCAAGCTGCTTGCTCTTTGGACGAGTCAAGTGTCTATTTTTTGCCACGTGATCACGCTTTCGCCCGTACCCCCCCCCCCCCCCCCCCCCTCCCCCCCCCCTCGGAGAGACCAGGCTGGTATGAGGACAAGGAAGGGTGCTGATTGGTCCGACGGATACGTAGCTTCCACCGGGCTTGTCAGTTTCCGGGTGGATGAATGATACTCACAGCACTCGGGGAGGGAACCAGCCGGCTGCGTTCTGAAGGTTTCAGCCTTGCTCCGGATGGGCCCTAGCCATTCCGATAATTGCTCCGTGGTGGAAGACGCGGGCAGGGGGGTTGGGGGGAGGAGAGGGAGGGGAAGAGGGAGGTAGACCCTTCAACCTTGGTCTCACTTTTAGCTCGGCGCGCGCCGCTACAGGAACTTCGTTACTTCTGGCGGAGAATCGAGAGTGTTTTGCTGCGACCCACGCGCTGCCGTCTGCCATTTGCTTCTGGTGCGCTCGTGTCGACGTCGCTTCCTGTTGATGTAAACGTCAGCGTTTCTGCAGAATTGTCTCCGCGTGCGCTCTCATAAAAAAAAAGAAAATATATCCCTGTACCTACTTTTCTGCAGAGCTGTTAAGGGGCTAATTGACCGGCCCACTTCTGAAAGGGTGGCCAGCATGTTCTGTTCTTTTGATTTCATTTTGTTTTCTTTCGGGTAAGATACAAAAAAGGGGCCAGTACAAAAGGCTAGGAAGCCTGACGAGGTACTGAACCCTTAAAGGGATACTGAACGAAAGAATTTAGTTTCCATAATAAGTGGCGCACGTTCTTTCCACAAGCCAGCAGCCGCCGGTGTGCGCGAGCACACGCAACGAAAATGACGTCAAAGACCTCCATTCGCGCCTAAAAGGACAGTGAAATGCATGGGCTTCGGGTCAAAGGAGAATAAAGACAGGCTTTTCATCTCTACAAGTGAAAGCTACGTGCTTCTTAGACCAATTAATCGCTTACCTTTTACACCAGACAACACTGTGTAGATGAAAAGCTTGTCTTTATTCACCTTTGGCCCGAAGCCCATACATTTCACTGTCATCTTAACCGCGAATGGAGGTCATTGACGTCATTTTTGTTGCGTGTGCTCGCGCACACCAGCGGCTGCTGGCTCGTGGAAAGAACGTGCGCTTAAGGCAGGGTCGCACAGCTCATACATCATACAAAAGACAGTCTGCTAACACGAGACACAGCAATGTCGTGCTTGGTTCGAACGCCTAGTGCCCAAGTTTCTCCCTGAACTCATTGCCATGTGGCGTTCGAGGCACGTATTTCGCGGTGACTCGCGCTCGAATCTGTTTGCAGACTGTCTTTTGTATGATATCCTTATAAGCGGTGTGACCCCGGCTTCACAGTTCATATGAACACATAATGAATGGACCTTTTGTAGAAATACGCGGTGCGCATGCGCGGAGTATTTCATGCGCCTGGGTTCGAGAGTATCTAGTTCCAAACAATCCGCCATCTTGCATTTCTCGCCTTTGAGAGGTTTAGTTGTGTCGACCTCGGGGCGGAAGATTACGCACGATGGGGACAAAGGTGAGCTTGGGGGAGCCGTATCTATAGGTCAATCGCCTCAATGGGTGAACAGGATGTAGCTGACGTTTTGGGTTTGGAACGGGTGGGAGAGGCCTTGGGCGCGCGTTGTTTTCCAGTCACCTAGTCTCGAACCGATTCGCGTGTCTAGGTGGCAGCACATATTCGCCAAGAGGTCCATTTAGCTGAAAGTGACAAATTCAAAGAGACCTGCACCTTCCCGATAACGTAGAAAGAACAGATAAGAAAACAAACACCGTAAAAAAATCAAGATTCAGGAATGATTGAATATACGGAACGTGAACAGATAATGCAAAACCCCTAACAGCACAGAAAACACAAACTTCAAATGTTTTTTTTTTTTTTTTTTTTTACAATACAACGTGGTACACAACGTATCCCCCTTCAACCGCTTATGTACTACTAAGGATCATTTCAATAATTGCCTACCGAGCTCTGCCATCTTTGTCTCCTGGGCTGTGGAGCACGTTTTGAGTATTCCCTTTCTGCGAGCTAACAGACGCCGCGCATGCGTCCCGCAGTGACTCGACATTTTTAGGGGCGAAGCTCCTTTGGGGCTGGCCATGTTCGTCCGCTGTCCGTTGTCCGGCGTAGGCCGGCATCGGGTGCTCGTGTAGGGCAAAAAAAAAATTGAAAAAAAAAGATGAAAAAAATTATGAAAAAAGAAAAAAAAGAAAAAAGAAGAAAACCACACATTCTCCTACTGACATGAATGAAAAGGCTCAAAGAAAAAGAAGAAAAAAAAACAGAAGGGGGTTCTGAGATGCCATCCCATCTGTCTGCTTTAAAAAAGAAAAAGAAGAAAACCACACATTCTCCTACTGACATGAATGAAAAGGCTCAAAGAAAAAGAAGAAAAAAAAACAGTAGGGGGTTCTGAGATGCCATCCCATCTGTCTGCTCAAAAAAAGAAAAAGAAGAAAACCACACATTCTCCTACTGACATGAATGAAAAGGCTCGGCATGCTGCGGCTCGGCGTCTACGCAGACAAGCGCCACCAGAGCTTCGCCCCAAGCAACATCATTCTAGAGTGCCTTCATACACACGCGCGCCCTTGCTTGAGTGGTGACATCTCAGCCATTTTTACGCCCAATCGTTTTTTTATGCATTTTGAAGTACGCGCAATCCGGTGTCAATCAGCTCGAGCGCGTAGCTTTGGCTAATGCATAGACGCCATTTTAGCGCCCAGGTCACGCAACGAGTGCGCGAGAGCGTCACGCGCTGAACATTCAGTGCAACAATGGATGTCTTCACCCTGAGACAGACAGACATGTAGGCACCCTACATCATTCACCACGTGGAGATGCGTTTGCTTTTTTTTTCGTGTGCTGTAATGCCAGGGGTGGCCAAGCTGCGGCTCTTCGCGTGTTAGAGTGCGGCTCGCGGCTCTCTTCCCTACCCCCCCCTCCCCCCGCACACACACACAAACACACACACACATGCACACATACACTTCCCCAAAAAGAGAAATAGAACGCGTTTTAAATCGAAAAACAGATTGCGGTTTGGTAGTCTTATGCTACTGCTACCTTACGTACAGTTGAACTGCTTTTGACTCAGATAGATTGAAAGTAGTTCGAGTTTCGTTTATTGCTCTGGACAAAAGTTTGACCCCCCCCCGCGGCTCTCGGAAGTTTCGTGGCTTTGTTTTCAGCCTGACCACCCCCGGTCTATGCGAAGCAGCACAAGTTCGTCTGATTCTCGTGCAGGGGTTGCGGTGACATCTGAACGGCGTGCCCTGATTGGCTTTGATTGAGATGGTAGTTGGTGAACTTCAAAGCTACTAGCTGGTTTGGAACCTACCCACTGTTTTTCCGATTGCAGCCAATCAGAGCCTGAAGTCTACCCACTGTCCTTCCAATTGCAGGCAATCAGAACTTGAAGTCTACCCGCTGTCCTTCCATTTACAGCCAATCAGAGCCTAAAGTCTACCCGCTGTCCTTCCATTTACAGCCAATCAGAGCCTAAAGTCTACCCACTGTCCTTTCAATTGCAGCCAATCAGAGCCTAAAGTCTACCCGCTGTCCTTCCAATTGCAGCCAATCGTTTCTTCAGCCGTCCGTGACTATACGGGGAGAAATTCAAGGAGAGGAGGTACGAAAACGCCAGGACACCGAGCTCTGGTAGGAATGATTGGCGGGCGTACCGCAGGTACGGACTTACCAATAGGCAGAGTCGGCATCTGCTTAGGGTGCAGAATTTTAGGGGCGGCCAATTCGTGACCACCCCCAAATTAAGTGGCTCTCTTTCTTTTTAAATCTAGCTCCAAATTTAGCTACTTTGGAAGTTCTAACTCCAAATCTAGCTACTTTTGAAGATTTTAACTCCAAACTTTGCTACCCCCCCCCCCCCCCACCCAGCTCCCTATGGTCACTGACAATAGGGAGCGGGGGAGGGGAGAGGGGCACTGTTAAAGGATGCGTAGGGCGGCAATATGTTAAAGGGGCACTGAAGTCAATTTTTGAAAAGGTCGTCTTTGATCTTATATTGTTTAAAATGTGTTAGTTCCAACATATACCAAGTCCTATATTACGAAACCGCGTTTTCATCTCAGGGCAAGAGAAAAACATGTGGACTCTTTTCTCGCGTACTACACTCTCTGGACCAATGAAAGCCCTACAATACGCACAGATTCCGAATGATTTTATTATAATTCGTTTCGAAGAGAGTCTGATAGGTACAGATTTAAATAAAACTCATCTTTCTCACCGCGGGTGAAGCCATCGCTTGCAACCCGCCAACAGGCACTCTCGTTGGCCACTTCACTCGGAAGAAAATTCTTCCCGAAAAGGGCGTGTCGCGGTCTTTGAACACACTTTTAACGAGGAAATAAGCTACGCGCGATTGTGATTTCGGGCTTGTTGGGATGCTTAGAGCGTCTCGATTGAGTTGTCACCACAAAAGAACGATCTCAGAATCGACTTCAGTGCATCTTTAAGTCCGTGTCTGCGTAGACGCGAAGCTAGCTGCATTTGTCCCTATTCACTGTTCAAAAACAAACACCCGCCAGCACCGGACGCTAGGGGTCGGTGTTCGAACGCGCTTGAAGTGCAAGAGAAGACAAACGCACCTAGCTACTCAATATACTTTGTTCTCCACTAAGCTGACAGGTCGATGGAAGCTGAGTGTTAGTCGGTCCAATTCATCGCTTCAATCTAACCTCTGACTCTCCTCTTCGCCCGAGAGTATGCGTAAAGAGCGTGGTCCGGGGGGCAAGACCGACAGCTCACTGCAAGGTCGAACCATCACGTAGCTTTCACCAGCCTGTCGATTTGGTGGCGGTAAACGGAGCATAATCATTCCAATCAAAGCTCGGCGTTCTGACGTCCCGGGGACGTCTCACCTCCTCCTTTCCCTCAATTTCTACGAACAGCGAGAGATACGGCCCCAGAGAGCCAATCAGAGAGTGAGAAGGACACATGTGACAACATATTGTTAGAATGCGTTCCTCCTCGAAAAAGCTTTCCCCTGCTTCGCTACGCCCCTCTGATTGGCTCGCGCCGGCCGTTGCATTTGCCATCTCGTGCACAGACAGAGCATGGTGTCCTGCGATCTACAAAGGAATTGCCCTGCAAAGAATAATGTCGGAAAAAACGTGTTCACGTCATGCTACTCGGTATCGCTTATCGCAGACCATCCCAGCCAGTCCAGGGGCCCTAATCTGGACACTTGGCGAGAAAGTCGGCGACAAATCTGGCGGCCGTGATTGGCCGACGCCGCACTTGACCTTGGCGCCGGCCAATCATAGCCGCAGGATTTCTCACCGACTTTTTCGCCAAGTGTCCAGATTAGGGCCTCAGCTGTGTGAACGATGCCGGTGACTACGCTTTTCGCCGCGCGTCACGCCGCTTTCTCCTGAAGGACGCGGGAAAGTCACACGGCTTTGCGTTGGCCCCGATGGCTCGTAGCGTCCTCTGCGGTCAGACGTAAGGCGAAAGGGAGTCAGGCCAAAACTCTTTTATACCTTTTTTATTCTTTTAGACTGTAGTACTTAGAAAGTATTTTTATTCACTCGTCACATTCAGTCGTAGTTTACGATGATTACGCGTTGGTAAAAGCCTCGTCACTGCCTGTAGACGTCTTTCGATATTACGAATGTGCTGAGATGTCACGCGTATTCGGTGTCACTGATGAAGCCACTCGGGGAAGAAGTTTTATACCGGTTACTAGAAATTGTTAACCCAAAAGGCTCGTGGTACACCTAAGCAATTCTAATGGGTTGGGAATGTGAACGCATGAATGTCGTTCGCGCGTCCACGTGAAGTGGCCGTGCTGCGGTGACATCGGCCGTGCTGCCGCTCTCCAGAGCGACGGCACTGCCGATTCCTTTCCCGCGCGCTGGCGACGCGGGCACGTAGCGCCATGGGGTGGCCCTCCTTGAAACTGATGCGCAGCGGCCAATGGGAGCCTCGTTCCTTGAAACTACGACACGCTCCAGCCAATAACACCGAAGCCGAAATCCATCTGATTTCGGCTTCACTGCGCTCCATTGGGAAGCGGGTAAACTATAGTGCCGTTTGGCTAGGCTTTTCGCGAGGCTTCAAAGCTGGGAGCCATCAGACCGCGGCTTCACTGGGAGAAAGGAGTTTAGGTGCCATTTGGCGCGGCTTCAAAGCCGATCACGTCGGCTCGTGCAACTGAACAGTTAATGCTTTCGCATTATTAATGCTAGGCGCCGTAACCTCTCCGAGCATAAAACGCGAGTAAAATCCAAAGTATGTACCAATGAACACGTGACCGGTTCAGCTCTAATGCTGCTGACGGTGGCGTGTTGGGTGGTTTCCTCGACACTTATCCCCGAGACATGTCACGTGACTGCATTATCCGCGCTCCAGAGGCACCATGCCCCGTTACGGGTCAAAAAAAGAAAAGAAAAGAAGCTGCACAAGCTCTCTACGCTTTCCACTTTACCATACCCAACGCCGGAGAGGAGACGAAGCGAGGAGGGACTCGTCCTGCTTTTTTTATCCTATCCTGCAAAAACTAAAATATAAACTCACGCGCTTAAAAAAAAAAAAGAAACCTTTAGCCTTGTATTTAAAAGAAAAAAAAAACAATTACCCACGGATAATTTGTTCTCCACACGTTCGTATAACAATGTCGCCTACAGCGCGCTACGTTTTTGGCTCGCAAGTTCCCGCGCCTCGTCACGGTAGATAAAGCGCGTTTTTAAACTGCCGTGAACGAGCGCACAGTCGCGGTTAACGGAGACAGAGTGTGTATACAGGCGCACGCTTATAGTTTCCCTCTAGCACACAGCGGCAACGGAGGCAGTTATTTAGCTGTTCGCGCGTTTAAAACACTCGCCATCTCGCCGAAAGCAAAAGCCAGAAAGAGCAGAGTCTAAGCAATGCCACTTAGGGGGCAAGGCCGGCTCCTGGCGTCATCGCCCGAGGACCCCCGAGCGGCAAAGACAACGCTGGAGCTCGCGTGCTGGCGTCGCGCTGGCGCGAGCTAAGCGGTATACAGCGTGGATCCCACTTGGGATGACGTTTGGGAAGAAAGGCCTCGTATTAGGTGCTATTGGTCTAAGCGACGAGCCGTTGAAAGAACTCGCGGAGCACCACTTGAAGCTGCAGCCAAAAACCTTTTTAAATACAACGAGCAGAAACCGCCCACCCTCAACAGCACGAGGCATGAGTGTTGCGTAAAAAAGACTGTGGATCCTGACAGCCGCAAAACTTTTCTTTCTTTTTTCTTTTTTTTTTCGTTGTTGTTTTTGGGATTTGCTCTAAGCTACCATAGCGGTGTATTGGGACGAGCGGAGGGACAGTGGAAAGGGGAGGGGACGCCTGAAGGCTGCAGACGTCTGCACGAAGGACGTTCACCTTTAAAGCAGACGACACCGTCGTGCCGTGCCAAAAAACACTTCTTTTTTTTTTTTTTTAGTGGGCGTTTGGGGGCAAAGACAACGGGACCATATTTCTTTTCCGGAAAACAGGAAATGCGCTTCGAGAGGGAAGAGGCGGGAAAAGAAGGGACAGCAACGCCTTCTAAATCACGAGGGAGTCTCTTCTTTTTTCTCTTCTTGAAACGCCAAAAAAAAAATATTTTTAATTGTACGCTTTTTTGTTGTTTAAAAGAAGAACAATGGAATAGCACCTTTTCAAAATATCATCGAGCAACATTGGCGGCCGCCATTTCATTGTCACGAGCATGGTGCCTGGAGGGCGTCTCCGACTGGTGTGTTTAGCGTCCTATGCTGCCCATACATCAAAAGTGGACCCGAACTGACAACAAATGACGTCACAGAAGCCGGAGTGTAACTCTGTCGGATGTCGCGATCCTGGCGGTTGGTCTTAAAAGAGCTAGCCAAATGCACGAGCGAACGCGAGTGTCGCTGTCGTCACGGCATCCCAACTTTTGGCGCCGCCCCTGGACTGTCACACTGGAGAGCAGTCTGCCACATCCACTACCGCTGCGGTGACACCGCTAGGATCGCGACCGGCGACAGCGTGACACACGTTTTTTGACGCTGTAAACCATAACCTCCTATATACTGACAAAGCCTGGCAGAGCGCCACGAGAAGCGGCCGCCGGAATGGAAAAGGTGGAGCGGCAGACAACGGATGAGAGGAGCGCCACGTGACTGGCGCCCCGCTGCGGCGAGACGCCGAAACACACTTCTCCCGAGCGAACAAGAGTGTTTCGGGTCCTCGCCGCTGCAAAAACTGTGCGCTGACGTCCAGGTTCCCCAAGAAATGGCTCTTTGGTGCTCTGTGCTACCAGATCCTCGCGCTCCAAGTCTGCGACTGGGCACTCTATGGCTCCGTCGTCGAACTGCCAGGCTTTTTGAGTATAGAGGAGGCTATGGGTAAACATACTAGTTGGAGATGCGTTTCATGGCACCATAGTCACGAGGGGTGCAATTGGATACGAGTCGTCGCAGAACGCTGACGCGTCGCTTGTTACGCGTTGAGTCGAGTTCACGTCGATCATGACTGACGCTGCCGTCGTGTCTAATGCATGCTCCGAGTGCGTGCTAGAACAATAGCTGACCCGGATAATTGGCGCAGCAGCCGCTAGACTGCTCACACTTTTGAAGAGGGTCCGTTGCACATCCCGGGAAGCATGCACGATTGTCGCCACACGTATACTCGGTTTTAGCATGAAGGCTGGTCCACACATTCGGGTTTAAGTGTGCTCGACCGCATTGCAACCGTGTATCCACGCTCGCGACGAGAGAAGACACTTAAAAGACACTGGCATACCGGTGCCATCTGTCAAGTAGCCCTGGAAGGCTTCCGAACTGTATTGAGCAAGGCTAAATTTGTGTCAGTATTTGCGAAGTCAAATCTACGCACTACCCACGAGAAATGGCAACTTATAACGTTTACAACGGTATTTTGTGTAAACGGTCGAAGAATGACGCGTAACCTGTACGCAGATCGGAGGGCTTTCAGGGATTATCCGATGGATGGCACCAGTGTCTTCTCTCGTTTTGAGGGATTACGAGCGATGGCAGCGCAGTCGGTCACACTCAAGTGCACAAGTGCGAATTAGCCTTAACTTGGCACAGGACGGAACCTAAAGGCCCAGCGAGACAATCAGAGCGTTGGATGGAGACACGTGACAATTCGTATTGTTGGCAGTGCGCTTTTGAGAAGACTTGTCACATACTTCGTTCCGCCGCTGTCGCTGTCTCACGGGGGCAGATAAATACTTTTCGCTCTTTGCCAAGTTAGGCTGAAACCGACTATGAAACAATGGTATCCATCATACAAAGGACAGTTTGCAGATACTGTGTGTTTCTTTCCTGTATGACTGCCCTGCCACGTTGGTCAGTCAAAGTTTGCCTGCGGACATGTTCGAAGCATGCCTATCTATGTAGTGCACATGCTTGAAACGTGCCTGAGGTGCAGATAATGTTGTCATCGTGTCTTGAACGAACGTCGTGCCATTTGTATGATGTGTGAGCAGCGCCACTTTGGCTGAGTGGTCACCCGCGATTTATTTGTAGCCTTTTCCTCATAGATGGCGCAGAATTTGTCCGGAACATAGGAAACCACGCATTGACAACACTCAACGGGGCCACATCTCATGATGTTTCATTGCACAGAGAACTACGTCAGGGCTGTCCGTTATCCCCCATTCTGTATGTGCTATATATGTCCGGCATGGAGAAGGCATTGAAAAAAAACAGGAATCGGTTTCATTAAATAACACATGCGACACGGGGAAATGGTTAAATGGCGGCTCCCCAGGCTCGCCTTCGCCGATGATCTTGTGCTGATGGCCGACAATGTGGCATACATGAAGGTACTGTTGACCACCTGCGAAGCAGAAGCGGCTCAGCTTCGACTTAATCTCAATGCCAGTAATGAGCCGTGGTGCTGTTTTCTGGGCATGGCGAGGGCCTTGAATTCCTTACCATCCAGGATAACGCACTTCCCCTTAGTACCTGATACAGAAAATTTTGGTGTTACAATGACTTGTTCTGAAGATTATCTAACACAACACCATGACAATCTCAAGCCATCGGCACTAAGAAAGCGGAACATGCTGCGTCGAAAAAGCCTTTGGAGCTGCTACCGGTATCTAATAACCCGAGAACTTTGGAAAGCAGTCGCTGTACTAGGATTGACTTTCGCCAATGGTGTCACGTGTACACCAAGCGAGATGCGGGAATACATTGAAAGACGACAAAGACAGACTGGACGCCAGGCACAAGGATGCCACAGGGTTGCCAATCAAGTTGTTCAAGGAGATCTCGGATGGTCCTCTTTCGAGGCACGTGAAGCCAGTAGCAAACTTGAATATTATGCCCGACTTCGACATACGAACGGAGACTGCTGGGCGAGGAGGATTTTCGTATACCTTCATCGAAAAGGCGTACACACAATGTGGAGGTGTCGAATCATTCGACCTGGGACGAAGTACGATGCCAATTCTCAACGACCGACGAGCCATCTACAAAAGAAAGACTGGGTTGCCAAGATTAGAGGGCAAATAAAGTCTGTCTAGGCGGACCGCTGGAGCACAGAAATGCAAGTGCATTCAAGTATGCACCTCTACGCGTCCTACATGACCGACATCGCTCCTATCCACTGGTGTGGAAATACGTTGGGAAGTCGACTCCTAGCCGAGGCCCGTGGTTGTGCCTTGCGTACCCGTGTGCACATAAGAAGGCGTGACACCAACGTACGGACACGCTGTGCAGTGCATGTAGTGATGCGTACGAAGCTTTACGACATTTGCTTCTCGAGTGTCCATCACTGGAATCTGCAACAGGCGTCGCTACTCGCATCGAGCAAGCTCTTGGATTTACAAAAGAAACCAAAATTTTGGCGTGCACGAAGCGAAGGCTCGAGGTTTGGTGGGCTGTTCATCTGTCAAACTCAGAAATAACAATACTCCGGTTACTTTTTTTGGGGGGGAGGGGGGGGGGGAGGAGGAGGACGGGGCATGTCGTTTTTAATAGACACTCGTTGCAAAGAGCAAGCGCCGCATAAATACATATATACATACATAGTAACGAGTTTCATGCTTGTAGCTGCGTATGGAGATCGGGCGCTCGGGGTGAGCTCGGGCCACGGGCTGTTCGATGCCGATCTAGGCGAGGTAGATTTTGTTCTCCCGGCGTCCGTCACTACCGGCACGGGCCAACGGCTGGCGCGGAGCACGAACAATATATTAAAAAAGATGGCTCCAATTTCCGACTGACTCAGTAGCCTTGGAACCACGTTCGAACCATTTGCAACATTTACGTTCTGTAAGGGGCGCACTGGCGCCTATCAAAATGGCTGTCATCTGGATGATCGTCGTAGAGCAGCAGTAGGAGGCTCGGTCTCCGACGCGTAAGTAATTCTAGTTTCGCTATATACGTGCAGTATTAGAGCCTCACTTTGTTTTGTCACGTCAGGAAGGTGTAGGCAAGCACCTTTATTGTGAAACGATCATCAAGGAACTAGGGACAGCGATTCTCACGCCGCGGTACCACCATCGCTGAAAGTTCCGAATTTTAACGTGTTTTGTGAACACCCTATTTGCCGATGTTGTTTTGCGTTGGCTTGCACTCGAGTTTTCAGCGTTCGCAAGTGCGTCATTTGTGTGGAGATGACGTCGCTCACGCAACTGACGCCTTGACATCATGTATTGGCCTTGGAGGCGTTCATCGCTTGTTTGTCGCACGGAATTTGGTTTCCGACGAATACGCATGCGGAGTGTTGTAATAACTTTTTCAGCGAGAATTTCGCTGTTATTCTTTGCTCCACTGAGTTCAGCATTTAGATGCGAGCTTGTGATGACTAGCGTCAAATATATGCACGAGTCACCAATGACGAGTGACCTAGTGGGCTAGCGCACACCAGCTCGGAGCACTTGGAGCGAAAGCTCGTGCGCAGAACCCAGGGATCCTGGGCTCAATCCCCAGCCCTGCCCGTTTCGATCTGGATGAGCATCATACCCGCGAGCGGTCGTGTATCACTACTACGTGGTGCACGTTAAAGACCCCAGGCTAGCGGTTGTACCGCACTGGCCATACTGCTCATCTACAGCTGAGACACCAGACGCCTACTGAGGCAGACTAAATTCCGGCTGTACAAACATACACACAACAATCTGCTGTGGTGTTAAAGTGAACTAAAGGAGGGGTAGTGAGCTCAGCTAGCGCTCGCGGCTGCCGCACATCGTATCGACGGCACGAGAGGGCGCCACTAAAGCATGGGCTGCAGTAGCGCATGCTTCGCATTGCATTTGCTGTGCTACTGGCATTGTCGACGTCGGCACCATGACAGAACAGCACACGACAAAACAGCACGCGACAAAACAGCACGGTCAACACAGCACGCGTCAAAACAGCACAGCGTCAAAATAGCACGGCGACAAAACAGCACGCGTCAAAATAGCACGCGACAAAACAGCACAGCGTCAAAATGGCACAACGACAGAAGAGCACGTGCCGAAACGGCACGGCGTCAAAACAGCACAGCGACAAAACAGCACAGCGTCAAAAGGGCACAGCGACATAAGAGAACGGCGTCAAAGCAGCGCCGCGACAAAAGAGCACAGCCTCAAAACAGGACATTGACAATATACCTAGGGTTTGGCGTTTTCGGTTTTTATTATTTTGAAATTTGGCGTACTTTTGTTTCGGTTTTTATTCCAAAAAACGAAGTTTTCGGTTTATTGCGGCGAATATTTGTAAACTCCTAAACGTCTCAGTTCTTCTTAGTTTCTTGACAAAAGCCGACTTACGAAAATGCATTACTTAAAAGTGTTTGTTTAAAATGTATAGTGAGTAAACCAGGCACTGCCTTTTCTTATTTGTTACTGGCTGTGGCAGCCGACGCGACCTGTCCTGCAAGACGCACTGGGGCCCTATCGTGATCTGACATTATCGTCGTGTGCTCGGATTTGTACACAGGACGAACATGAGCTTTACTACCACTTCGGTCGGAAAGGCAAATATTAATGTCTAGAAATTCGGAACCATTGTACTCAGTGTGTTGATTCCTCATTTTCAGGACTGCGAGAGGTGGTACATTCGCGCCGACCGCAGGAACGACAATAAAACAATCGTATTTATGCCCTCCTCTAGTAGACGGAAGCTAGGAGTGTTAAAAAAATGTGCGGAATTTACGGACACCCTTGATTTTCATTGTTCAGTTCACGATTATACTCTCTTCGTTGAGCAAATAATTCGGCGCACAAATCCCTATCAGAGGAAAACCCCAGATTTCGACCTGAAAACCCCTGCGCCCCCGGAGCTTCTGTTGAAAATTGAACCGATCTTGGAGACAAGCTGAAAACTGCAAAAGGAAGTGGCCATACAGTCAGTAACGAGTCACCCCCCCCCCCCCCCCCCCCCCTTCCAGAAAAGCATGTCTCAAAGTAGGCACTGTAGAGGAATGGAGGGTCTAGGCCAGTTCGTCGAAAGGTAACTCTTCGACGGCCAATTTGCCGTATCCGTTTTCTAGGGATAAAATTCGGAGTGGGGAGTAAACTCGATGCGCACATGAAAAGGCTCCCTGGGCAGTATCGAAGCCCTCGCTGGTGCGTAATCTGGCTATATCTCCAGCAGTTCTGCTAATTTTGACGTGCAAGTTTGCTGGTGATGTCGTCTACAATAAATGAATCAATAACACGGCAATGTGCTGTCGTTAGTCGTTAAAAAAAAAAAAGCGTGTGCGGCAACGCTGTGCTCAGCCCATGCTGTACAGTAACACGAAGTCGCTACATGCGTGCTGTTTTGTCGCTGTGCTGCTTTGACGCCGTGCTGTTTTGGCACGTGCTCTTCTGTCGCTCTGCCGTTTTGACGTTGTGCTGTTTTGTCGCGTGCTATTTTGACGCGTGCTGTTTTGTGGCCGTGCTGTTTTGACGCTGTGCTGTTTTGACGCATGCTGTTTTGACTATGCTGTTTTGTCGCGTGCTGTTTTGTCGTGTGCTGTTCTGTCGCGTTCCCGTCGACGTCGTCGTCGTCGTTGTCGCCGTTGTCGATTCGGCATTGCACTTTATTCGACATAAGCGACAAAAAATACGGTGAAAAACCGCAGAGTCAAACCTGCTCACCGAAGGCACTTGGAACGCTTGGATCCACCAGCCCATGCTACCGCAGCGCCGCCCCGTACATCCGGGACCTCTCCAGGCTCACCGCTTCAGAACAATGCATGGCGCGCGCCGGAGCCTGATTTATTTATTTTATTTATTCATTTATACATGCCGCTGGCCCGTGGGCCGTGGCAGGGAGGAACAACACATGACAAAGCGATACAGTTCATACCTTCAATAAAAACTTTGAACAATAACGTATTTACAAAATTTGAGACAAGAAGCGCCCATAGTACAATTATCTCACTACCCCTCCTCTAGTCCATAGTAGTGTGATTTTTACAGTCCATCATTTTGTAAACATAGGGCTTCTGGCCGGTGCGATCCTCATCGTTCGTGCGTATGAAGGGTGCTTTGCTCGCTTTTCAAAACGACACAAAATCATAGCAGTCTGGGCTGTGATTTTGTAAACACAGAAACTGTTTAAAAGCATCTTTCAGCATCTGCTCATCAGCGCTAATAACGCCTGAAAAAAAAAAAGGCGCCAGATTTAGCGTTTTATCAAAGCGCTAACAATGGGTCCCTTTCGGCTTTTATTGAAATATCATTTTTTGTAATTTTTATTTTCATTTCACGTTTATTGCTCGCGTGAAACGTAAGGAAGCGTGCTGAGGTGCCGGGCATTTCTGAAGTGAAGAGCGCGGGTGTACAGGTTTGAGTGGCGCTCAAAGCTGCGAGACTGCACGGGAGCCTTTGGCGTCATGGCCAGGGAAAGTTATACTGCATTTGTGACAAGCGGACGATATACCTTGACAACGGATGCGGGCGAGATCGGTTATTGCCGGATAACTGCAAGATTCTCTTGCAGTCTAGAAGATGGGTGTGCATAACCCCACCTGAAATAACCAGAGCCTGTGCATTAAATTCTGATGTCATCAGAATGAGATCGAGCGCAGACACAAATTGGACACGGGCGCAGCGTCAACGTTTGGCGGAAAGTCGTGTCCAGCCAACGCTTCGAAGGACGCTTTGTGTCGGGCTCGGGCCAAATTAGTGAGTGGGAGCCATTCGAGTGTGATGACGTGTACCGTTGAAGAAGACCAAGTTGTTCACAGGCTTGTCCGAGACGATAAGACTATGCATGTATGACGTAGTGATGCCGTGACAACGCGCAATGCCTCAACGCCGCGCGCCTCCCTTTCACTTTCAAAACCGAAGCAACGAGCAACGGCAGCGAGATATCCGAGCAGAGTGATCAAGGGCTCCAATCCAGCGCGATTTCTATATCCTTTCAAAAAAATTGTAGAGCCCTTCCACTTCACGTGAAGATCGAGAGCCAGCGAAGCTGTTATCTTTATGACGTCTGGGACGATGCCTAGAGGACGACGTCTATACTTAGTCTCATCCTACAATGGACTAAAGGCCAAAGCCACGGGCCACCAGGTCCAATCACGTTCCACGCTATACTATGACACGCTTAACATTGATTAGGAATGGACGAATAATGCTCGAATCCACAAGCGCCGCATCATATCTATAGCTTCGACGCTAAAACGAGCCTATAGTATATGTTGTGGCTTTCTTTGCGATGTAAAATTGTTGAGTCACTTAGCGCTCTTCAATTCGAACCACTGTCCACACGTCCCCTCATCAGTGATCCGAGACGCGGGTACCGATACGTGCATCGAATCGAAATACCGCACAATTTTTAAGTGGCTCTTGATTGGATCTCACGGTCCGTAGCTTTTGCCTTTAGTCCATCGTAGGGTGAGACGAAGTATAGTACAACCTCAAAGACGACTTCTAGGACGACCTTGGGCATGACCTCAACGACGACGCCTAGAGGGCTACGTCACGGACGACCTCAAGGACGACTCCTAGGACTACCTCGAGGACGACGCCTAGAAGGCGACGTCTAGGACGGTCTCAAGGACGACCTTAAAGACGACCTCAAGAACGACTTCTAGGACGACCTCGAGGACGACCTAAGCGCGAGACACATGCGCGAAAAATCCATCCAATCCGATGCCCGATCCGGCAGTACGACTGCCTGATCCGAAAAATTTGGTCGCTTCAGACTTCGGATCGGCGATCCGACGTGCGTCCAACGTGCATGATAGTTTCGCACGGTGGACGGACTGTCGGAAGCGTCCAGCCAATGACAGCACAGCTAGCGCAAGCGTCATGACGACGTACTGGGTCTGGTGGGACGAACAAGAAAACGGGACAGGCAACGGGAAGCCGGACGCGTGGATCCCGCTGACTTATTCGAAAAAGATGGCCTCGGCAAAGAATGCACGCGCTAGCGAGAACGAGCTCTTCACTCGTGCGACTAAAACCGTCAATATGGGACCAGAGATCTATGAACGCGGACCTCCGCTGGAGTGCTTGGATCTCCTAGGCGGAGCCGAACGGATTGTCGTGTCGCATGCAAACGTCGGAAGCGTGTGTGTCAATCTGTCGCGTGCGGCAATTCGGAGCGGCGTTCGGACTGTCGGATCGGACGTCGGATCGGACGATTCTGCCGTCCATGTGTCTCGCGCTTTAGGGACGACCTCTAGCACGACCTCGAGGACGACGCCCAGGACGACCACTCGGACGACCTCAAGGACAACTTCTAGGACGACCTCGAGAATGATGCCTATAGGGATGATAACAAGGGATCAGGACCTCTCTATATAATAATGCCAAGGAAGGCTGACTCACGCTGTTCGTCTCCTCTTCTTATTTTTATTTGTTCATAGTTACCACGACCAATGGGGAGTTTTCTCCATCCGCGGACGTATTTCTTCCCAGATCCTAGAGCATAACAGTTTTGCTGTAAATAGCGAAGAGTGCATGTGTACAAATCTGAGCCGCGCTCACGGTGGCCGCGCTCAACCTGCGCGAGTGCACGGTCGCCAAAATTG
The DNA here is from genome assembly GCA_013358835.2 of Ixodes persulcatus. Taxonomy (NCBI): domain Eukaryota; kingdom Metazoa; phylum Arthropoda; class Arachnida; order Ixodida; family Ixodidae; genus Ixodes; species Ixodes persulcatus. The sequence goes on from JABSTQ010010146.1 coordinate 189,011, forward strand.
CAATCGGGGCAACTGGCCGCCGCTATGTCTCGGCTTGTGCAAGCAAGCCTGTGAAATAGGCCAATCTCACCAGCCAGTTTGACTGCGCCACCGCTGCCGCAATGCATCGAGGGAACTTCAGTGTTTTTGCACGTGCGACAACCTCGCTGGAGCACTGCTCGTGTAGAGCACGAAACGGCACGAGCCCTCTCCTTCACTGCCGTCTGCCTCCTGTGAACTAAAGTTATGGCGGCGTCACGCATGCGCCGAAAGCTTAGTGAGAGCGGTCTATTGCAAGCTTGCGAAAGCCGCGTTCACGCGCCCGCTACACGTGCTTGCACGCATGAGGCACCAGCCGGGCCGCGATGCTTGAAGTTGTCTATGTGACTATATGCATTGGCTTCAGAGCCTGGCCCAACGGCTTTGCTGGAGAATTGCGAGATTTCATTGACGTCTAGACTCCAGAAAAGGTTTTGAGGCGACGCTTGTTGGATGTAGTGATGCCGTCGAAACGCGCAGTGCCTTGTTAGCGCTACGGAGCGCCTGCCTTTCCCTTTCAGGAGTATATGGGTATTCACTGAGCGCCATATTTGAGGGCGATGTTTAGAGTGCATGCTCCTAATGAGCTCACATTAATAGGCTGCTAAGACCGGCAATCTTGATAGTGCTGAATGCACGTTGCAAAAGAACTGTGGAAGCTCGCCGTTAGCACGCGCTCAGCATTCGGGCACGCAGCTATGGCCGCCAGCGAACACTCCCTATAGGGAGTATTCACTGGCGGCCATATCTGTGTGCTCGGCTGCTGAGCGCGTGCTCACGGCGAGCTTCCGCAGTTCTTTCGCAACGTGCATTGCGCACCATCAAGACCGCCGGTCTTAGCAGGCTATTAATGTGACCTCGTTCTGAGCATGCGCTCTAAACATCACCCTCAAATATAGACGATTGCAAGCAGGGCATTCTGGCCGCCGCCATTTCTTTGCTCGTGCGGTCAAGTGCGTGCGTTTACAAGCTTGCCATTGCTACGTTCACGCGCACGCTGCACATGCTTGCACGCATGGGGCACCAGTGACGCGCCATGCTTGCAATTGTCTATGTAACCGCGGCCGATTCCACGAGCCACCTAGAGTAACCCAGAGCCGTATATTAGGAGAGTTTGGACAATAGGCGGAGCAAAGGCCGCCGCCAGCGCCGAATATTCCCCCCACGCTTAGAGCGTAAACTAAATTTGTGACACAGCGTCGACCAATCAGGAGACCTCTTCTCCATCTCACAAATGTCGACAGTGAAGACAAAGGCACAGGCGCGTGAGCCTAGCTCAGCGAAACGCTATTGTTTGTACGAGACCTCGTGCATAGGAGGCACTTTCCAAAGCCACGCGCTCGTGCCCATGCCTTTGTCTGCACTGCTAGAACAGCGTCCTGAGACTGGCTGAAAGAAAGCAGTGCAAAGGGTGGGGTGCGCGAGCGTCTTGAGACGCGGAGTTCCGCTTGGCACGGCTCAAATTATACTTCGTTTCATTTTATCTGCGAGCGAAGCCAAAGCTAGAAGCGCGAGACCAGCGCTTTTTGCATTTCTCCCCAGCTCGCGCGCTCGAGCAAAGCCTGAACGCACGGAGCTTCCGTGCTCGCGCTTCCAGTTTTGCCTTCGCTCGCACATAAGGTGAAACGAAGTATAGTCGTGGCACAAATTTAGAGCACGCGACCACCGCTAGGGGCTGTTTCGCGACCTGTGGTTGGCCCGAGATGCTCGCCTATTCAAACCAATATATGGCCAAACTCTCTCAATAAACGGCTCTGGAGTAACCATAACAGCCAGTTCAGCACCACGAAACCCAGAGCTCCGGGAATCACAAGGCAAACCCAGACATTCACATTTCCTCAGTGCTGGATCGACTATGATGGCTTGTAGAGTCCGCATAATACATCTCGGCTATTCAGTGGCCCCATTCTTTATGTGCTTGCGGATTACACTGACTTTTGCATCACTCGGCAGCTGTGCATGTCAGCCGCCATACCATATACGTTCCGTTTTTGTTTCCTCCCTTACCCCTATTACCTCACTTCATCATTACTATGGCAGGTCAGATTATTGACATTTTAGATTCTACCGTGTCCTTTTTCCCAGCATTGGCCTTTGTGAAGAGGCTCTTCAACGTCCGTTTCACTGGCTTGGTATCTCGGTAAGACAAGAGAAGGTCATAAATGGCGGCTGTAATCTGGCGCGTGTGTAAAGCGTATATGTATTCAAGGCCACCATAAGTGCAAGTCAACGTTATGTGCAAGCGTAGCCGAAGGCACGAGTGCAGTGGTTTCATGGCCTGCACTAACGTCACACCAGCTGCCATAGGGATGGCCTTGGTACCTTTTGGAGCGTAAACACTATGGGATTTTGTTTTTTGCAAGAGGAAGTAGAGTGCGCACGGGTATGGTGCAAGGACGTTTCGTGCAAGTGCAAGCGATCTGTAGCTCTAATTCGGTCGAACTTGCGTCTTCTTGCCTTTTGAGCTACGCGACGCCGTAGAATCGAAGAGTTAAGTTGGATGACCACATTCACGGTTGTCACTGGATCACCATCAACGCCCGCCTTGGTTCACGCACGCGCCGAATTCGAAAAACGTGGCATTTTTAGACAAATATATAATTAAATGTAATATGGCTCGAACTCTCAAGTTGAGAAATACGCCGCAGCTCATGTTTTTTTTTTTTTTCTTGCAAACATAAATGGGCCAGAAAATGACCGAGATGTGAAGCGGCCGATAAAAGCCAGGGAAGCCAAACCAGCGCTATGAGCTAAAGTCACTAAATAAAAATCACGCTTGACGTTTCTTCCAAGAACCGACAACCGCTATTGGCGAACGCGAGAGAGGCGTATACCACAAGACCACGAGCCAGAGCCGCACCGCAGTTTCCCTTCGGGGGCTGCTCTATATAGCCTCATTTTAGTGCTGCGCCGCCATTCGCTTCCAAGTGTCGCACGAAACACGGGCTCGTGAATTGGCGTGCTCGATGAGTTGATGCATCTTGCAAGACATACAAACACATCAAGGGGCCTATAGGCTTTACTGAGGGCGTCTGACTCTTCGGTATATCCCATCTCGCGGTGCGCGAGGTTACGTGGCACGTTCTAACAGCTAGATTGGCTGCATAGATCGCGGCATCGGCCGCGGTCACTCTGAAATTGAAAGGGAAAGCTCCTCGCGCGGCAGCGAGACACAGCACGTTGCCATGACATCACTACGTCTTACATGCGTCGCCTCGCATTGGTCCTATTTGTTTTGTGTGTGGTGCAGGAGACAGAAATCTCACACAGACCATTCTCAGGTAACACGGCAAAATTGATCTTGGCAATGTCAAGCAGACGACTTGTGCCGCGAGTCGCCATACGTGCATGCTCGTGAAAACAGCAACAACAACAAATTCTCTTTCTTAAGGTATTTGGTACTGGTGTCACGTTGGACCTATTGAACCTCGTTGGACCTATTGAAAATAAATCTAGTGAAAACGGCCCTGTCAAACTTATTTACAGAAATACGCAAATGGAAAGATATCTAGGCTTCCCGTAAGGGTCTTAGAATTAAGGTAGACGACATCTGCAGTACGTACTACCATTCGTTTTGTCACTTTTGTCATTTAAGTAATTTCAATTTCAAAATGGCCTCAAAATGCACTAAGAACAGTCAAAAGGGTCATATTCCTGGATTTTATTAAAAATCTCCAGCGCTCCCACGGGCAAATACAAGGGTTGTAGACCTTCATTACATCTTCATAATGAATCTTTAAAAACATCAATACTCCTGGTGCATTCCTGAAAGGAAGGTTTGCGCCGCGACATTTACCCATTGAATGACGAATGCGGTGAATCCCCCTTAACGCCGCCGGATGATCGTCTCCTTGTTTCGGAGGGGTGCCACCTCGACGACCGTTGTTTCAACATACGAGACCGTGCGGCGGAGGATTCGGAATCTTCGTCGTGGTTGCGGAGTCCGTCATAAATCTATACGATGGAAGACACAAACGAGTTTTGGAGTGCGGCGACGGGGGAAGAAATAGAGAGGGGGCGGTAGGGAGGGCGAGAGGTGGGGAGCGTTATAAATTCAGGTTTCTAGGCTTGATATCGATCAGGACTGCAATGGCCCTCTCAGAAAAACCGCAAAAAATGTCTAGTGCCATTGACGGCTTTCTTTTTCTTATTTTGTATTAGGTAAGCATTTTTTTTAAATAACACTCAATAAAAAGCTTATTTCATCTGGAAATTAAAAAAAAAAAAAAGTTAAAACTCAATGGAAAAATAAACGCCGTTCTTTACTCCGAAGCCCGCAGGCAAATTGAAATTCCTGTCCCGCGACTCTGCAGTTTCCCTCCGGGTCTATCTCCACCTTCTCTTAAACACTGCGCGAGAGCGACTGACAACAGCCGAAAATATGTTCGGCTCGAGAACGCCATCTGCGCAGATGAGCGAGCAAATATACGAGACGTCGTTTTCCCGGCTCCTGCGCAGCGTCGCCACGGACGTGATTTATGAAAATAAAACAAAAAGCAACCGTTCAAAGACTCTTTCTTGGACAGGCCATCGTCGAATCCATCGCGACCGCGGTATGGCGAGCCGAGGACCAAGAATGCGTTCGCCATCAACTTAATCCCAGCTCATTGACCTCGCCGGGCTCGGAGACAGAATCGACTGCTTTTGTCGTACACACACCACTTCGGTTGATTGGCGCGGGTCGGTGTCAGCGAAAAATGCCTGTCGTCTTTTGGCATAACATGCTGCCATGTGGCAGCCATTGGGCCTGGTTTGCAATCGAGCGGGTATTGCATTCATAAAGGTTATGCTAACCCTGATAACTGTACGCGATCCCTCGCCGGTGGCTTTACGCATGCATGCCGTGAAGGCTGGTTCAGACATTTCCGCACGAGAGCGATCGACGGCATTACGATTCCCTGCGTTCTATTGAGTTGTCACAGCACTCATAATCGGTCGTAACGCGACCTGTCGCACTCAAACGCAAATGTCTAATCCATCCTTCATCTTCCATTGTTCTTTTAGTGCAAAAACGATTTACTAAGAATCATTATTACCTCATATTGCGCTACTTAGGTACTACTACACTTTTATGCATGTAAAACAATTGAGAGAATGTAGTAAGGTAAAATTGCATTTTTTTTTTGTATTTGCCTCTGCTGTAAAGCCTCAAGCGTTTATACCCTCTTAAATAATTTTTAAGGCGTATAAAGGAGCATTCTTAAATAATTTTGTTTTACTACCGGCAATTGTTTTCGCTATTTATGAGTTCGTGGTCGCACTAAAAATTCCCAGAAACGTTCTAATTAAATTCGTTACGGGACTTGTTTACTCAACCATCCAGAATCAGAACTACTTAAGAGAGATTATTCTACCGGAATATCATGTTTTAGGCTACAAAGCTTCTGTTCAAATCATCAAGTTATAAAAAAATATAATGCTTATAAACAAGAATGTCCTCAAATATGAATTTTTACAAGGTGCGACAAAACTAGTTTACCGTGGTTAAGTCTAAACGTATATAGGTAAATGATACCAAAAAAAAAACAGTCATCCCAAACGCACTACAAGATCCTCATACGTGCCAAAAAAGCCGAGTGACCCGAACCTATGAAAATATTTTAAAATAGTACAACTAGATAAGACAAAGGATTTTTTCGGTATATATATGAGCTCTTACACCGTATGACAGAAGGGCTAATAAAAATAACTCGCATGTCTTGCACATGCTGCAAGTCCGAAACACGCTTCAGGCATTTCTAAAGCAGCTCGCATAAGCACCGCAATAGTTCTCGGCAGTGCCTGGCCTTGAAATTGTCACGGCAGCTGCCCCATACAGTTCGAACATCGCAAAAGCATGACTGGCTATTTATTTAGCTTGCGAAAACTCCTCATATGCGGCGTGTCTTTCACCACGTGACTACGACCACCCCAAAGTTGTTTACTGAACCGGAACGGACGTTCTATTTCTCTCGCCGTGCTCTTTCATCGCGTTGCTTCATCGCCGACAAAATGTGGAACACCATATGGTCTTCTTGAAACTCCCGAAAGAAACCGTATGCCAAGAGCGGACGACATCACCTTCGGCTCTAGAGTCTCAATATCAGATGTTTAAACGCTCTGCGTTTTTCTCCTTTTTCTTTCTCTCCGCGTTCGCTTTGCTCGGCGGGAAACAAGCGCACGAGAATGAGAAAGTAAGGCGAAACAAAACAAGCGAAAAGGCGCGGGGTCTTTTCTTGGCGAGCACGTCGAGGGAGCAAGCTCACTCGGGGTTCCAAGGTGGTAGCTGTAGGTGGGCGGTATTTTGGAACACCGCGTCACACTCTCTCCCTCTCTCACCAGTGCGAAGCAGAAAAGAAAACGGTTAAGCTCCTCTCCCGTTCCCAGAACCGCAGTCGACCGGCACAGGTCTCGACAACGCGTCAGTCGCGAACCGGTGTCAGAACAGTCAGCATGCTCCCATGGGCACCTCCGTAGGCTCCCCAGAGTAAACAACCGAACGCACCGGTGTCACAAAACCTTCGGAAAAAGATGTCTTCCATCAAACGACACACCCGTGTGCCTAGCGGTGGCGGGCCATCGTTCCTCAGCAGTTCCATCTACACGTCATCTGGAACGTACAACGGCCCGAGTTACCCAGCAGCGTCACCCTTTGTGTCCCGCTCAAGGCCCCATCACCGGAGTAACTTGGACCTGAGGTCCAATCGAAGTCCGACGTTGCCTCGCCGATTCAGGGATACCAGTTGGAGCTCGACAGAGAACCTCTTCAAGGCCAGTGCATCGGCCTTGTCGTCGACGGCCAACTATGTCCTCTCAAGCCTCGGTGCGGACTACAGCCGCTGTGATTCGCCCGTCCGCCCCTACACGCCGCCGCTTAGCTCTGGGGGAAGGCACAGTCCGATGGGGTCCAGTTACTACAAGTCAACGCCCGCATCTTCCTGGTACAAGGACTACCGACCCATCATGCGGGAGCGACCGGTGCTCAAGGATTACAGCAGACCGACCAGGAACTCGAAAGAGAGGAGGGAGTCCATGGGCATCATCACGAGGCACAGGCACGTCGTCAAGTTCAAAGAGAACCCGTCTACGCATGAGTCCAGTCCTATCGTGAGCCGGAATCGTCACGATAGGTCTGGTGACAGCACTCGTTCAGTTGACTCTGGAATTGGGAGCTTCAAGGATGGCCACATGGGACACAAGCCGGAAGTGGAGGACGTGCATTTTGGACTTGACTCGCCGGACTCCGTTTTGGACTTGAAGGGTGACGTCGTGTCGTCGGTGGCTATGGACGCATTTGTGGAGGAGGATGTGATCGAACCGAGTTCCCATTCTGTGCCGGAAAACCGGGCGAGTACAAGTCTTCGGGGGGATGGAGCGCACGACGCGGACCTGATCAACCAAGCTGACCTTGCTACTTCGTCAGTACCTGCTGAACCAATCGATAAGTTTCTTCGGTTAGAAGACGATAAGGTTGTGATGCACGATACGAATATCGCCGGCGATCAGTTGAAAACTGTCGAAGAACCGCCTTCAGGCTGTCTTCCGCCAACGAATAAGAAGGTTGATTCGAGCGAAGACGTTGTAGTTGTTAAGATTAAAAAGCCGAAATTGAAGACGAACCTCGAAAAGTTGAAAATCGGCGCTGGTAAAGACACTCAAGTATTAACCACTCCCTCCCCTTCTTCTGACGTTTTGTCCAGCCCAATCAGTCAGAAGTCTCCAGCCTCTGAACCGACCGGAACACCACCAGTCTGTACGCCTGAGGCAGTAAGCATTCCGACAGCCAATCAACTTCCGGCGGACGCCACAAAAAAGAGAAAAGTGAACAAGAAACAGGAGTCACAGGCTAAGCCCCAAGAAGCAGACACCGGTGTGACTTCACCGCGAAGACGTGTACGACCTCCGATCACACCAGTGACTCCTGGAGAAGAAGGCGCTCATACAGCGTCAACAATCTTTGGCACAAAGCTTTTCAGAAAGAGAGAAAGCAAAGAGCCCAAGAGCCCTGTTGAGTCAACGCCTGTCAAGGATACCGTACCGGTTCCTAAAAGCCCTGTTGAGGTAACGCCTGCCAGAGATACCGTACCAGTTCCCAAAAGCCTCGTTGCAAAAGCAAAAGCTCCTGTCAAAGAGGATGCACGGGAACCTAAGAGCCCTGTTGATAGTGCAGCTTTCAAAGACGTTGCACAGGGACCCGTGAGTCCCGTCGAAACTACACCCGTAAAAGGTGCGTTGCGAGAGAGAAAGAAGGGCATCCAGCGGGAGCCTGACAAACATTTCCAACCCACTGTAAAAGAAAATTACGAATTAATTCAGGTAACGAAAGAAAAAGGCCCCACACAAAACAGTAGTTCTGCTAGCGTGCTAAACGAGGCATCAGATCTACCGAAGTTTGATGTGGTATCTAAACCACCTGTACAGAGAACCTCCAGCGACAGTGTCCTTAATGACGCCGGTATAAAACTGGAGATTCAACCTCCTGAAGTCAGAACCTCAGATAAAACTGATAATGATGTTAAACCGGTGAATAAAGTTGACTCGCCTATTGCCGAAGCTCAGACACCGAAATTTGCAGAAGACAAAGAAAAGCCAACGGTTCCGGTCGTTAAGAAAAAGAAGTCGGTGCAGGGCATGTTAGAGTTCAAGAGAAAAGAACCGCTAGGTCGCATTGAGCTAAAGCGGAAGGAGCCGCAAGGGAGGCTCGAGTTCAAGAGCAAAGAGCCGCAGGGAAGGTTAGAGCTCAAGAAGCGACCGCCTGACACAAAGACCGTTGTCGGCGTACCTCAAGATGTTGCGGAGAAGCACGCTGAAGAGGGTAAAACACAAAAACCGGAGGCCACTCCACCAAGCGCACCAGAGCAGAAGGCGCAAGCGGACACCAAACCGCCATCGAGCCCCACCCTGCAAAGCACCGTTAATTGGCGACACCTCAGACTGGTACATCCCTCGCTACTGAGCTCTCGTTTCCACCACAAACTGGTGATGTCGAGACCACTCCAGTGCCCGCACAGATCAGTCAAGCGACGACAAGCGAGAATGGCATTACTGAACCCGCAAATGTCGAATGCGGTAAGCTGAAATCATTTCCTTGCTTCCCCCGAAACTTATTTGGCTCCTTTAGGAAGCCACGATAAACGTTTCAGTGAATGTTTTTGTCTTTTTTTTTTTATCGAACACACAATGGGTTTAGACGCCTCAAACGTTCAGAGGACCTAGACTAAACCAGACTCGTGCCTATTTCAAATACTCTACTCAAGATACTGACTTTTTAAAGTATCTTGGTATCTTGCAAATACTTTTGACCGAAAGTATTTGACACTGCATTTTAATTACATTTTTGAGTATCTTGTACTCATTATCTCTAATACATTTTCGACAGTCCGCCATTTTCCGAGTTTTTCGGTATGAAGTGGCGTGGGCGTGGCACGAACAAACTTGAACATTCTTTCAAGCAACCAAATCCTGTTGCTAGCTGCGATAAGCTCCGATGACTTCGATTAAGCTCGTGAAAACATCGCTTTTGTGCCGATTGTGACTTATGCTTCACCACTCGTACGACGAAGGTTTTCCCCCTCGCCCTCCTATAGGCGCCTTTTTTTCTCTAGACTTTCTCCCAAAATATCCTCAAATAAAAGGTGGGGTTTTACGGAAGCAATGATTGCCACACTGAGGCGCAACGCAGAACGGGAAACGGCCCACGATAACAATGCAGGCTTCAGTGTCAAGAAAATAGCAAATACAAGAAAATAAAAAGAAAAAACAAAAAAAAAGACTTTTTTTTATTTGTATGTTGTATATTTGACGTTGCTATACTGCAAAACGTCGAGGTTTCTTTTGTTTTTGTCGTCAGCCGGAACTTATTTCCCTCTCGAACACTGTCTGGAAGCGAACATTGATAAGCATAGAACGAGGACAGGAAACTAACTACGCCCAGGATGACCTCTCAAAATGCCAACAAAGCGTCTCCCAACGTTGAGTGCCTTTCTGAACGAAACCTACTTGAAGAAGGTGCGTTTAGTGCCGTGGCTATTATGTGGGCTTTCTTTGTTATCCATTCACTCATTTCCGTATCCCAAGTTCGTTTATAGTGAACTCCCCACAGAGGGAATATGGATTGTAGTTACGCGATGCGTCTAAGGTCCGTTGCAGGACCTGATATTCAGCGATGTCACTATTCGCAACTTTCAGCAATGGCGATTCCGCGGTGTGAGTTTTGCGCTCCCTATCTCCTGGATGATCGGCTTCACAAGAAAGGTGCTTGCCTACACCTTCCTGGCTGGAAAAATAAAGTAAGGCTCTAATACTGCTCGTATAAAGCAAAACTAGAAGTAATTACGCGTCGCGGACCCTCCCTCTTACTGCTGTTCTACGACGATCAGCCAGATGACAGGCATTTTGTTAGGCACCAGCGCACCCCTTATAGGCCGTGAAAGTTGCGAATAGCTAAAGCGACCTCTTTTTTCTTTTTTTGCCCCAGAAATGTTTCGTAAGATGTATCAGTGATATTCTGCTTCTTCATGGTTGGACTGCATAAAATAGCCCTACAATGTTTTTTGTTTTTTTTTTCGTTTAGTGTTGTTGCGTGCTAATACACCATTCTGGTAAACCAGATTTGCGCAACCGTATAACTGTGTTTATCACTGACGTCGATGCAAATTACGCAATGCGGAAGTATCTTCAAAAGTAATTGAATTACGTTTCTAAGTATTTGTGCTCTACTTCACAATGAAAGTAACTTGAGTAGTATTTTAAATACTTTATGAAGCAGGTATTTAGTAACTTAACTGAAATACTTTTATCGAGTATATTATCTAACACTGGGCGAAACCACGCATGGCAGATCGTGACAGGATGCAGCGATACTTTGTAATCGGAACCAAGAAAACTATGTTTATAAATGTTTCAAGCTTCATAGAACGAACTTACCACACAAAACTGACACACACTGAATATTTTTGTTGTAGTTTTGCTTCAAATTTAGGACAACTAAACCTTAAGCATTGGTGCTATTTCGTTCGTAGAATGTCAAGATAATTCATTCCTTTGACAAGGCTTGACAACGTACGAGTTAAAAATAAGGTGCTAATAAGAGTTTGACGCGTGGTGATCAAACCCAAACTGACCGACGAAAAGACAACAATACCTTTTCAACGCGTTACCTTTGTACGCTCTGTTCATCAATACACTCGTAAACCCCTAACCTGAAATCGAGCTTCTCTTGACCTTAAAGCACAACAGCGCAGGATCTCGGTATCTCGATAGCTCGTCCAACTTGTTACACGCTCAACTGGGGCCTTCTTCTACACCGCGGGACCAAGGGCGGGACCAAGGGGGACCAAGGGACATCGCAGCCTGCTAGCGATTGGTAAGCGGTGTGGAGCTGGCCAATCGCAGCAGGCGGTGATGTCCCGGTTCCTCCTGGTCCAGCCGTGAGGATTATACACTCTAAAAAGGTTTGTGCGTCTACTTTCACGCACAACACTCAGAGAGCCAATCACCGCTACTTACGGAGGCAGCTTAGCGAATGACAATGCCGAAACATATGTTTAGACGAAAAAACGCAGTCTGAGTTGTGACATTAAGCAATGCAAAACGTCACGCTTGCATTGCTTAATGTCACAACTCAGGCTGCGTTTTTTGGTCTAAACATATGTTTCGGCATTGTGATTCGCTGAGCTGCCTCCGTAAGTTGTGGTGATTGGCTTTCCGAGTGTTGTGCGGGAAAGCAGACGCACGGGATTTTTTTTTTAGAGTGTAGGACCATTGACCTCAACAGAGAACCGTGGTACACGTCCCAAATAGAGTCATCCGGCCTCCTCTCTGGGCTTAGTTGTACCAGATATATAACAACAGCAGCCTATACAACAGTCCATCTTCAAAAGTGCGGGCCATGAGCCAATTGCTCGAATCCGCCATAGTTGGGGCAGGCATATTGTGCCTACATTGAACAAGAAGGCTGGCTGAACGCTTGGCATAAACTCGGCCGAGCTCGTATCGGAAACGAGTATTGCGTCAGCTCTCGGCGAGGACTCGGATCCAATGGCAGGTTTCGTGCTTGAGAAATGCGTGGCGTCCACCAGCGTTGCCCGATGGAATTTTGAAAAGGGCGTATATTACATTTAGTCTTACCAGAAAGTCTAGCCCGAGCGACCTACGAAAGATGCCAACCGCTCGGGGCCAATACGCTAGTGGGTATAGGTTCAGGGACCACCGCAGAACGTTTCGTTCTTCGTCGGTTACGTAAAACGTTCGGAATTTCGTCCCCCAGTGTAAAAAGAGGAGCCTCGCTGTTGACATGCCTCAACTGCTTGGAACTGTTCCCGGCGCTCTCGGCACTGCGTTCTGTTTATTTTCTGTTTCCTCTCGCGAATTCCCGGAGAGGCCTCCGGTGAATTTGAACCTTCCTCTCCTCCTCCCCTTTGTCCTTTCTCATTCGACCCGTTCGACGTGATGTAGGACCCAGCACGGTCGAAGCCTTTGGTCACGTCGTAAAAACTCGCCGCCGTTATTCTGGGTGTGTGGAGGAAGCGAGTGCGCCGCCCACGACGGACGAGCAGAAAACCGTTTGCATCGGCTTCGCTGCGGCGCGAAAACACAGGAAGAGATAGACAGGGCGAGCTTGCACAAACAAACGTCCGCTTACTGTGACAGTCGCTGGCGGCGGCGCGGTCGTCATCGGTATACGCAGGGCAACGGGATTTGGAAACGTGAAGACCGTTGTCCTTCGTTGTTGCGGCTATATAGCCACGCGGGGCGTTTCACGTCCCGGACTTGACGTCACCGCTCGGCAGCCAATCAGATCGCGACATTAGCGGATAAGAACGCAGAAGAACGATCATGATCGTCTCTAAAGCCCCGTGTTTCTGAAGCTGTCAAGGACATGCAATAACTAACAACCTAAGAAACTTTTTGCTTCGTGATTTGTTACTCGCACTTCTTATTGGCTAATGCCGCGTTCCTTAGGCTAGCGGGGACCGTGTCATCCGCAGATAACAAATTTGAGTTTAAATTTCAACTCGGTCGAGGGTCCGCCGTCCCATTTTGTGTCCGTCGCTCGGAGCATGCATGCCGGTCCAGATAGGCGCGTGCGGAAGCGTTTCCCGTCCCAGCTTCGGGGCCTCATTAGTCCTAATGCCCGGTATTCTAAGAAGCATGGTTGCTAAAAATAAAAGAAAAGCCGCTCGAGCCCGTCGGCGAGGTCATAAATTACGCGGGCAAACGGGGGCACTTCCCAGTGACTGGCTGCCGCTCCGTGCTCCACTTCCTGGTGGCGAAAAAATGGGATGAGGAGGAGAAAAATGCTCACTGAGCCGGGGTCCCGTTTTTGACTCGCGATGCCTTTTAAAAACTGAGAGTATAGCGCTTCTCCTACATTAACGTTGAAGCACTTTTTTGTTTTGTTTTTGTTTGCTCTTTTGTTTCATGAAGCCGCACTCCCGCTCCTCGTACATCGTATAGAAGACAGGACGTGTTTGCTGCAGACTTGGTATAAGAGAAATATTTGCGTACAAAAATATGTCTACATGCAGTTTTTCTACGATCAGTGTGACGGGACCATAATGAAAGGTAGAAACACACCTCGTAGAGTCTGCGCTGACTGTTTTTTGTATGATGCACTGGAAGTCTGACCGCTGCTTTGAGTTTAAATCCTTCATGCAGACTGAACGTGCGTACGAATATGGAAGGATCTCACGGCACACTCAAAAATCTACGTTTCAGCGTAGGCACCACGAATCTGAAGTGAATAAAATAAACGAAGTAGAAATCGCGTGATATCGACACATAAGCGGGTGAAGAAAGGAGCACACAATAGGAACACGGCGTCGAATGTAACCGTATACATTTTCGCTAAGGTCCTATTATGTCCTGTAGTTTTGAGTTGTGTCAGTGTGGATTGGCAACTTCAGGTTTTCGTACACCCGCAGGGTTATACTTCGTTTCAGCTTCCGTCCGAGCGCAGCCAAAGCTACGTGTGGCCGGAGCCAATCCCACGCCGGCAATAGGTCACGCGATCTCGCCTGCACTTTTGTATCACTCCGCTGCGCCGCTGGTCGTCCGCGCCGCCCGCGCTCGCCGAGCATTTCGTCTGCTACGGGTGTATCAACGGTATCGTCTGCTACAGGTCTAAAAAGTGCCCTTTCACGTTCTGAAATTAGTCACAGGGGATGTCAGTACGTAGGCTGGCCGCTGGCGTCGGTGTTCGAGCTATCCACCTGTTCGGCATTTCGGCGTAGCTTGGAGATGTAAATACACATTGCAAGGTGCCCGATGACCCGGCCGTTGATGTTTCCTTGTATTGACTGGCTATACCAGGGCTCGAGGCGCAGTCCTTTCCACCAGCTTCTCGGTGTTCAATGTGATCGGCAGGTAAAGGGGTACCCTGATTTCGCCGCGTTTCAGTGAGTTGTAGACTGTAGTGGCCCGGACACTTTTCTTGTTTTCAACGCATTCGCGGTACGACGCGGCCGAAGTCTCGCGCCGAATTTGAAAGTAGACATTCATCACGACCTCTCACGCCTAACTTCCGACATTTAATTCCTTTAATTGGAAATCATGTTCAGCAGTACACATTTGGTATATTATGCAATGTTTACGCACAAAACAGTTATTTTAAAAGAATTAGTTTTGCGGACTACTTTGTGGTGCGTAGGAATGCTCTTCCCGAAGTTGCGAACCGTCCCTCAGCCTCAGCTGCGCTCGGACGGAAGCTGAAACGAAGTATAGCCTGAATCCGGGATGAGCGCTACGCCCATTCAACGGTTACAAGTTGGTGTACACCATTAACGCAAATTAACGATCAACGTTTTTTCCTCTCTTTTATTTTCCCTCGGGATCGAGGGATTGTCATTAAACACTGTTAGAGTGTTAAAAAAAGTGCTCATTTGTGTAACCAACCTAAGAACCAAACGTTGATGTTCGCCGAAATTGTTTCGGAATAAAATGCGAAAAAGCGCAGATGTCGTCTTGGGGGTAACACATGTTGCACAGTGTACATGTCGCCACACACGTTACGCCAGAAAAAGTAATTACGTTTCGTAAGTATTTACGATGCCTCTCTCTCTGTCGTGCACGAAGGCTACGAGATACCTGGGGTTCTGTAAATCGTATTTTTGTCTTTCCGTCATCTCCCTGCTTCGTGATTATGTTTGCCTGACAACGATCTATTATAAAAGATTCACATTACAAGATCAGATCAGTCGCGAACAAAAACAATTTAAGCGCAGGTTTAGTCCCATAGCGTCGCATATATGCTTTTTTTTTTCGTCAGAAATAAAAACAAACTTGCGTGTGTATGTATATTGCCTGCCGAGCAAGAAGATCGACAACTACAAAACATTTTGTTTTTTACCCCTTTGCCGAATGTAGGTTATATACCTACAGCTCAGCTCGATATATCATGAAATCGATTGTGTAGAGTCGAGGAGAAAAAGAAACTTGAGTGTGAACGCAATATGTGATCTGCCTTATCTCTCGTTGGGTTCAATGTCTGTGGGAAAATCTCAAGGTGCCAAACTCACGAGCATATGCTCTGATTACGTGAAACCTTCATTTATCGAAAAAAATCAGAAGTTTGCTTAATAACATTTCTTTTGAATTTTCCATGTTTCGATTTGTATCACTTAACGATAAGAACTGAATCGATTAAATTTTTTGTTTCCTCTTAGAAATACAAGTTTATTATTTCGTTTGAGTAAACTAAAATTATATGAGATAGGTTTGTTCATTTTGAAATTTGTAATCCAGAAAATTCATGTGACCCGCTTAGGGTACAGTGCGATTCGCTTCAGGTAGTGAAAATGTCTGGATGTCTTTATTGACCCTGCCGAATTTCTGACTTTTCAGCTTGCAATTTGCAGTCCTAGACTTTTTTTTATAAGCGGCTGTTTGGTTGAGTATAAACATGAGACGAATATTGAATTACACCATCAGATCATACATTTGTATTGCTTTCAATTAAGTAAACATTGTTATATAATATTTGTGAACGTCATAGCTTAGACTTCATGTGGTATTTTTTGGCTGCGCTAAAGTGACGATTGTCATATTAAGATTCAATTGATTTCAGAATTCAGGGTAGGGTATTGGACGTGGCAAAGACAGGCTAAAAGCAGAATCAGGGGCCTGCTGAAGGTATAGATTATTAAATTGAAAGGTCTTAGTCACTTTTCTCGGAGCATGGACGAATATTATGTTTTGTTTTTAATTTTTTGTTTTCTTTTATTGCTTCTAGAATGCAAGGTCAACTGCCACAAAAAATGCGAAAAGCACATGGCAAACCTCTGTGGGGTCAACCAGAAGCTTCTCTCGGAAGTCCTCGCCACAGTCAAAAAAGGTGAGATGCATTCACGCGCGATGTTCTTGTTCAATCAAAAACGTGATTATCTTCCACTATAGAACGACTACGAAGTCGTACCCCTTGAACCAGTGCTTCGACGCTCTAAACTACAAAAAAAAACAGATAGACACGTAAAATATATGAAATTCAGCAGCAATCTTAGCTTGAGCGATCCCGTGTCGCCACAGAGAGGCCCAAGAATTTCAACTATGCAAACTCGAATCAACGGATCATTTTAAAAGGCTAGGGGCTTGGTGCAGACACGATGAAGGAATTATCAGTGCCTCAAGCATGTCTGAAACAAGTTTTGCATCGTACGTATGTATGCTTCCAACATTTCTGAAGGCCGTTTTTGTACGGCCAATGCGGAGCACAAGTTCGTCTGCTTCTTTTTGCAGGGGTTGGGGTGACGACAGAACGCTGAGCTCTATGGGAAGGGTAGTGGGTAGACCTCAAAGCGAGCTGCCTTGAAATCTATCCACTATCCTTCCCATCTGAGCCAATCAGAGCTAGGCGTTTTGTCGTCACCACAACCCCTGCTAAAAGAAGCAGACGAACTTGCGCTATGACTGGAGCGTCATACGAGGAAGAAACGCGCCTCAGTGATTGTCTGCAGACTGCATTTTGTATGGTGTATTAGCAGTGTGACCATGTGACTTTAAGCTCGGGGTTAGCTAACCTATAGCTATATGACGTCGCCATCTTTTTTGCCATCAAACATTTCAAGTTTAGGCTCGGATATAAAAAGACTCGAGTCGTCCCGCATCGCGGCACGCTCCTGACTCCTAAATTTTAAAGAAAAAAAAATTAAAAAAGAGGAAGCTTGGTTTGTTTTGTAAGTTGCTTTACTGAGTGTTGCCGCGGTCCTTACCAGAAAGTAATGTCGTGGCGGTGCGTGTAGTTTTGGGTGACGAGAAGACGCGTCCTCCCAGAATAGACCCCCGAAGAATTCCTGAACCTCGCGGCGCACTTTGCCCAATGTTTCTAATGGCCTCTTGAAGCCCATTTGTCCCGGATTAGGAAGGTCCGACAACCGAAGCGAAACAGCTGTTCGTTTTTAATCTGTTTTTGCGTGTACCTACATCTTTTGTTTTTCTTCTTTACTTGGCTACAAACAGCGGCGATGTTTGGGCTGGCGTAAGGGTAGGACTCCTTTTGCATTTGTCTCGTTTCATTGTTTGTTTTGTTTTTTCGAAAGCATAACTGAAGACAAACGACGGCTTCGGACCGTAATCGCTATGTAACCCCTTTCCTAAGCTTTCTCATCTATTACACGGTTTGTAGCGAGATATTTTAGAGCGAGCAGGAGAGTCGCGGTGCTCTGCTCCGCTGTAGGATGCTGCTCATCCTTCGTGGCAGTGAGAAGGACGATCACGAGTTACACGCTGTGCGCAAAGAGAAAAGCTACGGTGATCACCATGCCCCTTTACAGCTGTAACACGACATTCAAAAAAGAATTCCTTTGAGCAACATTTTAGCGCTCCTGGAAGGCTACACACTGCATTCTAAAAAAAAAAAAAAAAAAAAAAAACGTTTGTGAGTTCACTTTGCTGTACAACACAAAGGCAGCCGTGCACGGCGAACAATAGCTGGATCACAACAAATGGCAAAGCTCAAAATACGATTAGATCTGAAAATTCTGTTGTGCGCAGGGGATAATCAGCGAAGGAAACATCGTAGTCATTGTCCCTGTGCATTTCGAATTTTTTTTTTTTTCACATCTAGTAGTCTTTTCTTGTCTCGTGTTCCGCAAAAAAGCGAACTCACAAACCTTCTTTAGTCTGTGCATGCTGACTATCTGCTCAGCGTCCACTCGCAGCCGGCCTACTTAGCGCACGTTGCGCCCTCTGCTGAATTTCTTTGATAACGCGTTATAAAGCTAGTCCTCGCTCGCAGCGACCCCGTGTGGTATATGGCTAGTGGATGACCGGTAGTGTACACACGGCAGCTACCGATGAACAAAATATAAAGAGCACAGACAATCTAGTTAGAAAATTGGGGTTCGTGTGACACGTTTTTAATTTCAGACTAAAAGAAAAAAATAGAAAACTATATGTGGGTTAGTTTTTTTTTTTTACTTTATTAATTACTGAGGCTTTGAAGAATATGTATTTAGGCAGCAGAGCTAGTTAAAGACAGACATACTGATACCTCATTCACACAGCCAGCGTAAAGGCACCTTGAACGCAGATCTCTTTAAAATCGGCGCATCAGGTCGCGCTTTTGAGTCGCGATCGTGTAACATGCCACGCGCGAAGGATCACAAACTGATTCAAACGATTATAAAGGTTCTTTAGCTAAAGATACCTTTATGATCGTGTTAATGGGGTATAAAACCCGAGACTGGGGGTAAAAACGAGGGCATTTCTCAGGAAGATGTATCGTGCGTGTGCATCTTTTTTGTCAAAGTATCGGGTCTTAGTATTCTATGAGACTTCCTCGCTATCCCTTTGTCTTGTGTGATGTCTCACTATTAAATCATCGAGTATTGTTCTGGTTTACTCAGAAAAACGGGCGTTAAAAGAGAACTTGTCTCATATCCTGCAGTGTCCTAAAAGAATGCAAATATAGATGGCTAAACTACAATTCGCAGGGTGGACGCCGCAAAGAATTCATAACGAACCGGACATCGCAGGATATGACGGCTTCCCCCCCCCCCCCCCCCCCCCTTATCATTGCTGGAGATTTCCTCGTTTTAGTGTTTTAGTAGATTTATCGCCACAATACTTTTTTGTAGTTTCGAGTGCATTATAAAAGTTCACATTTGTTGTTTTTATTCTAGGAAAAAATAGAACGGATGCAAGGCATATGGTCACATATCAAGGGGGACATTCGTCGTCTTCTAGGGAGGCGGAGAAAAAATGATTATAATAGGGAGGTGATAGTGGGAATGTGGATGGGAACGATCAATATCTTGAGGTGCTTAGATTAACTGGCTGCCCAGAATTAACATCAAATACCTGGGAATCTGTGCAGACAGGCACTAATTAATTTGGAGGGGCTATATCCTGCTGCAACGTAAGATCAGCTAATAGATCCCCGCCTCCAGCGGGAACTTTCTACCTTTGATCACATTTCTGAGCCCACGAAATGAAACACGCCGGATGGCAACGAGCTTGTGCTAAAGGTAGGGCATCTACTGAGAATCTTACGTTCTAACAGACTATAACCAGGCCCTCTACAAAAATCGTCACGACTCATCACTACGCATAATCGTTCAGTCTCAATCAATGGGGCGAATCGTCTAGCTTTCCGGGATGACCACAAGGAGTGATCATCTGTTCATAGAGCCGCGCACAGGGAACTCAGCGTCCCGTTCTGCGCAGATCTTGCGGCGTCTCCGCAGTCCACGGTGTCGAACAAGGCCAGGACGCCGTCGGCCGCCTCCCAGGAAGCCCTGCCCGACGTCGTGCCCCCCTCCGCGCCGCGGAGGTCTTCCACGACGTCCGACTTGGCGGACTCGAGCGAGAAGGCGGCCCGCGAGAACTCCTGGGAGGCCCGCACGGGCTCGGTCGACGGGTCGACCAAGGGACCGGAGGAACCGGCCGCCCCGACGTCATCGCCGCGGCCCCCGCTGCCGGGGGCGCGGTCGGCGCCGCAGACGCCTTCGCAGGAGGACCGCGTCAAGTTCCGAAAGTACACGCTCACGGACTTCCATCTGCTCAAGGTCCTCGGCAAGGGCAGCTTCGGAAAGGTCAGCTCACCTGTGCCTATACCAGGCGATGAGGACGAGGGAACTGACTGTGACTTATGGGCGTCCCATGCAAACATCACGTCGATTTACTTTCAAGAAACACGCATTAGCCATTGTCCGCAGACCGTCTTTTGTACGATGTGTTATAACTAGGGCTCCGTGTTTTCGGAGTTTATTTTTCGTCAAATTCGGAGGGTGTTTCTCGTAGTTTATTTTTTTCCAAAGATTCGGAGCTTATCGGAGTTTATATTTGTTTGATTCCCAATTCTCCGGAATTCGGAGATTAAACTCGCAGTGTTTCCTATTAAAAAATAATAAATAATAACTGGATGCAAAATAAAACGCGCTTGTATCAATTAAGATTTCTCCAGTTGAATTCGGTGTTGGTGTCATTGGCAATACTAATTTGTCCCACGACAAAAGTCGCACAGAAGTGTGGGTTCGATAAACGTCGATACCTTAAAATCAATAAACTGCCGGAGGAAGCTCGTAGTCATCCCATCAATCTATCCCGCGGCCGCGCCAGGTGGAGTGGTTAAGGATGTACTAGAGAAGTTTCAACTGCCCCTCTTCCCTATTTTATACAATATCTTTGGTCCATAGCTTTCACTGTTACTCCCAGAAACATAGCCTCTCCTTTCTCTAAATCCCAAATCCCATGGCCCAAACTGGAAACCAAAAGAGTGGCGTTTGTCGTGACACGAATGGTACGATAACCTGTTTCCCTGTACCAACCTTGACGAGACAAGCCGTAAGACCCCCTTTTGACAACGATCCGACGCTTGAAAGATAATTATGGTGTCATTTTCCCAGGACCATTAATCCTGCGCTGCTCAAACTGTAAAAAAAAAAAAAAAAATACTTTTTTTTTGTGGGGGGGGGGGGGGGGTGGCATGGGCACATAACAATTCGGAGTTTATCGGATAAATCCGAATTGACAAAAATTTTACCGGCGGGTGTTTTTCGGAGTCTTTCGGATTTATTGGAAAACACCCTGGTTATAACTAAAAGACTGCAGCGAAATAGTTTGGAAAGTGCGCGACCACTCTAACCTATAGTCTTCAACGTCCAGCACTCAAAAGTGGCTGCTAAAACGGACGCCGACGTAACGGCCATTGAAGAATCAATGTCTCCTCTGTGATCTGGTCATAATTTCAAGCACCCAGTTATTTTTTTTTTTACACATCTCTCACTGCCATTTTTTTACCTGAGAATACATCAACGCGCGAATCTGAAGTCAGGTCGTTGGGATGACGCCGCAGTCCGTGCTGGGCATGCGCAAGACGCTCCATTTCACGCCGAGTCTCATTTCCGCGCAAGCGCAGTGCCCACATCTGGCGTGTGCAAGCGTGAGCTTGTTCGTAAACGGCGTGTTGGAGTGTATATATGCTGTCCCGCCGATCGCGCCGGTGCAGGTCCTCTTGGCGGAGCTGAAGGGTTCCCGGCGCCACTACGCTGTCAAGTGCCTGAAGAAGGACGTGGTGTTGGAGGACGACGACGTGGAGTGCACCCTCATCGAACGCCGGGTGCTGGCCATGGGCACGCAGCACCCGTTCCTCTGCAACCTCTTCTGCACCTTCCAGTCGCAGGCAAGCCAGAAACACGCGCGGCGGTTCGCCAGGGGGCGGCACACGTGTGCACATACACGGCGTAGTGTTCTCTCTACGAGAGTAGACACTGGCACGTGTGTCTTTGACTGGAGTGAAATTTTTGCTGTATTTGCGTGATCAAACGTACTTACTGTCTATGAGATATGGTCGTTTATAACATTGTCAAAATAGTTTCGAGCCAAGACAAAAAAAAAAAGAATGATAGAGAATAAAATTATACGGAATTGCCACGTCTTGTACGGCTGCCGATAGATGACTCCAGTGTGTCTCTCGTCATAAGAGATCTGTGGAGACTTTAAGGCACACGTTCGTAAACAGTCGCACGTGTGTGAATCTGCCTTGCGAGTGGTGCTTAGCACTCGCTGATTTACCGATTCTCAAAGCGCGTTTGATTGACTCTTAATGAAGTTGACTAACGTAGAAGTTTGGGCTAGTTGGTATTTCATGATTAAAAATTAAAGCAGCGCAAGGACACGGAACAAGAACAAGAAGATAGACGAACAAGGCGCTGTTCGAGCGGAAAAAAATTAATAATTAACGATTTTTCATGGTAAACACTTTACCTCTAAGTAGAACTTCAACCAAGTAACGGTTACGCGCTTTCATGCCCATTTCAACGAAGTTGGGAGAACGATGTATTGCGTCTTGTGAATACACATGTGGAGCAGCATGTTTATGTTAGAGGCATTGTGTTTAATCGCTGCGCAGTACTTGTCAAAAGAAGGTATTATTTGAGCAGTCTCAACCATTTCCGTCTACGTGTGCTACGAATACAGCAACTCCGTTCGTAGAAGAAGTGATGAGGAAATGGCGTGCCCTTGATACGATTGTGACTATGAAATAAAATGTTCAATCAACCAATAATTGCGACCTGTCCGATCGCCTGGGACCCGGACAACTAATATCGTTCTCTGAAAAGTCCATTCTAATATTTACAAGTTTTGTGGAGTTCATCGAGCGAATAAAAATTTTCCAACAATGAGCTAGACTACACGAGTTCCCGAATCCAACACAGCACTTTTGAATTTTAGCACTCTAGATAGTTCTGCGAACAGTGTATACTTGTGTGCAAATATTCTTCTCACAGTTTTTCAACTTTGGAAAGCATCGGAATGACTCAGAATAACTGCGGAGTTGATAATCGGGGAAGATAAGACGGGGACTTTGGTACTTGGGGAAAACGGACCGTGGGCATTTGAGACAGGGTCCAGGGAAATTGCCGCGGGACAAACGTGCTACAATCGCATACCCTTCCAAGGTCATCGCTTGGGCCACTGCGGGCGTCCAAAAAAAACCTTTCTTTTCTTCTTTTTTTTTTAAGGGGGGGGGGGTGGGCTGATTGTCTTCCTCCTTTGTGGCTTTTGGCAGACGCACAAGGAGGTTGGCAGAACATGCAGGGGATTCATTTTTTTCGATAGATGCGTTCTGTCTATGTATGCGAACATGATTTTTTTTTTTTTTTCGTTTTAGTAGTTACTTGTCCTTGCCTTGACTCGGGTCCCAGTGGGTGCGTTGTCGTTGTATGCCCACTATTTCTTTTTTTTTTTTTTTTTAGTTTATGGTAGCTTTTGCGCTAATAGGGACGAAAAAAAATTGTGCCTTGACAAAAAAAAAACAACAAAAAAACTTTGGTATTTTTTTTGATCAGGAGCGTTTTCAAAGCCCGGAGCACCTCGCCTTCGTTCCCGTGACATGTCGCTCGCTTTCGCGTATCACGCCTCAATTCTGAAAGCCACCGTGTTTTTCAGGGAAGAAGGCGATTTTAGGTGCGCGCAGTGTTTCCAAAGGTGCAGGATTGAGAGCTTAACCCATGCACTTGAAGAGAAAATGAAGGCGGAGCTCTCTTCTTATCGGGAATCTCTTTTATGGGTCTCCACGTCGCGATTGTCCTACAAAATCAACTTTCATTTATTTCTCGCTCGTGGCTTCCAAGTACTGTGCGCTACTATTGAGATAGGGTATATTAATAGCTGATTAATACGATGCATATTTCTGACGCACAATAGTTTTGCGAAATCAAGGTTTCGCTCAAATGGATAACTCACACCTACAGTTCGACGCGCAATACCTTTGACGTATTGACTCACGAGAGATGCCCTCAACACGGCTGAGTCTGGCGGTGTTCCAGACCCAACATCTAAATTTTGTTGCCTTACTTGTTACTATTTCGCGCGCATTTTGCGCCATATCGAAATGAAAGCGCATGTCAAAAGTGGCGCTCGTTTTCCGTTCGATGAAAATTTCACGCCAGCTCGTTGTCTGCGCTGGTACCTTGAGCGTTTCCCAGCGATGCAGAGCGTTCAACATTAAAAAAAAAAACGTACGATGGCATCCTTAGTACACTCATTACTTCTATAACACCGAGCCGCCTCGTATCCTTTTGCTTTTCTTTCAAAGTACTAATTTCTTTCTGTGCATTTCGGACGTTACGACGCTAAGTCGGTCTGCACCCTCGAATTTGAACTTAGGCTAAGATCAAGGAAGAACCAGTTTAAATCAGGAAAATATAATTAACACTGTAGCAAAGTAAATCCACCATATCGATCGGAAATACGATTTGACACATTCCTTCTGAACACATACCGTGTGTGCACAGCGAATGCAATACCGAGTCAGCGTGCAAAACGCCGCCACACTACGCTGCCATAACATCTAAGCGATTTTTGCATAGCACCGAAAAGAGAAAACAGTTATTCATTCACATAAACGAAGCAAATTTATTTAAAGCCCAGACACTCCGTACGTTCAG
Source organism: Ixodes persulcatus (assembly GCA_013358835.2). Lineage (NCBI taxonomy): Eukaryota > Metazoa > Arthropoda > Arachnida > Ixodida > Ixodidae > Ixodes > Ixodes persulcatus. The sequence goes on from JABSTQ010010146.1 coordinate 213,397, forward strand.
TCTAGCTAAGGTTATCAATAAACTCGACCATGTCATTTGTCGAAACAGATAAAAGACGTTGGCAAATGATTAGACTGAATAAGTGAATCTAACGCACGTATTTTACCAACCGACGGTCGCGCGCCTTCAATACCATTTCCAATTGTCACTGCGCACCTTGGACACACTTTGGAGAGCAAAACATATTTACATCGCCGCTCGAGGTCTTCATTGAACGTGTAGTGCTGACCAAAATAAAACGCTAACCTGACTCTCAATCGCTCGCTGCAAAGGACGATTTCGAAAAGGAGGTACTGTACGTCACTTGAGATAGAACACCCAAGCTATAGAAACGAGCATCGTAAAAAAGGGGACCGACATTTTTATTCCTACCTCCGAACAGAAACGAGCGCCACCCACTGCATCACCCAGCACAGAGGCCGGACTCGGCCACCGCGCGTATTATCACTGAAGTCCGATGCAATGCACACTGAGGTGACTGTCACTGACCAGTGACCACAGACATACCAAGCGCGCGCGAGGGAGGGAGAAGCTTCCTCCGCCGGGAGAACACGACACATTTCGGGGATCTATTTCACGCAGCGCATAACGCGGGCCTTTTCACACTCCGATACTGGCGCCATCTAGAAGTCGCGCGTTCAACCACGTCGCGAGCCGCGCGCCATCTGGTGGCTGAAACGGACGAATAAATAGAGGTACCGCGCCCTCTTAATAAGATTGACTCTTACTAAGCGTCCTCGTGTGAGCGGAGTTTTACACGAGCGTCATACTTAACAGTTACGAGAATAAGAGGAAAAACAAAAACAACAGTACAATGTCGTACGTCTACGCTCAAATTACAAAGCTAACGGACGTGTGTCTGAGAATGTGTCAGGTGGGAAGCAGAGTGCATCCTCTTGTTTTGCATCGCTAATTGTACTTGCAAAATGGCGAGGCAGACGTAGCGTGTAGCAGGCTTTCGCAAAAGTGTCACGCAGTGGTATGCTCTGACCTCATGAAATGTTGTACAGTAACTCGGCTTTTACATAACAAAAAACAAACGATTTCACTTTTTCAATTGCCGGTTGTTATACAAAATGCAGGTGATAGACAGTGAAAGTGGCGGGTACTTAAAAAACACCCACGTGGAAAATTTCGCAGACAAGTCACAGGAGCGTCTCTTTTGTTTTGCCATATATGGATAAGAAATATTTGGCGGTCATTAAATGTTATTAATTATCGTTTTAAGTAAAATTTAGATTTGGCACATATATTTGCTTCTCGGTGGTGCACTCTAAAAAATCTTGGAAGTCTCCTTTCCAGCATAGCAATGCAGAGATCCAATTGCTTCAATTTACGGAGGAAGGAAGCTCTGCGAAAATGTGTCTAAAGACAAGTCTGGCACTGGATATGACCCTTGAAAATGCGAATTGTCACAGCACAGTAAGCTGTTTGGAGATCAAAACATATACTCAGTACTAAAATACTAAGGTGGGATAGTTCTTTCAACATAGCATGAATATAGATTTGTAGCGTTTTCCTGTCATTTTCATGTCCTCGTCTGTCCTTTGCGATTCATATATCTAACACATTTTCAGCGTCGTCAGTCGCCGAGCTAACTTCGTAGACTGCCGCGATTAACTCTCACGAGTGCTTTGCGGGAAAGTATGTACTCACACTCAAGATTTCTTGGAGCGTCATGCGTTTACACGGTGAACTTCCACGACCGTAATAACACGAGCACTCGTTTAGCAGAGAAAACTGAAGCTATCTTCTTTTTTTCTTCTCTATTTCAGAGTCATCTTTTCTTCGTCATGGAGTTCCTGAATGGCGGAGACCTCATGTTCCACATTCAGCAGTCCGGGAGGTTTGATCAGGACAGGGCAAGGTGAGAGAGGCCCGTAGGTTTTCCGCCAAGGTACCGTAACTCTACTGCCAAGTGCATAATAATGTACCGGTGCTCTTATTGGCACCGACAGCTCTGTAAATTCGGGGCGCGGCTTAGCATGTTCCCGCCTCCTAGTTTGTGATTGGTTCTTTGGCTCTCTTATCGGCTACTCCCGCAATATCATTGGCTGTTGAGCGATAATGATATGCACGGGACTTGCCACGTCCCGCGTTCCTTTAGCTCTCGGTGACTGTGCGAAGATCAAGTCGTCCGCTTTTGCGCAGGGGTGGCGGTGACGTCAAAACGATGCCGAGCTCTGATTGGCTTTGATTGAAAGGATAGTGGGTAGACCTCAATGCTAGATGCTTTGGCACCGACCCACTATTGATTTATTCATTAAACAATTAATCGGTTGCGTTGATCTTCGGACAAGATATCTAAAATAGTGTCAAAACGACAATCTTTTTTCGTTTTAATATATCATACTACGTCATGCATGGAGGCATGTAAATTTCAATTTAAAACGACGCTGCGACGCCCACAAGAAGAAAACAAGGCTAAACCATTTTAACTATAATTTTTTACGACACCTTTTAGACCTAAACATCGCTCTGGATTACAATCATAGGTCATGCTGAACTGTTTTACCGTGAAATTCAACAGTGCGGCTCTTTAAAAAAACATTATTGAGCACGAAACAGAAAGAAAAAAAATCCAGTTTCTCCGCGATATTTATTGCACAAAAATCAACCTATGAATATTAATCGATTAATCGTGAGGTTAATCGATCAATTCTCCGGCGCTAAAAGCAATATCATCATATCAACGAATCGTGTTTTCTGGCATGGCGATGGACTCGTTCCCGTGATTTCATCCGTTACACAAGATCCCGCTAGGGCGCGTGGTGGATACGTGGTCTGGTAACCACTGTATGCGTGTTGGTTCAGTTCTGTCGACTGTGGAATTTGTATATCCATCAGAGTTTTTGGAACAATTATTTTCATTTATTACCGGTGCACGTCTCAAGTGTAAGCTACGGTTCAATAATTCTAAAATTGTTCAATGATGAATAACAGGAAATACAAAAATGTGTATAAATTAAATAAAAGTGTCAATGTCCGTCAGAAAGATGACTTAAAGTTATATTCTCCTATTAAAAATAAAAAAAACTTTCAGCCTTTTCACTCTGGCGAAGAAGGTAAAGCAGCGGAGTTGCAGCTTCTGTTCTCGGCGGTGGCTTTCCAGGCGAGCGATCTGCTCTTCTTTCGCGAGGGAATCTGAAGCGCTTGACGCAGTGGAAGTTAAGGTGATAGCGGTCTCGCGGCGGTTGCGGAACCATTCGCGCTGCTGTGCAAATCGCCGCTCGTTCCGTTCCCGCTCTTCTTCCACGGAAGAAATGTTGCCGCCATCTATGAGCGACGGCAGCAACCCGTTGTCTGGTTGCCGAGGCTGGAAAAGTTGCCGCGATCTATGAGCGACGGCGGCAACCAAAGTGTTGTGTCGACATTTGTTTGGTACCGGACACGATCCTGTGGAAAGTGGAAACTAGCCCTTAACCGCTCCGCTGTAAAAAAATAAACGCACTAGGCAGTGGCAGCAATTCACATATTACACAAAGATCCAGTTTTATCGCTTCCAAGAGCACGCGCATGCCAATCCATATGATCAGTTGATTTGGTAAGCCTATGGTTAAATTGTTGAGAGCACGACACAATATTCGAGTGACCAAGCGTTCAATTAATTGATTGTTTTCTTTTTTTTTACTTCCATCAACCAGGTTCTACGCAGCTGAAATTGTATGCGCCCTCAAGTTCCTGCATAAAAAAGGCATCGTTTACAGGTGAGCTGTTTATTCCCTACCAGTAGCTAGATGTATGACGTCGTGCAGCCTCTATTGGATGATCCCGGTCTTGCGCATTACTATTATGAAGGACACAAAAACTCCGTTCACCGAGTGATTTAGTGCACCCTTTGTGAAACTCTATTTGCACCTTTTTGAGCCTATAGTCTGTGACAGGTTGAGAGTGAAGTGGAAGCTCCTCCCACCTCTTTCCACTTTAGCCTTGCGAATACTGGAGAGGAGGCCGTCCCCTCTTCCGCGTTAGCTCTGCCAAAGTGGAAAGAGGTGGGAGGAGTTTCCAATTCACTTTTAACCTGTCACAGACTATAGCTACGTTTTCCTTGCGAAGAGTTCAAGCTTTTTAAGCCCCAATCACACTCTCGCCTTCGTGACAGGAGAGTTTGGAAGCTAAACAGGAATATTTTGAGTGATGGCACCTTTAGCAATAAGCTTCGTGAATGAGCATATTCTATTTCCATGTCTTTCCCCGCACTTGTCGCACGTGTTGATGTTCTTTTTCTTTTCTTTTTTGTATATTAGGTAGTTTCTTTTTTTTTTAGTTCGGTTGTTGTACAAAACCGCTCTGGGTAAAAAAATGACACACTATGTATTTCGCCATCAGGTTTTCACGTTATAGACGTTTCTTGACTTCGCACGCGGCGTCGCGTTCAACTGTAGTGTATAGCAACCGAACACTCGGCTGAGTTTTGACGGAAGAGGCCAGATAAGTTCCCTTCAAGTAACTAAATACCCGTTGTAAAAGAGACCTATTTTTTAACCGCTTGGTCGGGGCAGGTCGGGAAAATCGTATGTGGACAATGGTTACGTTGCCCAATTGATCTTAAAATCGAGGCATCATCTACTTAGCGTTTTATGGATAGGGACTCGAAGAGGAATATCGCATAGGGTTTCTAGTTCAAGAGACAGGTTTATAGAAACAAAGGTTTCTTTTTGAGAGACAAAATCTTTAGACAATGATGATCTGTAGGGGCTCTCTCAAACCATCCATGGCTCGCACGTGATTATTCCTACTTGTTGTTGTTAAGAGGAACAAGTTTTGAATGTATGCTGCAGAACGTACGCGCTCAGCAGCAAGTCCACCAGAATAACAGCTGATGTGACGTCAATGCAAATCAGGCCTCCGGTGATTATTCCTACTTGTTGTTGTCGAGAAGAACAAGTTTTGAATGTATGCTGCAGAACGTACGCGCTCAGCAGCAAGTCCACCAGAATAACAGCTGATGTGACGTCAATGCAAATCATGCCTGCACTCTCGCCTAGAAATATGGCGGAAACCGCGGCTGTGCTCCTAGGCTAATTGTTTTTTTTTTGTTCCTACTTTGTACATTTACCTAAAAAACACGCCATGAAGATTAAAGAGGCAGCGGACGGTGCTGAATCTATTGGCTGTGTCCTAGACACCAGGTGTATGCGTACGGCAGCAAACAAATAAACGAAACGTTTAGACACGTGCGACGGATTTAAGCCTTGGATCATTAAATCTAAAGCCCATACTGGTGTCTAGCGGCGGTACGAGCGATTTACGATATTTTGTAACAGCTCAACCTGGCAGAAACTAAGTGCACCATCAGTCAGAGAAACCTACATAGAAGGCAAGGCCTGCCTGTCTCATCCCCAATACGTCATCACTAGTGGGCCCACACAGCGCTTCCTAGCTTGCGTCGGCAACGCAGCCAGTGCGACGTTGCGGTGACTCTCCTCGAGCTCCAGCGTGTTTGCCGCTGGGGGTGGGTCGGGGGTCCACTAACGATGATGTCACGCGCAGGCCTTGTCCTCCTGATGGCATGGGCCTAACCAGGTGCCCGAGCAAGGACCGTGATACTCTTTTTTTATTAACCGCGGCCGTGCCGCCGGGCGCCCCTCTCTCTCAGAGACCTGAAGCTCGACAACCTGTGCATTGATTCGGAGGGTCACGTGCGCATAATCGACTTCGGTATGTGCAAGCTGAAGGTGTACCGCAAGCAGCCCAGGGCGTTCTGCGGGACGCCGGAGTACATGGCGCCGGAAGTAGGTGCCACAACGTTCGCACGACGTTCCCACGACCTTCCCACTACGTTTCCCCCAACAAACCCTAGAGGTCCCCTTTTCCCAGTGCTCTCTCGCGTTTATGGTTTCTGCTTTTGGGCAGTGTGAACGCCAGCACACACTAGCCTGGTTTGGTGTTCGCACCAGAACACACCAGACTGTTTTTTGGCGTGCACGCCGAGACACACTAGGCTATTCTGATGTTCTCACCAAGATACACTAAGCTCGGCTGGTGTTCACACCAAAAAACACCAGAACACACCAAATCAACCTGGGAGATCTTTTGACCAGTTTGAATTGTAAAAAAACATAGCAACTCGTTCACATGAAAGATGGTTACCCATCCAGATGAAACATAAGCGAATACCGGAAACCATAAACAAAGGGAATCCCCATATTCTGTCTTTACAACGTAATGCTATGGGCTGATGCCAGAACTATAGCCTGATGGTAATGACACGCAGGGATGGTTACTCGGAGCCCGTAAGTTACAAACCGCCGATCAGTCATAATCGGGCGCGAGCCTGAACACGAAAATGACATCCTGCTTTTTTTTTTTTTGTCTCTCGAAATCCGCAGTTTGCCTACAATCGCGGTTTTGTTACTAGTCCTGTAAAATATATTTTTATGCAGTTAACAATATTTCATATTTTTCCAAGTCATCACCAGTCTTGGTCGTCCTAGTTATTGTGCACTAGAATGCTTGTAACCACATTTTTATATTATCAAGATTTTTTATTATAAAGTTAATATTTATTTCTGAGATTTAAGCATTAAGTTATTGATAATATAATTTTCATTTTTGTTGATATGTTAGGAAGGAGTAAATGACTGCATCAGTTATAATGGTGAAACATAGCCTGCCTTTTGACACTGGTGTTACATCTGTTCTTTTTTTATGTTTTTTTTTACATAAAAACATGTTTGTTTTGTTTTTTTAGCCGATAGTTGTTGCACACAAACGCAGCATACCGCAGGATGTAGCTTCAACCTGCGTTCAGAGCTAAGTAGATTAAGCAGAAAATTACGCTACTGAAATTTTTGTTTTGTCTCAATCGATTTTTGCTTCTTTTTTTTAATACGTATTTTTGACGAATTTGTTTTTGCCGGATCCAGTATCTACCAACACGGTATTCTCTCCGCCCCTCCGAGAAAGCCAGAATATTGCCTCCACGCGTTTCGCACTGAATTTCAAGGCAAGCAACCGGGCTCCGGAGGCCACCATCGCTGCTGTCTTACGTCGCAAACTAAAACGACTCGTAGCATGCCCCAGACCTTGCCACGACCTCACCGGGGCTCGCAACTCCCTCCCACCCCTTCAACTAAGCCGAATCCCCGCAAACATAAAAAAAAAACTCCCTGCGCACTAACCTCGCAGCACGCATATTCGCACGAATGCCAACAACGTTTCTTCCCCCCACCTAACGCCATTAGTCCGATTCGCCTCATTTAACGGGTGGCCTCATCACAAAACACTCGTCACAAAAGCGGGAGCGCGAACATTCGTCGGGTCCCCGCGTTCGTTTCTCTCGAAACAGCGGCCAAGAAACAGAGAGCGTCTTGGCTTCGACCCGAAGCGGGGCAGCAAGGTCGGCCGACTATAAATATGAAATTTCCCTCTGTTTGGAACAGATCTTCCCCCGCACGGAGAGCGGGGGTGAAACTCCCAGAATAAGTGCGAACAACGCCACGATGAACGATGGCGTTCTGTGTTGTTGCCTAGGTACGCTGGAATGTTCGAAAAAATCAAGGAACGCCGTTCTTTCGTCTCTCCTTCTTTCAAAGTGGAGAGAGAAAAAAATTAGGGGGCCGGGCGTTTTGCCGCACGTGCCGTATATATCTTCGCGTAAAAGCGTGCGTTTACCCTAACTGTTTGGTAAACAGATGAGTCTGCCTTTCGGAATCAATCACCGCGGGTAAGTGATGGAACCTGTGTTTTGTCGAGGTCACGAAAACAAATTTTGAGCCCAAAATATATCTGCGTCGGAGTTCTTAGCGCGCTACGCTAAATAATGGTTCACGCACTTGGGACTGTTCAGGACCGTGTGCCATAAAACCACCTAAAGCCCTTACGATGAAAGAATGTACTAGCGTCGTCAATCGGGTAGCCATGGAGCATTTGACATTTCCGTATAGTATTTCCTGTTTTTTAGGCACCCGTTTCCGGCTTGAGTGGCGTCGCCGTCGCCGTCGCCGTAACCCCGCGGTGCATTATCGGAAATGTCCCATAACGCACCGCGCGAGGCTTTCGTGACGTCACGTGTGAAGTCACGAGGGTCCCGCGCAGTGCATTATGGGACATTTCCCATGATGCAACGTGCGGGGAGGAAGAGGAGGGGGAATAGGATGAGCGGAAGAGGGGGAGGAGAAGGTGGAGGGGGAGGAGGGAAGAGGGGTATACCCTCCCCTAAGTACCCTTCCCTCCTCCTCCTCAAGAGCTGCGCTCTAATACGGCGTTACAGGATGTTGTAAACGTCTTTCATTTTTTCCTCGTCATTCTTTCTTTTCTGGCTTAAGAAAACTTCAAAATGTTCTAAACAAAAGTACGCGTACATGTGATCTCGCAAATACCACAAAACCTTCGCTCTAGTGAAATGCAGTTCCAGGGTCGCCTCATAGATGGCGCCAGCGTGCCAGTGTGTTCTTTCGTCGAAAGAGGTCACGAGAGCACGGTCGCAAGCAAACGCAAGTGCGTGACCGGGCCTCTATACTTTGTTTCAGCTTAACTCCAGACGCAGCCGACGCTACTAGCTGCTGACTGGGCCAAAAAACCAGCGTCCGTCAAAAGCGCACCCTCGATCATGCTGTTCGTCGTGTTTCTGTGCGTGTCCTATCATCGCTGAACCAAGCATAAACAAAAAAGTCCGAGTGACTTGCGCTGTTGAAGCTGCTTCATTCGTCCCATTAGCTCGTAGCGCCGCTGAAACGAAGTAGAGTGTCCCCGCGGAAGGTTCCGATGTTGTATTTATTTCAGCGTTGTTTCTGCTTAGTCACTCTAAAGCAGAATGCTCTGCGGGCTAGTTTTCACGTTTAGATCGTCGCGAAGATTGCCAACAAAAACACTTTAGTACGAGCGTGCGATGATCACGTGATTGGTGCTACTATGGGTTACGTGACCACGCACCTTCACGTCAGAGTGTCAGGTGACATGCACGACGTAAGTGACGTCACGTGAAGTGATCACAAGATTTGTGCGTCACTAAGGGCCGGTTGCACCAACGTCGCTTACCTTAACCCAAAGCGGCTCTTTCCTAAGTCGGCTTAGCGCCCTAAACCGAGCTCGGGTAAGCACGGGTTTAAATTCCGGTTGCACCAACGTTAACCCGGCTTTACAGACGCGCCCCTAGCTAAACGCGGGATTTGCCTAGGGAATGTAGGGACAAACAGAGCGAACTAGGGAACGCTCAGAGGGACGAATACGATTGGCGGAGAGGAATCTCGTATGTAAACAAAAAACCTGCTGTAGTAGCCGTCGTCGCCGTCTGCTTTTCGCTGTATTTCTTCGGTGAGTAACGAATTAAAGGTCTCCAAATTCAATCATTTTTGTCGCTTAACTTTCAAAAACAGGAGTCAACGCTTTAAATAAACACAAATGCTCTTTACATCTGTGATTGTGTGTTTATTATCGGTTGATAACAGAATATTTTGACAGTGACAGTAGTTTTCGTGCTCACATTTTGAGATAAAGGAGCCATCGGGGGCCCCAAATCTCACCGAACGCGAGAAGGACGCTCTACTCACTACATCGCTGAAGACAAAACATCATCGAGAATAAGTAGGCAGGTAAGATGACTACTAAAATCAAGTCATGCCTGAGACCGATGAAGTTCAAAACGGTGACGAACTCGCCACGGCAGCTGCGAAAATGCCCTGAAATCGTCGAATAGAAGTCGTCGAGTTGTCGTCGCCACGAATAGAAGTTGTCGTCGCAACGAATGAAATATATAAAGCAAAATATTCCTAAAAAGCGCGATCACCAGAAAAGTTACGGTTATGGAACGATACAGTTTTCTGAAGCCAAGATTCTACTCGCGAGACAAGGAAAATTCACTGAAGATTGTCTCGAAACTCAGAAAACAAAAGAAATTGACTTTTCGCTGTTTTATAACCTAAAAGCGCCGCAATCTGATGCAAACGGCAGAAGGGTCGACAATCAGCTGATCGCCGAGATCATGTACTGCCACTATTCAACGCGCTCATCGGATTGAAGGATATGCGTTGCAAGTAGAAATAAACAAGCTGGTAAATAACAATACGTTACAGTTACGCGAAAATCAGTAAGGTATACATACGAATAAGCTCGTTGACAGAATAACCAACGTGAAGACAGACGTGAGCCCCACGTATCTCGGTTAGGGCTAAAACGCACTGAGAGTGGAGATCCAGCTTGAAAACAGGGGTCGATAAACACTTCACGCGACAATATTTTGCATCCTTGTCACAATCGAAGGCCATTCTGTCAAGACTCTCACGCTGTCGTAGCCTAAAACACTTTGCACAACCAATTTCGTTCACCGCGTCGACCGCCACAAACCAGCCGCCATGTTTTAAAGCCAGGATTAAGAAACAACCAAAAGCAAAGCGCCCAATGTTGAGCGCTTACGATAAGCGTAGTTTAGTGCTAGGTTTAGCGATAAGCGATTTTGGTGCAACCGAACGAAACCGAAACTTAGCTTAGGTTCCCGGCTAAGCTCTGCTTTGCGCTAAGCGGCGTTGGTGCAACCGGCCCTTAGTATATGGGACACGTGGTCACGTGGTTGGTGCCGCTATGGAGTACGTGGTCACGTGACGTAAAGTCGCGGTGCCATTTGGCCACGTAACTTGAAGCCGCAGTGTCGCGCGACCATGTGACTTCACGTCGCAGTATCACGTGATATCACTTGATGTCACGTGACACTGCGAGGTCACATGACGCCCCGTGACGTTACGCGACTCACAGTCCCATGCGACACCACGGTGTAAGTTACGTCACATGACGTGATGACGGGGTGTGTGTCACGCGACCATTTGTCCGCTAAATTTAGCGGGAAAAAATATCGCATGTCGCGCAATAACAGCCCCTCAAAGTGGCAAAAGTGGCACTAGATAAAATTTGGACTTCATGTACGTACGATCAAAGTACGAGGGTTGGCCAATAAGTTTTGCTCTCTAGGCTATAACTGTTTTATTCAGTGATGGAATTGAAAGACGTTACAGTCCAATGAAAGCTTCGAATCTCCTCTTTCCCAGGAGCAAATAACTTTTAAATATAGTCCTCGTCGGCGGCCATGCACTCCCGCTACAGGTGCACTACTTTTCGAATGCCGTCGAGGTGACTGAGGGCGGCTGTTGACGAGACCAACGCCGCGCTGGACGAGATGCAGTTCCAAGATGTTTTGCCTCGTTCACCTTACGGTCCGGACCTCGCACCATGGAACTTTCAGCTGTTTTCCAAGATCGAGGAACGTCTGAAAGGTCCACACTTTGCGTCTGATGACGAGGTTACCAGATGCAGTAGGCCGTTTGTGCCGCCAACAGCCGCCCTCAATCATCTACGACACACCCGGAGAGCAGTGCACGGGTAGCGGGAGTGCATCGCCGCCAGTGGGGACTTTATCGAAATGTTATGTGCCTCTGGGAAAGAGGAGATTCCGAACTTTCATTCGAATGTAGCATCTTTCAATTCCATCGCCGAATAAAAAAAAGTTACCGCCTAGGAAACAAAACTTATTGATCTCTCCTCGTATTTAATTATTTTTTTTCTCCATAAATGTGTGTGATTTACTGTCCGAGTGAATCAGACAGTTTTTCTTTTTTTAATTGTAACGAATGCGTCACGTGGAGTATTGGTCGTTTCTGTTCTGCTCTTTAATCGACGGAATTGAAGCATAAGTATATTTTTTTTTCTTTTTTTTTGGCTTTCAGGTTACATAATTTTTTTCGTTCGTGTCTCGTAATTCGCACGCAGTGTGCTTAGTCATGCGGCGTAGAGGAGGTAGTTGATCGGTGCAGCCAGCTCGCATTTTCCTCCCCACTTTTAGGGTAGTAGTTGCCGGGCTCTTACACACCACAGCAAAAAGATAGCTCGCTTTTGGTACTAGTTAACGGCCGGTATCTTGTTTGCTAGGTTCGACGTTCCTCCGGCCTGCTTACTACACTGCGAACAAACTACTCCAAAAGAAACTGGAGCACCTATTTTCTCGAAAAACACTTTGGAGCGTTCATCGCTCCAGACAGCGAATGACTATGCTCAAAATATATTTAGACGTGAAAACAAAAACAAACTATAAAGACTGCGCGGCGACATTAGGTATGTCGTAAGCACATAATCAATGTCACGACGCAAACCGTTTTTTTTTTTTTTAAGTCTAAAGATATTTTTAGCCGCGTCATTGGCCGCGTTTTTCCCGAATATTGCAGCGCTTGTCTCTGCCTAGAGCTTTGCGGGAAATAAGACGTTCCAGATTTCACAGAGTAAACTTTCACCTACCTTCGTCAATCGTACTCCTGAGGCAGAGCGGCATTCTTTCTCGCGGCGTGCGTCCGACATGAAACATCTTCGAGTTCCACTTCCGCTACTTGTGGCTATGGACAGCTGCAGTGTGCTGTCCGCAGCAAAATATAGGGGCGGGAATTTTTTTTTTTTTTTCAATGTGCGCATATTTTTTATGTTTAATTTATGACGACGACGAAATTCAGATTGAGCAATCAAAAAAATCATCAACGTCGTTTTTTTTTTTTTTTTTTTTTGTTTTTTTAAGGCATTGAGTTTAAATTTTTTGCGTAAATGTGTGCGAAAAATGTTCGAGACTGGATCCTCTGCAAGAGGACGTCACCGAATCCGTAAACGTACCACCACCAACTTCAAGTGCGACGTTAACTCATGCAGATTTTCACGGGGTCCGGTCATCTTGTGTGAACCTTTAACCCTCTCGGCGTGAGTAGTAGTGACGCTGCATGTTAGTGAGAACAACAACAACAACAACAAAAAAAGGTGCACGTCTGATATATAGTGTCACTGTCGACGTAAGAAACGTAAGGCGCTTCGAGTCCCCACTCTCCTATTTATGAAGTTTTAGTAGATTGTTGCGTTATCTCCGATAACAAAACTCCGCCGACGCCTTTGACATATGCATCATACCGTTATACGGTTCTCGGAGGCATCGGAACGATTTACTAAAACTCCCTATTTTCGCTCCGTAGCCACTATAAGGTCGCTGAATTAGCCTATAAGAACGCCGGAAGAAGAATGATGTTGCACCAAGCGTGGATGATACGAAGCCACGCTATACGTTTCTTAGGTTGTAGTGACCATTGTCACGTAACACGTAGCGCGTAGAAAAAAAAAAAAAACCATGACATTAAAATGCAAAAAAAACTTATCACATAATGCGGATCCATCTTTGGCCCAAGATATTTTAGTTTTTCGTTTTTTTTTTTTAGTTCGGTATCGAACTACCTAACTCTTTATAGTTACCAAATGGGCATGGTGTCTGATGCGCAATCGACGCCGGCAAGAGATAACAAACATTTCTAACCGGAGTAACTTTGATTTGTGTGTGTGTGTGTGTGTTATAAAGTTTTGACTTTGCTCTAACCGAACAATTGATGTTAGCAGTGATAGAGTGCAGGCGAGCTGGTAATTAATCGACATCTTGGAAACCCTTAGATGGGGAACGATAAAAAAAAACGGACGAACACAACAAAATCTTGAGATTTTGTTGTGTTCGTCCGTTTTTTTTTTTTTTTTTCCTCGTTCCCCATCTCAGGGTTTCCAAGATGTGAATTGATGTTCTTTTGTAAACTCAGTGACCGCCTAAGAAATGCGAGGTGTGCCGAATCTCCGAACATCTCATTAGCGCTCCTCTCATTGGCTTATCTGCGTTAGCGGATAAGAACACCGAAAAGTCAATTACGAAGCGTAATTACAATAAACCACGCCTCGCGCTTTTTAAGCTGCAAGGTACTATGGTCCCGTTTGAACGGGCTGTCCGTTATGCTTAGAATTTACGACATTCACCGCTGAAGTTTGCGCGTGCTCCTAAAATTTGTAATTGGGGGGGGGGTTTGGAAAGATTGCTTTATCGCTGAGTGGCATAAAAAATTTAGCGAAGAAATGACAGTAAAAATGGCACTCTTAAATACTGACTCGACGCTAAAACTATAACACGATAAAATTTTTACGTTAAAAATAACAGTGAACGCATATCCTATCAAATGTAATGTAGCAATAACAGTTATTTTCTATATCTTGTTTCTTTTTTTTTCAGCACATGCCTTAGACTTGTGTTTTATGGCGAATATTAGGTACTGACTTTAAGAAGACTAGTAGGCTCACATTGTCTGGAAGTGTTGTCTGTATCAATCATAGCAACGTGTTTTCACAACCAACAAATCGTCAAACTATCACACCTTAGTGTATACGCAGATGAATTCTTTTCTTAGTATTTAACTGGTTGGGGCATTAATAAAAACTAGCCCTGAGCCAATTGAGCAGCCAAAGACTAAGGTACAAGTGCATTAAAGTTTAGTTATATTTACAGGGAAGATTAAATTTAAAAAAGACGTAAACTTGCTCTCAACGACAAAACACGGAACCTATTTCTATGCAGTAAGGTTAGAGAATTCGACTAACAGTAGAGAATGCAAAAAAAAAAACAAAAAAACACAGTAAGTACTTGAATAGCAGCTGATCACTTCCAGACAGGTCTAATTTATTTATTTATTGGACCACATGTGAAGGGGACGGTTAAAGCCGTGGTGTGGGATTAGGGTTTGAGGAGGGGGATAGAAGGTATCTGATAATGAATTAGGTCAAGCTAAGGAGAGTACTGCTCTGAAGTTATCGCCGAGGTATTGCTCCATGTTTACTTGATCTATACGAGCACCCGGGATACTTACTTACCTAACGTTTCATCAAGAGATTCTGGAGCCTCGTACGCGCAGACTTCCGCATGGTGTGAAGCGTGTTGCTTGACTAAGGCGAGCTGCGCCTGTAGCAATACACCGTAAAAAAAATGATTCCTGAGTTTGTTTTTTTGCAGGACACGAGACATCGAATCACGATGACCAATAAAAGGATGCCAGAGAAGGACGAAACTCGCATTATGATTAGAGAGCTTTGTCATTCGCTGAGGTCCTTGTATTGTCCGGCGTGTGGCTCGTGTTCTACAGGAAAGCAAACTCGGAGAGCTATAGAGTAGGAGGCTGCCGTTCAGTTTGCCACTAACCCTTGCCTGTCTAACAACCAGAGACCTGAAGCTGGACAATGTCCTGCTGGACCGCAAGGGCCACGTGAAAATCGCAGACTTTGGCATGTGCAAGTGCGGACTCGGAGACACGGACAAGACGTCCACCTTTTGTGGCACGCCAGACTACATCGCGCCAGAGGTGAGGCCTGCCTGGGTCGCCAAACGCGCCCGCACTTGGTGACACCGCCGAACCTCTCAGAAATGCCTGCATGCGTATACCGCTCCGCCAGGCGCCCGGAACGCCATTTATTGGACTTATACTTTGTCAACTTAATCGGGTAGGAGGACAGGTGGTATCGAACTGAAGTGGCCAACAACACTCTCAGAAATGCCTGCATGCATACTGCTCTGCGAGGCATCCAGAACATCAATCATTGGCCTTTTATATAACTAGATCAGCCTATTACACTTTAAGAAATATGGAGCGTGCGCTCTCCTGCAAAGCACTTAGGAAAACCAATCGCTGTAGTCTACGGAGGGCGCTCGGCGAATGGCGGTGGGTGATAAAACGTTTGGAGCCCCACAAAATTGGTCTTCCTTGTGGCACTGAGTACCGCGAAAACGTCACGTTCAATGCCAAAGCGCAGACAGTCTTTGTTCTTGTGTCTCGTTTTTGTTTAAGCACCTTATCAGCCCCGTCATTCCCCGAGCCCGCTCCGTAGATGGCGTCGATTGGCAGTCCCAGGTGATTTGCGATCTGTCGGTGACCACAGAAGCTTCTAGAAAACAAAGAAGATGCTGTCTTCGTCTTCGTGGACTGTGCAACTAAGGTCTCTTTATATCCTTATCGGAAACGCGTTCTGGGCATACGCAGTACCTCTCTTTGACGGAATATCAGAAGACGCGGCCTGTAGTGACTCGGCATTTGTCGCCTGGGTGTTTAGCGCTGGAAAGGTGTGTAGGAGGACAGGTGGTGTCACACTGACGTGGCCCCGCAGCTTCGATGGCAGAATAGGCCTTTTTCTAAAGTCCATCGGGCAGCCATGGCGGTCGCTATAGGCCAACTCGACTCTCTGACGTCACACCACTGCGGTGGCGCTGCTGTCGGCACTGCGCATGCGCAGATGCTTCGCCTCAAGCGAATCTTTTTTTCTGCGCAGCAATGGCGGACAAGCAGTGGCGCGGAATTTTGAAAAGGGTCTATTGATGAACGCCTTTTTTGTATTTTAAACTTCTTTATGCGTGCAGTTACGACTGCGAAACCACTGGTTCTGCTTACAAGAATGGACAGTTGGGCTAGTTGGTAAGCGTTCATGATGAAAAACAGCGCGAAACACAAGGACACGGAGAAGAGAAACACATACAGGACAAGGCGCTGGTCCTGTACAGGACACATACAGGACGGCGCCTTGTCCTATATCTAGGGTTTCGCGTTTTCGGTTTTTATTTTTTTCAAAATTCGGCGTACTTTTTTCGGTGTTTATTTTCAAATTCAATTTTCGTTTCTTTTCGGTGTATATTTATTCTCAAAAAAGGTCTACCGTTTTTTTTTTCTGGTTAATATGAAAGAAACATCATCGGACACCACATTAGATGATTCTTGTAACTGTGATATTTGTGATCACTCAAAGAATAACGGCACACATACATACGTGGTCTTCGCTACAACTTCCGTCAGGACACACCTCAAAATCGCGGAATTAGCGGACGTAATCTTCAGCACGCTTCTTTTTCCTTCCGATTCTGACGACGTGACCGTCTGAGGACCGTACAGGCAAGCAGCAAAATGGCAAAAAAAAAAAAGAAATCCATTGTATTTATGTTTTCCATTACAGGGGCGTTTGAGAGAGGGTGTTAAAAAAGGCATTAACTGCTTTCCTCAATGTCCTCTGAAGTGCATGACACCCTACCTTTTTTAGGACCAGTAACTTGACAAACTAAGCACGATCACAGAAAGGACACAGATGTCCCGCGAAGGCCAATCCAAGGCCTCTTTTGTTTCATGTTGAACCTTGGAAGAGGGCAATCACGAAGACGTCACAGAATGTCGAACCTTGCAAAGCCCTCTCTCCCCTCCCCCCCCCCCCTCCCCCACCCACCTAGACGCGGCCCTGAGAAACTATCCTTTTTTGGTTAAAATCCAAATTTTAGAAAACGAATTAGACAAACTTTTATCGGTTTAAACCGAAAACGCCGAACCTACAAAGTGACCTTTTTCGGTTAAAACCCGAATTTCCCGAAAATAGATTCGGCGTACCTTTATCGGTTTTTATCGGTTTAAACTGAAAACTCCGAACCCTACCTATATCTATTTCTCTTCTCTGTGTACTTGTGTATCGCGCTGTTTTTCATCATAGTTCTGCTCCCTCGCCGAGCGTGTCGACATTTTTTTTTTCGGCCCTCTGCGCGATGTTTTCGAAGTTTTTATGAGCTTTAATGGTTCTTCTCGAATAAATTATGGGTTTTTCATGGAGATATTGGCGATGTTTGTGCATTGCCACATACACAGACAGTAGAGCACGGACAGTGCCGACATCCTCAATGGCTTCCACGCGTGACAGATGTATGTAAACATCGATTGCAAAATAAACCCCAAACTTGTGTCTGATTGAAATTGTCGCCAATTGATACAGTTCCGCTGAGCTGCGCAAGATAATGTTTTTTTTCTTCTCGGAACGCCCGATCTCCACATTGTATTTATGTCAAAAAAAAAAAAAAAAGAAGAAGAAGGAACTATAGACGTCACAAATTGGGCACCGTCACGACTATTCTAGGGACAAAATATTCACTACACAATTCGTCTCGAAGTTTCTTTATTCCTAATTTTAAAGATTTCGATTCTGACACAACCACGTAAACGCTCCCATCACTCATCCAACGCGAGTCACTTGCTTGGGTTTCCGATGGCCTTCCTCCCTTTAACTGTGTGTTAAAACTAACAAACCATTTTCGCATGATTTCGGGAATTGAGTGAACTAACCATGTCTAGTGCCAATTGAGATGGTGTTCAATTTCTCGCATACATTATCCCAATGACGCTGGAGCGTCTTTTTTTTTTGTGTGTGTGTGTGTGTGTGTGTGTGCGTGCGTGTGCGTGTGCGTGCGTGCGCGCGCGCGCCTGAGTTGTGAAACTTACATTTGTGACACAAATCTCGACGTCAGCATAAGCGGAAAGGATAAAAGCTGATTCGTATGCATTTGTGTTTAAATGGGACCGACAATCGTTTGTGACAGCTTACGACCAGGGGACAGTGTGGCGCCATCTATCGGATGGCCCTGAAGCACTTGCCATCTGAGTATAGCTAGAGAATATTCGCGATATCAAATCTACTCACTATTTATGAGAAATGGTCGCTTATAACATCGTCAAAATTATTTGAAGCCCGTGGTAAAACAAAAATGCCTAAAAAATTTTAAAAAATATTCTCAGATTGAACGTGTGCCCCCCGATACATGGCGCCAGTGTTTTACTTCGTCGTGAGTAGTCATAAGCGGTAGCAACTCAAACGCAAATGTGTGAACCAGCCTTAGCGGCGCTTAGGAACAACAGACAAGTATAAAACCGAACAAACTTCCCCACTTGTTCCTCTGATAGTCTCTTGGCACTGTCATCCCTTCCAGTTACGCCATACCAACTAGCCCAGGTTTATATCATCTTTGACATCGGCGACATTTAAAGAAGTAAAGCAAACTTTCGCGTTGCACAATGATCCCTTCTTATGACAATTGCGTCATAGGCGCTTCTCGGAATGTTTTGTTGCGATGTGGCTCCGCGAAGAAGAGCTCTTGTAGCTTATTACAGTTCCACAGTGACACACATCTGTTCGCCCTACGTCAAGTTTCTTTTTTGTTACTCTTATTTTAAGCGAAGCATTCCATCAACGCCTCGCTCTTGGAATAGCTGTTCTGGATTCCCCGCCTTTAGAATGGCTCCCTCCATTTTTTTCTGGCGCCGCTCCCTTTCTTCCGCAACCTGCGAAAACCCCTCAAAAATAACTAATTATCTAAAGCAATGAGAGCGGAAGCTTCCCACGTATCACATTCGAGCTTAGGCTTTAAAATAAATACGTAAGGAAAGCGCCTTCTCTTAGGCGTGCCAGCTGCCTCCTTGCGCGTGTAAAGAGGTTCCTTTTGCGCTCCCGTCACCCGAACCTGTAGTTTGGGTACACCGCGATGTGCCCTAGTTCGGGTCGAAGACAAGTGCGTGAGATCAGACAGCAAGATTTAACGGGAAATCGAGGAAATGGCGCCACCGATATTTTCACGCAAATCACACGCGGGACTAGCCGTGCTATCTACCGAAAAAGTTGAGCGACTATACATTTACAAGCATCTTAGATTTTGAAACAGTTCCTCTACATTGTCACACTCAACCCGACGAAAGTATCCAAAACGTTAAATTCAATGTCTTTGCGTCTCTCGAAAATAATGCCGAAGGTCGCAGGGGCAATGCCTGCGACCTTCACGGGTGGAGCTCGACGTATTACGAAGCCGAAAATAACGTTTTGACTAAAAAAATGTATCATGCGCTGCGATACTGCGACGCCTGGAATGCGTCTGGTGTGTTAGGGTCCCATATACCGCCTGTGCATTAATAGAGGTGCCCCAAAGCGGCAACATACTACGTCACAGAAGCCGGCGTGACAGGCTGTCCGATGTCGGGATCCTGGCGGCTGGCCGTGCAAGTTATGGCAAAACGTGCGATCGAACGTGAGTGTCGCTGTTCGTCACGGCGTCCCAACTCCTCCCTGCTGAAGCTTCCGTGGATTCCCAGGCTGGAGAGCGACAAGCAGTAGAACAGGTGCCCTATGTTGCGCTTTTTGGACTCCCAAGGTGAGCAGAAAGAGGGAAGTGACGTCAACAACGCTCTTTGGATGTTTATTGGTGGGGTCGCTGATGACGAATTTTTGCAGAAGAAAACAAGGAAAAAGTGAGCGTAAATCGGTAAGCTAAGATACGTTCATTCACACCTACGTCACTTCCTTCTCCCTAGTCGCCGTGGGAGTCCAAAAAGCGCAACTTAGGGCCCCAGGCCGCATCCACGTCCGCCGCTGTACCACCATCAGGATCACGGCAGGCAACAGCGTGACACTTCATGACGTCGTCAGGTGGAAAAAGAGTGACCACATTCGGGGACGCGGTAACCCCCCACCAGTCGGAGACGCGTTCCAGGCAGCATATTGACACTAAGCATAACCCGAGCCTGGGTTCAGCAAACCGCGAAGGAGGACGAGGTAGGAAGAACCAGAAAGGGACGTCTCGGAGACTTCAGAATGCGCGGGAGCCGACGTTTCCTTCTCCGGGGCTCTGACTCAGAGGCTCGGGTTCCTTGGTACCTGAGCATGCCAAACGTCGTGCTCAGTGTCGTAGCTGAAACATCATTTATCACTGCACCTTTTCTTTCGGCTTCGTCGTTTTCTGAGCTCCCTCTGCAGTCTTGTGTGATTGGTCTTCCGTGTCATATCTAAAACAGCGCACAAGCACAGGAGGAAGAAAATAGAACACAGGAAAAAGCAGCGCTCTTTCCTGTGTTCTATTTTCTTCCTCATGTGCTTGTGCGCTGTTTGAGATACGTCTTCTAAGTACCAGCTAGCTCAACTTTCTACGTTACTACAGTCTTCCGAGTGCCTTGCGGCAAAATTGGCGCCCGGGTTTCCTTTTTTATTTCCATCTTTTTTTTTTTTTTTGGGGGGGGGGGGGAGGGAGAGGAAGGATTACATTTCTAGCACAAACTGGTTCTCTGCATTTCGTCATTCACGGGCCTTTCTGTAGAACGCAGTGATTTGTTTTTCGTGTGCTCTGCGGGGAAGTAGACAGCTTCTTTTTTATGTCAGATAGACACTGCAGAAGCTGGGACCTGTGAGAGCCTGCTCACAGGAGTGAGTGTAACGAGGCAGGACTATAGAGCCTAGATGTAAGAGAGGGAGCAACTCGAACCACGGAGAGCCTTCGCAATTCAATGGCCGACGCCTCCTGCGCAAATTGGGCGATCGTGCGCATGCGAGACTCGCCGCTTGGGGAGGAAAAGAGCGGGCTGAGTCACTGAGCAGAGGTTGGACACGCTTGTAGACGATCTACACTTTTTGCCTCCTCTTCGCAGCTTGTATTACGGATGCTTCCCATAAACCACCTGACCCCGATCGAGTAGTTGGAAACACTCTGAAATCTAGAGTGTTTCCAAACACCATGGGATACACTGGCGGCCATAGCTGTGTGGGCGACTGCTGAGGGCTAGCAGATGGCGAGCTTCCGCAGTTATTTTGCAACGTGCATTCCACACCATCTAGATCTTAGCAGCCTATTAATGTGAGCTCGTTCTGAGCATGCGCTCTAAACAGCGCCCTCGAATATGGCGTCCAGTGAACACCCCCTAAAGGCACACTGGACAGGTCCCCCTCAAGCCATATTATGGCGGTCTGAGTCCCGAGTCGTCTGCCGCATCGTCGACGACGATTGCTGCGTAGAACGACCCCTGCTATTCGCGACTCGAGAGAATACGCCGCCACCTGGCGGAAAAGATGTAAAGGAGAAAAGCAGGGTGCTACCGCCTGTTCAAGAGTGCAACAAAACCTGGCACGGCCTGGTGTCCGAAATGTGAAACAGAGGAAAGGAATTGGCGCCGTTCAAGTTGCGAATAGACAAGATGACTTCAGACGCGCCAAGCCACATCGCAACAAGGCATTCCATGAGACGGCGTGCGTGTGTGCGTGTGTATGTGTGTGTATGTGTGTTATACGTTTGTGTTTTAGGTTTAGTTATGATTTTTTTAAATATTTTTTACCAGCTAGCTTGCACGCTCACTCTCTTTCTCCTTCCAAGTGTTCACTAAACTTAGCTTTAGACAAGTAGTTTCTAGTCGTATCGCACGAAGCGCATCAACGGTGCAAGAGCGCACGAGTGACTCCCTCCTGCCCCCGGTCTCCCAGATCATCCGGGGCCTGCACTACAACCAGTCGGTGGACTGGTGGTCCTTCGGCATCCTCACGTACGAGATGCTCATAGGGCAGTCCCCGTTCAACGGCACCGACGAAGACGAGCTCTTCTGGTCCGTCTGCAACGAGGAAGCCTATTACCCCAGGTTCCTCAGCAGGGAGGCCAAGTCCATGCTGGTCCTGGTACGCGGTTCCTTCTTTTCTATGGACTGTTCAGGAGTTTCCACTAACGTAGCAGGTAGTAATCAGGCGAGCGTGTTCATAAATCAAGAGGAACGACAGTCGGCTACGCTATTGGTGACTTCTGTGAAATCGACGGCCCCATATGGTACAGAAAGTTGTCACGGAAAGTTTGATCGCTAGCTTTTTCGAGCTAATCAAATTTTCACGACACCTGGTGGTCTAAAGTCAAAGCCGTAGAAGTAGGCACCAAAGCTCGCGATGAAAATTGAAATAGAGTCACAAGGAAAGTTAGCGTGGCCTTACCGTACATACGGTAAGGCTAAGCTACGTACAGTCGGTAAGGCTACCCTTGATGTGTTTGCGTTTGTCTTAAGAGTAGCGTCAAATGCGCCGGTGCACGAGGCTCGTGTTTCGAGGGGCCCTTGGAAGCAAATGACGGCGCAGCACTGAAATGAGCGACCCTTGGAAGCGGATGGCGCCGGAGCACCCGCTCGTGGCACGTGTCTTGCGCGTTTCCACAACAATGGTTAACGGTACTTGAAAACGTGAATTTTATCGAGGGACTTTAGCCGTACAGAGGGATTGCTACCGGAAATTCGCGTTCTGACTCCGAAACATGTTCTTCAGCCAGAACCCCCGATTCATTTGTGCTTTCCCGATTGAACACGAGCACGCTGACGCGGCATTCAGCTGCGGGACTCCGAGCGCCGCGTCAGAAACACGAACGAATATTTTGTGTCGTTGTTCCCATGGGGTTATAGTTCTGAACTTAGCTGTTAAGGGCGCGAAAGTTGGATGCCGATCGCTGCAAAGGGCTGCGTTCCTTTTGGAGAACTCCGTCAAAAGAGAGTTTTCGTAGACCGCTTTTTTGTCTCCACCACGCTCTCCGCAAAGTAGTCCCCGCTTCTGCGCATGCGCGCCGCTAGCTTCGAACTGTTGAGTCGTGTATCTCGTTGCGGGATGCAAAGAGCGTTGCGGGACAATAAAAACGAGACTACGAAAACATCAGCGGGAACACATCGCACGAAAGACAGTTCGCAGACACTGTCTGGGTCGTGTTTGAATGACGTCACAACGGTCATACAAGAAGTGTCTGCAGACATATTCAAAGCATACGCACGTCTGCTACGGCAAATGCTTCGGGGGTGTCCGCAAAAATTTGTCGCCGCATGTCTGTTGCGAGCGCCGTATCCGATGCATACGAGCAGTGTGTCCGGGGCCTCAAGACTCGCGTGCCCGGCTTTTCCAGCTGCTGGACAAGAACCCCGAGAAGCGCCTGGGCATGGCCGGCTGCTCGGCGGGGGACGTGTGCGACCAGCCCTTCTTCCGGCCCATCAACTGGGAGAAGCTCGAGAAGAAGGAAGTGGAGCCGCCTTTCAAACCAAAACTGGTACGTCGCTTGCCCGTCGCCTTGCTCTTTCTATTCCGCTCCGCGCCCTGAAGCTGCGCTGCGAAACCGCCGCCACTCCCGCTGTGCCATGCTGTGCGGTGCGGTGATAAACAAGATTATTAACGCGAAAGCATTACTTGTCCCATTACGCGAAAAGCCGTCGGCGTTGTCCCCGAATGATGGTCATAAAACTATGTCATCAAGCACGCGCCTCAGAAATAAAACACAAAGAAAAGCACAGCAACGCAGATGCATCGTCACGGAAGCCGTCGTGAGGCCGGCGGAGTTCGCCGCGCCTGCGCAGTGGGGGAGCGTGATGTCACCGCCGGAGGTCCGTCTAAAAAAGGAAGACGTGGCACGCTGCTTGTAAGAATGCGCCGCGTCTAGGCATGCTTTCGCATTCCTACACGTAAGCAGTCTTAAGTGTCTTGGGCGAGTTTTTGTTTTACTTTCTTAAACGGAATGCGTAGCGTCTATGTTGGGGCGGCCACATCAAATTGAATTTCACTATTTGGCGACGCATCTACGAGAAGTATCTACTAACTGAACTGTTACCAAGCTACTTCCCAAAGGTAGCCGAGTTATAGTCACTAAAACAGCGACTGATTGCGGTAATTTAAAACATCTCGAAACCACCTCACTTTTACGGTGTGCTCATACTAGTGCCGCCAACTGAGTTACGCCTATACTCGTTTTCAGTTGAAGAAAAAAGGAAGTTTTGCGCATTGTTCAAACGCCGCGTGAAGTGAGGAAGAAGTGGTGCCTTTGGCATTTGAATCGTATACGTCTTAATAAGATAACACGTATCTACTCTAAAATGCGCCTACATATATCTTAACCCTCCACATAAAGGGGGACATTAGTAATGTTCAACGAAAAGCCTGCTTTTTTTTGTATTACGATTCTAGTGCTAGTGCAGAGCGAGCTCAGTTCCCAAGTTTCACCGATGGGGGTACCCACTGATCTCCACTATAGGGGGCTGGATGGCGCATTGAGCAGACAGGTATGAAGCCACCGGAAGTAAGCGGCTTGTCCCGGAAGTAAGCGCTTGACAGGCTTTTCAACTCTTCCGAGCGCTGGATCGAACAGCGTTCAGGGCGCTGGATTTTTTTCTTGTCATCCCAAGAGAGCCTGCTTGTTGCGAAGTCAAAGCACATGCGGACCCGAGAAGTCTCCTGGGAAGCCAATCGATCTGAACATTTTGAGATTCTAGTTGATGAAGTGTGCGTATGTCCCACGTTCAAAAGGCCTCATTCTCAGGATTGAATTCAGAACGGGACCCGATGAAAGACACAAAAAGGCATGGACCAAACTATCGACTGAATGCACATAGGAAGCCCAGCACAGGCCCGACTTCCGAGACAAGCGTCGAACTTTCGGCGGCTTCACTTGCACCAGGCTCGGAGAGCAGCTATTCGCCATCCAGCCCCCTATAATGGGCTCGAACTAATGTTACACGACGATCATCCAGATGACAGTCATTCTGATAAGCGCCAGTACGCTCCCTATACATGGGTTGCACGTGACGTCATTCAAAGAGCACTCCGATGACCACCAGAGAAGTAGGGAAGAGGGAGCTCCCCTCTTATCAGGATCCTCCTTTGTGCCACCCGGATTTGCACAGACGTCGCTATTCTCCTCCCAGAAGATTATAGAAGATTAACCCGTCACTCAAAATTCTTACAAAAGCAGCTTCCCTCTCCTCCTCTTACATGGTGGTCACAAGTATGCGATGTGACGTCAGTGCAACCTATGTATAGGTCGTGAAAGTTGCGAATTGGCGATCGGTACGATTTGAAAATGCGAGTTCCTGAGCTTCGGATTAAAGTTGCTGGATCTGAGAAAGTAGCGTGATTGCCTTCCCACCTGCTAGCCGGACACAAACAAATACCAACACACAGACGATAAAACCTCTCAAGGTGATTGGCTCATCGCTGTCGGTTGCCATGGTGATCGCCATTTTGAACCTTTTCAAAGCTTCGAAGCTTCGAAAGGGTCGTCAATACCAGTCGAACCAAGGTCGTTATGGAGAATCATCGTACTGAAAACGTTCTTCGGGCAATATCAGCGTTTTTGACAGTGTGCATTCAATAAACTTATCACTCATGTTTATTTCCCCAGATCTCTTACAAATACTTTTCTCGTCCTGCGTGTTTCGAGACTGTAAACTTATTTTTCAATGCCTCCATGCACTCATGTTGCGTGTGATGGCGGTACGAAGATGTACGGCATCACACGCGGCGTCGGTGCTTGGGGGCATTGGAAAATTAATTTTACTGTCTCTAAACGCGCAAGAAGAGCAACATAATTGTAAGAGATCTGGGGAAATAAGCATAAGTGATAATTTTATTGCATGCACAGTGCCAAAGACGCTCATATTCGCCGAGGAACGCTTTCCGTATACGATGATGCTTCATAGCGATCTTGGTGCGACTGGTTTTAACGACCCTTTCGAATCTTCGAAGCTTTGAAAGGGTCCAAAATGGCGATCACCACGGCAACCAACAGCGATGAGCCATCGCCTTGATTGGTTTTGTCATCTGTACGTTGGTATTTGTTTGTGTCCGGCTAGCAGGTGGGAAGGCAATCACGCTACTTTCCCAGATCCAGTGACTTTACATCGGATAGGGTGTACTAACGCCTGAACGATATCGTTTTTCTCTGTCGCGGGTCTATTTTGGCATTTCTGGAGGACGGAAAAGCGTTTCCCGCGGTTTCAGACGGTGCTTCGGAGACAACTGACAGCTATGGTTTTAAGCACCAAGCTGGCTGATGTATCGTTGCTTTTGAAGCGTAGCTTAGTTAGTGGCTCTTGAGGGCACTACAAGCGCCGGATTGATTAGCGCGACGATGACTCCTGTGATGCATGCAGTCGTTGCACTTTGTGGCCCGGTTCGTTCGGGGACGAAATATGCGGCCGCGGGCGCTAAGTGCCGCCGCAGTGCCTCAACAGATTGCCTGCCAACGGTCGCGTATTTTTAGCCCCTCCCCCCGGAGGGCACCCGGCGCAGTCCAACACCACCTGGAAGACAAGGCCTGCCCCAGAACGTTATCGCAAGTGGATTCCCGTAGCGCCGCCCGTAGCTTGCGTCGCCTTGCGGCGTCTCTCGGGGGGGCTCAGCGTTTTTCGGTGCTTGGGACGGGACGGGGGTCCACTAACGATGACGTCACGTGTGGGCCTTGTTTTCTAGGCGGTATTGCGTGGACACCCCGGACCATTACAACGGCTCGCTTTCACGACCGGCATGCCTCGACGAATTTTGGAAGGGTGCCTCCCTTCTGTTTCATCACCACTGGTTGGCCTGTCTGCGTTCCGTGATCGCTGATGCGCTGCGCGCGGCCCAGGAACTCGGGACGCGATGAGGATTGTTGGGCAGAAAGCTCGCCGTCGAGCGAAGGTAGCGGATTACGGAACCAAATAACTTTTCTTTTTTTTTTCTTTTCGAAGGAGCCGTGGTTGAAAAGGTTTGATCGAGAGTTCTTTGTCGTGGAATTCCTCCAGTCAGGGTGCGGAATTGGGAAATGATGGAGTGGGTCAGAACTTGGGAGCAGAGTGCACGGTGCATGCTATATGCCCGCGAATGTGACCAAAGTTTCCTCGAGTTTCGGCCGTGAGCGTGTAAAGCGGCCAGTGATGTGATTGCTGCGCCATTTGCGCCGAACTGCGCCATAGTGCTTACCCTGCTACATCCTGCTACATTTGACCAAAATGTGAGGAATTTGCGCCAACGTTGCGCCAAAATGTAATTTCATTTTAATAAGACTGAAAATATAATAGCTCAGGCCTCGCTGCCCGGCTGGACCGTCACGATATGCCTGTGGGAGTTTTAAAAAGTTTTCATTATCGTCTCAAATAACGTACTATTTGATCGCATCTCGTACGAATGACTGACAGTACTCGGAAGTTTCGCCATAATGCTCTTATTCGTCATCTGTTCTGCTGGAAGGTCGGTTAGTCTCGTTGAGTACGCTTCTCACCATGCACTGGTGTACTGCAGAAAAGCGAAAACCGCGGAGTAGGCATTTCTTCGTATTGGTCAGGTTGAACTTGTGCAGAGAGAGGAACGAAGACCTAAAAGGACAGAAGAAACCAGCTCACTATCAACTTGCTTTAGTGACTAAAACTTTGTCTTTTTTTTTCTTTTTTACGCGTCCTCTTCCTCTCCAGAGGTCGTATCAATATACAAATTCGTATATAAACACTAAAACATAGTCTCTACAAAGGAAATAATACATAAAATTCGAATCAGTTTTAAAACACCATCGTATTACAAGATTACGAGAGTAGGCATTACGCTTTTTTGTGTCTTTCCTCGCCGCACCACACCGGCGTGCTAAGGGGAAAGCTCTCCTCCTAGAACGAAACGCGGCACAATTCCTGAATGCAACTTCGGCTCGTATGTATGATAGACTGCCATATCCTTGCGGTACCATTTTCCAATTCGAGATTTAGCGAGGGTATGCTTCGGTATCGCAAGAACATTTGTATGAACGCTTTTGTATGTTTATTTATTTATGCCAACTCATTTGTTTAGCTATCACTTTTATGCAAATGTGAGTTACTTCGAACTAAATTGGCAGGACAGCGGCTGGAAGCTTGAGAAGAACCTTAACGAGTTCGGCGGGATTGTTTTTAAGTTTGGTTCACATGCCGTTTTCTTATGAGGATCTACACAAAAAAAAAATGTAACTGACCTTCATAATCAATTGGCGAGTGCTTTGTTTTTTATCTGAATTAAAAACTGCAGTTTTAGTACAGCCTCTAGAACTTGAAGGTACGAGTAATTTATGTGCTCAATATTATTGTATTGTTCCAGTTGGATTCAGTACCTAATATAACCATTCACAGCAGTTCGTGCTGTCCTTCAATAGTCACCTTCTTGTCACCCTGTCTGGTGCTTCTCCAAACAACTAAACGCTATTTTTGTGTGTTTGAGAGAATCGCTCCTGCTGCGCAATTGATGCTAACAAAAGGTTGCACGTAAGTGAGAAGTTAATGTGGGCATTGCCTTTTAGTTGGACAGTCAATGTAGACATTGCCTTTTAGTTGCGCAGGTAATTTCCGAAAAAGTAGCCGATCATTACTTGGTAACAGGAACCATGCGGAATTTTTTAAAGATGCCAAGACCAAAAAGATTGATCGCTCATTTATTAACAATAGGAAAGGGGATCGATATATCGGAGGTATAGACTGGAACGAAGTTGCTAAAGAACAAAACCCAGAAAAATTGCACAATAATTTTGTTAACATATTCAAAGATATTTATGCAAAATATACTCAAATATGTAGCGCAAAAGAGCGTAAACAAGAAAACCAGTGGTGACTAAAGAAATTGACGACTTGATTAAAGAAAAAATGGAAGCTTGGCAATTACTTAAGCGTTGTAGTAATAATGACAAATATAAAAATACACAGAAAAATTAGGAACCAAGTTACAGCGCTGATAAGATCCACAAAAGTAACTTTTTTTGGACTACGTTTTCTGAGACAAGGGATACTGCACAGTGCTTGACTTTAGCGAAAAAGGACGCAAAAGAAAAAAAAAAAACATCGAGGACACAATCCAGACAAACTTTGAACCAGAACAAGACTTAGAAGCAGTAGCAAATGGCTTCAATACGGAATATGTGCAATCAGTCAAAACCTTTTGCTGCATGAAAATAAAAAAAAAATTAATCAAATAAGAGGAAGTAATTCGATATTTGAATTACTCTCTCGTGAAGTGTGCGCTCTCGCGGCCACTTCACGAGAGGGCGCGCTCGGCCACCGCATCTCGTATCAGGCGTTGAATGAGGGGGCTGGAGGGCTGCTCTTCTCGGCGCCGAGGAACATGGCGGCGCCTGAAGCATCTGTAATGTCGGTGGCCGCAACCTCGGCGGCAGCGAAACGTGACCGTCCTACGCCAGTACTCCACAAATGAACTAAAGGGAGCGGAAGAACGACATGCATGCTTTCACATTCGCAACTCATAAAAAGTGCTTAGATGTTCCCGGAAATTTCTGTTTTCAAAGCCATTCATTTACTTTGTTTACAGGAACTTCCTGAGAAATTTGGCGTCAATCCGAGTATTTTTGACGTGTTTTACTCTTCGCGCCGTCGGCCATTTTTGGTACCATCACTCGGGGCATATAATGCTTTCGCATTAATAACTGGCAAGAATGATTTCAGGCACCAATATGGCTCAAGCGTCGTTTACTCTGCTGAAGTGTAGCTCATCTAGTGGTTCCACTCGGAACCACTAGATCACAATTGGTCCAGGCAAACATGTCACTCACTCACTATGTAGAGCAACCCAATACATGAAAGGTACCTGGAGGCATAGTGATGTGTTGGGAATTTGGTATGCCTCGTGA
This sequence comes from Ixodes persulcatus, assembly GCA_013358835.2. Lineage (NCBI taxonomy): Eukaryota > Metazoa > Arthropoda > Arachnida > Ixodida > Ixodidae > Ixodes > Ixodes persulcatus. The sequence goes on from JABSTQ010010146.1 coordinate 243,179, forward strand.
CAGTAGACGGGTAGAGTTACTACATAGATACGCTGAGGGTCGTGGAGTGGCGTGTTCCAAGTTGTCACTGGTAAGTTCACTCGTTCATTTGCGTCGCGTGACGTTTGCTTAGGCACCCTTATTGTATGCAATCTATTGGTGGGGAGACCCTGGTGGAGTGCCATTCTGCTCTTCCTCGGGCTGTTTTGACAGGCGAAAGGATATTGTGCATTTTCTAAAGTGCGACTTCATAGTGTCTAGAAATTCGCATTGTTCACAAAAAGGCTGAAATCATCATATGCTTCCGAGATTTGGTTTTACTTTTAAGTGTAATTTTTTTCGCAAGCTTTTGCCCTATTAAATACAGGAGATTTGGTGACTTCAGGTCCAACCCATCACATATCATGAACTTTTAGTTCAAATTAGTATGAGGTGGCTCTGTTGCCCTATTTTCTCCATTAACCTATCTGGTTTTACTTTACACGTGTAATTTACAGTCTTATCCTTATTACCCATTATTTGCAAGCCATGTTGCGTGAACTTAAATTCTGATGATAATATCTGGTAGACGTTTTGATATCCTCAAGGTGAGACCTCCACATGCGTATCCAATGGATCCAATCGTAGATTGTTTGGACCCTGGATGCTTTGCAACTTTTTATGCTCGGTTTGAATTTCCTACTCCGTTGTTCCGGAAGAGAAGCAAAATACGCAATTACAAATAGTTTCACCCAAGAAATGGGAATGAGAATCCTACCATCCGAGTATGGGTTTCTATTTTTATTGGTGTCGCTGCTTCGATTAGCTTCTTTGCGTTCGCAGTGTTTGGTTCTTAAGGTTCTACCAGCGTAACTAACACTTAGTATACGATGAATATGATAATGTGCTCAAGCTGGCATTCCATGTAAACTTAGTATCTCAGATACACCAAATCGATTTCAATCAATACTATTTTCTTGTGCGTTTGAATCGTATGCGTGTGCAATGCGGTCTAACAAGATACGTTAGATATCCTCATCCCAACCGTTACGAAATCGTTCCGCATGCAGAAAAGCACAGCCGACGTGAGCAACTTCGACAGCGACTTCACCATGGAGAAGCCCGTGCTGACTCCCGTCGACCCGCAGATCTTGGCGTCCATGGACCAGGAGCAGTTCAAGGGCTTCAGCTACACCAACCCCGCCATGACCGACTGAGCGCCGATGCTGACCGCGCGTGCAGACCCCGCCGCGGGCCCGCACGTTTGCCGATTATCTCATTTTATTTTACATACTTAATATTCGTTCACCGAGATAGGAAGAATAAAATAATACATTCTGAACGAACGGCACTCTGATGCTGGTCACTCCAAATGGTTTTTGAAAGCAGTAGGCACTGGGTGGACACAGTGAGTTCAATGACAGCATCAGCTGTTTTATTTTTGCATTCGGCTTTACGCAACGAAGGTTACCGCTTAAACTGAGCTTCCCATAGTGACAAATTTCGCAGTGCTAGTATTTTTGATGACAGGAATGCTGCTTTGAGACAAGATCTAGTGCTCCAAGAACTTCCCTAACAAAACAAGAAATTTATATCAATACCTCCAATTAAAATAGATGAACATGCGATAACTTATATCCTCCTTATGTAATTTAGGAAAGTTTTGATATGTTTATTTGGTAAATCATATATATTTTTTCGAAAGGGCTATTGCTAGTTTTCTTGTTGTTTGAGGCATATAAAGAAATGGCCCGTTTGAGATTCAGCTTTATCTCCTCTGTCTAGGCAATTTCAAATGCAACTTCTAGTCTCGAAGAGAATTCCAATTAAAATTTTCAATATGACGGGGGGCTTTCTAACACACAAAGGAAACCTGGGAACTGGTTTCACTTAGTTCAAAGGGTGTTTGCATGAATGTGTTGCTCTGTCTCTCTTTCTCTCTTTCTTTCTTACTTTATACCTCTTTCCCACTTCCTTTCTCTCTTGAGCGCGTGTTGAAGAGTGCTCTGGAAGCGCGTCAACGGCAGCTTGGCGTATTCCCGGTCCAGCGACCTTGATGACACAATGAGCTGGCCTTGCCAATAAGCGTACCGCCGCCGTGGCACTCGTACTGAATGCGATCCCCTTCGTTGTACCACTTGTGGTCCGGGGAAATGCTCAAAGGGCCCGGCAGTGCTGGCTTGCTGCACGCATTCCAGGGAGGAGAGAAATATTCTGGAAAATATGCCATCAACTAGGATCAGATGCAAACTCTTTGAAGCCTGGCTTGAAACCGATACTACAAGCACCCCTGTCGATAGCCGCGTCGCGAGTACCTGCATGTGAGCCTTGACGCCAGAGCAAAAGTGGGCTTTGAGCCGGTACTACAGGTTTGACTTGAGCTAGTTGGTACAATTTGAATAGGGTCAGCTGAACAACTGACCCTATTCAGCCGGTGTGGTTGTGCCCGTTACCGAAAATAAGTAACGAAGTAGCGTTACTCGTAAGTTCTCCAAAACTTTATGCGTCACTGAAATCCGTTACATTCCAGAAAAAAGTAACGAAATGCGTTACCGTTCCTTTTAAAAATCTAACGAACGTTACTTTGTCGTTACTTTAGATTTGAGTATTATTTGGCGGCGATAAGCCGCGAATACGAACTTCGACAACAACTAAAGTTTGACAGAGTGATTTATTAGTGCTTATTGTATTTTGAACCAAATTAGTAGAATACTTTTTTTTACAATAATATTGGGAAAATGATTTCGCGGAGCCAAAAATATAATATTACTCATTACCGGCTGAGTATACAGAGCGCGAATTAATATGCGTTTTAGCTAAATCAAAAACAACATTAATCAAATGTAACGAGTTAGCTAATTTGATAGTCCATACCCTAAAACAGAAACGAAAATGCTTTACTTGTTGTCAATTTAAAATCTAGCGACTACATTGCTGCGTCACTGAAAAAAAAAAAAAAAAAACTTTCAGCCTTTTTACTTTGATGAAGAAGGAAGACCAGCGAAGCTGTACTATGGTGGGAATTAAGTAATGGCCGGCCGCAAGTCGGCCAGCCAGAGTGGAAAGGCTGGAGAGGTTGCCGCCATCTATGAGCGACGGCGGTAACCAGAAAACCGGCAAGCCGATGTGTGGTTGCCGCCGTCGCTCATAGATGGCGGTAGCTGTCCAGAGTTTAGTGTCATCATTTGTTTGCTGACGGACACAATATTGGAGGAACTATCCCTTATCAGCTCCGCTGTAAAGCTAAGTGGGATCAATGGCCGAATGTGTAGGCGCGCCACTGCTCGGAGCACGTGGAGCGGAAGCTCAATTTGCTGCAAAACCCAGGGATCCTGGCTTTAATCACCACTTTCACCCGTTTCGATTTGGATGAGCATCGTAACGGTGTGCGGTTGTGTATCACTACTGCGTGATGCACGTTAACGATGTCAAGCTATCAGTCGAACTGCACTGGCAAAGGTCCTCATCGTCAGAGTAAACCAATGTCGCCGCACCTCAAAGGCAGACCGAGCTTACGCTGCATAAACAGGAACGTCTAATTTCTTGCTTTGTTTGGATTTCAGCGATGGCTTTGGATAAAGATGCTTGTCGTACCTGTTTTTATAGCGCAGCTCTTAGGGGCCCGTTTCCGGCTTGAGCGGCGTCGCCGTCGCCGTCGGCGTTGGCGTCGGCGTAACCGTGAGGTCACGTCACCCCCTGAGGTCACGTGACCCCCCTGAGGCCACGTGACCCCCCTGAGGTCACGTGGCCTCACGGGGGCCACGTGGCCCCCGTGGCGTAGTAGCAGGCAGGATCACGAGGTGAGGAGGAGTACCCTTCCATCCTCCTCCTCAAGAGCTGCGCTCTAATTCGACTTTACAGGGAGTTGTAAACGGCTTTCATTTTAAAACGCAGCTCTTAGGCGCCCGTTTCCGGCTTGAGCGGCGTCGGCGTCGCCGTCGCCGTCGGCGTCGCCGTCGGCGTCGGCGTCGCCGTCGGCGTAACCGCGCGGTGCATTATGGGACACGTGACGTCACTGATGACGTCATGGGCATCCGCATCGTCATCGTCATCATCATTGATGACGTCATCAGTGACGTCACCGATGACGTCATAAGTGAAGTCACTGATGACGTCATCGGCATCCGCATCGTCATCGTCACTGATGACGTCATCAGTGACGTCATCCGCAGCCGCATCGTCATTGTCATCATCACTGATGACGTCATCGTCACGTGACTCTCCCCCCCCCCCCCCGAGGTCACGTGACCCCCAGGTCACGCGACCCCCCCTCCCCTGCACCCTTCCCTCCTCCTCCTCAAGAGCTGCGCTCGAATTCGGCGTTACAGGGAGTTGAAAACGGCTTTCATTTTTTTTTGTGGTTCCTACATAGGCTATTCAAACGGAAGTTCTAAGGCAAACAAGGGTTTATATAAACACTAAATTTGAGATACTGTACATGGTTACCGGTACACTAGGTGGTGGACTTCTAGTCTGCCGCAAGAAAGCATTCAAAGACTCATACTATGAATACATGGCTTTCACTGACGTCACACCAGCGCCTATTGTGGTGGTCTCGCTGCTGAGTGCTGCGCCATGCAATTTGTAGCACCGAATCCGTTCTCTTCAGCAAAAAACAAGTCAGAATGACCACCAGCATGGTGGGATGATGTCACGTGCAGGTCATGCATAGCCGCGTTCAATGGTGGCACCTATTTCGGGGCAGCTTGGAACGGGGGCAGACCACTTTCCGGACGCTGAGCAGGAGAGCTCAGCTTCACCGTCGAGTCTGTGGCCCAGCGAACACCAAAAGCGAACCACGGTTCCCATGGTCATCGGCCCGGTGTGGCTGACGTCCATTGCTGCGCCAGGAGGGGCTTCCAGTTCTTCGCAGACGACTTCTGGACATACACGATTTCATGCTAATCAGGAACTCGATGTTTCTAAACGCTGGAAAGTTCACGAGGGACTTGTGCTCGTTTCAGATTCGATAATACAAAAGAAGATACGGCAGGCATATTGCCTAAATTGAAGTGGGATTATGTATGGTGCGCCTTCATTCTCAGCTGTTCAAATGTTGTCTACATTTTTAACCGAGTCAATAAATTAAAAAGCTTCGCAAGCTGTCACGTTCTCTATGCCGGCAAGCACGTGCAGCATCCGTGCGTATTAGCTGCGAGATGTTTTGGTGGCGCCCTCCTGTGGTTCCCCCTTGTGACGTCATTACCTTGCAAACAACAAGTTCGATGGTGTTTGTAAATAGCATGGTGGAAGCTTGAAAGCATTGCGCTCTCAAAGGAACACTGCCAACACCGTCAAAATTAAAGTTCTTTCATTCCTCTTATTTCCGTCGATGAAATCCTTTTCTCACGTCATAGACAGCATTCGGCCAATCGTGGAAGGCCGACCACAGCGACGCTTTCGGTCGCGCACATCGCCAATACTCCATGTCACAAGCATCTGCAGTGCAGGCCTTGGCACGAGCGCCTGGCTTTGGAAAGTACCACGTACGAGTTCTGGTACAAACAAAACCATTCTTCTGAGCTGGGCTCACACGCCTGAGCCTTTGTTTTCACTGCAGACGTTTGTGAAAGCCTACAACTGCACGTGCTTTATCTTTAAAAGTTGATTTTAAAAGTTGATGTACGGGTCCCCTCAAAGTAAAACGGAGCGCCGGAGCGGCGACCGAACTGCATCGCCGCGCTATCTAGCAGCGTCGACTGGAACAGATAGGCTACATCTGCACATGCGAACGTGCCTTCCGCGTGGGCCCCCGTTTTTTTCTTCCAACCCATACTTTATCGGTAATTCGAGCAGCACAACGCTTTTCCTAAAATGACCACCTGGTAGCACTAGGGGCGGTGCTCATCGACAACACTGGCCCTTTCCCACTTGCCCTCAGCGTTATCTCCCGATGCGAGTCGAACACCTAGCGGTGTTCATCGGAACAGCGTTTGGCAGCTCGAGACACCCATAATGCGACGATCAAACATGAAGGACACCGCGAACGGTACGCGCGCATGCGCAGACGGCACCTATTAGTTCCAGCCGGCGCTGTTCGATAGCGCGGCGATGCAGTTCGGTCGCCGCTCCGGCGCTCCGTTTTACTTTGAGGGGACCCGTACTTGAGTTCATTTTAGTACAAAATTTAGCAACAATTGAAATAGATGTTTCTCGTACCCCCGTCCGAGGACCTCAAAAAAAGCGAAACATGGCAGTGTTGTCCCGGCGCGGATAGTTGTTATTGTGAATCACTCGCGTACAGGCTGCCAGTTGAACAATCGGTAGATTTTACAATAAACTCACTCGAGGGAAATATGACAAACCTAATTTGGCGCAAAAAAAAAAAAAAAAACTTGTAAACAGTTTTTGCTGTGGCACAAAACATGACGTTTTACCATACTGAGTGAAACTGTGCCGACTGCTCCTTTGGATAGCAGCTATCGGCTTTTCCAGGCGCTTTGCGGGAATGTAGACACTACTAATTTTTAGAGAGGTATTGAATTATCGTTTTCTAGAAGTGTCTGTATTTGTCGTGTCTTCAATGAAAAATTCAATGCATTGCGCTATCAACAAGGAGAGCTTGGCGAACGGCGAGGCCAAATATACGTTTCGATTAATAATTAAGTTTGCGATGCCATACAGAGCGTGGCGTCACCTTATCAAACATCATGAACAGTGCCTGCCCGCAGGCATTTCTGTTTTCACGGTAGAAGCGGTTTTTAGGCAACCTCATCATTCACATGAAAGCCGTTTACAACTCCCTGTAACGCCGAATTAGAGCGCAGCTCCTGAGGAGGAGGAGGGGAAGGTACGGAGAGGAGGCTATGCCCCTCCTCCTGTCGTGCTCGCCCCCATTTAGGGAAAATATTTTCCGCTAAAATTAGCGGAAACAATTCCCGCTATATTGAGCGGGGAAATTTTTCCGCTAGATTTAGCGGGGGAATTTTCCGCTAGATTTAGCGGGGAAACTTTTCCGCTAGATTTAGCGCGGTGCATGATGGGTACATTTCCCCGCTAAATATAGCGGAAAATTCTCCCCGCTAAATTTAGCGGAGAAAATTTCCCGCTAAATATAGCGGGGAAAAGTTTCCCCTAGATATAGCGGGGAAAATTTTCCGCTAGATTTAGCGGAAAAAATTTTCCGCTAAATTTAGCGGGAAAAATTTTCCGCTAAATTTAGTGGGGAGAATTTTCCGCTAAATTTAGCGGGAAAATTTACCCATCATGCACCGAGCGGTTACGCCGACGGCGACGGTGACACCGACGCCGCTCAAGCCGCAAACGGGCGCCTAAGAGCTGCGCTCTAAAAAGTAAAGGCATTAAAATTGTATAGAGCGTAATTTGTTCTTTATGTCTTAGGTTCGAACCGCCTTCGTCGTGCCCATTGTTTCCACGTACCTTGAACTCTGACATGAACGTGGTGCATCTTTCCACCCGGGTCCACGCAGGCGTACACTCCCGAGTGTGCGACCGAAGCATTGTGCACGCTCAGTCCGTAAGCGTAGTTTCCATCCGGGCCTGCGAGCCACGCCGAGCAGGCGTTTTTGGGCACTGTCCCGTTATGCAACCAGCTGACTTGACCCTTGGACCGGGGATACAGGCAGGTGAGGGCTATGGTGGCACCGGGCGCGAACACGAGCCTTCCCTTCTCGTCGACTAAGTTTCCAGCGTCGTCCTCCGTCTCGTAAGTTATGGACGGAAAATTGCCCGTACCATTATTCGCTAGAACGAAATAACGTTATTTGGTTGATATCGTGTGATCTCCGGTGACAGCAGTGAAAACATGTTCGTTTCTGCCGACTTAAAAAAAAAGCTTAAAAGAAAATAATAGACCACTTCCTACGTTTCTTAATCCATCAGTGGCTCCCCGGTTTGTAGTGACTTCCGATGCCCATAACAATTTTTCATGGAATCCGTCATATTTTACATTCCGCCTGGCGAATTACACCTCGGCAATGCTGCTGTAATCCAATAACCTCACCAATATTGCTGATGGTGAGGTTATTGGGTCATGTTGCGAGGATAAATTACTGAACTGGAGAATGGCCGAAGCACAGCGAGTCATTGAGAGATGCAGATATTGTGAAGTCCCATTTCAGTCGGATGAAGTTTTGAGTCGAAGCTGTCTTTCAACGGCAACACGCGTGAAAGTGGCTCCTTCTTTGCCGAACTATATGCTTAAGTTCGAAAACGGACAGCAGCTATTGAAGCACGATGAGCGCATTTGCTCGGTCACATTCGACCATAAATGTCTGAACCCCCTAAAACACTGGATAGCAGGTATATACTTCAAGACCATGCATGTACAAAAAAAAAGTTACTAAATACCTTTACTCTTTACTCACTCAAAAAGTAAATACGTTACTCATTACAGACATTCGAAAGGGACGCTTCACTTCTGCGTAAAAGTAACGCTTAATTTTCTCGTTACTTTAAATGTGTCGTTTTTATAAAGCAGTAGCCGCATTCAACATTCGTCGCCGTTATCATTTTTTTTTTTAATTTTTACACGTTCATTCAGGGATAACTGTGGCAATACAGACATACCTTGGCCACATCTTTTTATGGTATATGTAGCCTCTTCTTCTCGTTCGAATTACAAGCGCGAACTGGGGTGACAACTAGGTTGGGTACTTGTCTTGTTCACGTTTCCACCAGTAGCATCTAAATATTGTTAGTCATTACTTCTTCAAGAAGCAACGAAAATATCGTTCCTACTTTTAAAGAGTAAATAGATTGTTGTAACTAGGTAGCTTTGTTACCGAAAAAGGTAAGCACGTACAATTAACGCGTTACGTATACAAGTCTATAGTTCAGAACCATCGAAGTCTCCTCACCCCTAAGTTCTTGTAGCGTCGTCAGCGGTTGACAGTGAGGGGGCCTGCTGGACCACCTACCAGCGAAGCACCGAATGGTTTCAGCGCCCTCTAGCCGGAACGTCCCGGCATGGGCACAGCGGAAGTGCACAACGCTTCCAACCGGAAGCTGGCTCCGAGGAAAGTTGGGGAGAGCGGAACGTCCCGGCAGCGGTCGTGAGAACGAGGTTGACGTCACGACCCAGGAACAGCAAACCAGGGCATGGCGTGCTGTCATCTGCAGAGATGTCAGTATCAGATTGTGCATATGGTTTCTGACCGGATATTGTTTCGCAAAAACGCAAACATTAATTTTCCATTGATTAGAGTGGTCTACCTGTGTACGACTATAGTTTTTACCCGCTCTTATTATATATGCGGCTTAAACTTAAACTGTGAAGGGCAAGACACAATGACAAAACACCAGTCCGAAAAAAACAAATTTAGAACGTTAGTGGCAGTTAGCAGCAAAATATTACTAAGGTTTAAAACCTTAGTAACTTTTATGACTTACCATATAAACTTACCAAAGCTACAGTACTTCGAGTGGGTGCAGGAATATGTGAGGAGTATAAGGAGAAAAGCTTGACTGATGGGAAGGAAGCTTATGACTCGATCCTACATCATGCACTTCCAACCAGGATTCATCATGCGCTTGTCTTATGATGACTGAGGAGACTTCATCTTGGACTTGAACCCAGGAACGAATGTAAATATGTAAATGTATGATGATTCAATGATTTACTTCAAGTATTTGCACATTTACATTTGATCCTAGTTGCAAGTGCATGATGGCATCTTGTGTCACGAACTTCCTCAACGTAGGATCGTCTCTGGCGTGGTGCTTTTCTTTTTCTACTCCTGACACGATCCTGCAAGTGCATGTAAGAGGCCCAGAAGCTAGGTAGAGAGCATCGTGCCATGTAACTATTCATCTAGTGTACTTTTTTTGTAAAAAAATAAAATATGAAAACGTACGAACTGCAAAGCCAAAGCACAGTTAAGCACACTATATAAACTGGGGTAACACCACCAAGAGATTTTAGACTTTTCGAATACTTACTCGGATGCCACCCATGAAGAGCCATTCCCATGTCCGAAGCTTTACTCATGTTCAACATCACCGTCTTTAGCTTTTCTTCCTCTTCGGCTAGCGCGCCTTGTAAGGCATTCATTCGCTCTTACAGCTTCTCGATGTTCTTTTCGATCGTTCGATTCATCAGATTCAAAGACGAATCCACCGTGCTATTGAGGGCCGCCATCTTCGAATCCAGCGTATTTCTCAAACTCCGTAGTTCATCGTCGCTTAGGCGTTCTTTTAAGTTGTGTTCCACCGACGTGTTCAGAATCTCTACGCGCTTCGACACTGTTCCCAAGCTTCCGGTTAAGGCTTGAAGTGCCAGAAGGGTTGCGTTGTTTTCGGTTGTCAGATGTTCGACAGAGTGCTCCACAGACCAAAGCTTCGATAACGCATGGTCTAGCAAGAACCTGATTTCGCTGTGATTAGTTGTAAGTTGCTGCAACCATTCCCCATTCGCCTCCGTCCCGTTTCTAACTTGTGGCTGACGCAAGATGATGACCTCCTCGGTTAAGTTTCGCACTTCGAACCCTAACTCTGGAACCCTATTCTGAACATCTTCAATGTCAGACATAACTCCGTCATGATGCGTGCTGAGGCGACGATTCACCTCTTGGGCAGCGTCTTCTAGACTTCTCAGGCGATGAGTCAAGTTGAGTTGCGTGACGTTCTCGTGAACGTCTTTCACCTTTCCGACCAGGAGATGCAAGACGCGATTCAACGGAGTTCGTTCCTCTCCGCGCAAGGTTCGCGCACTGCGTCCACCCGCTTCGTCTTGATCGCCGGTGGCGTTGCGAAAATCGGAGCACTCGCGAGAAGACGAGCCGTCTGTAGCATTGATGTACTCCAGGCAGCCGTAGTGGCCGGAGTCGTTTATGTTAACCGTAAAGTTACCATCAGCAGCCAATGATTTCACTCCGAGTCACGTCCTTCGCATCATCTGACGTAGACTTTGGCCCAGGGGTACTCAGTTCCACAAAGATAGAGTCATCGACGCTTACCGTGCTTTCCAGCGCATCCAGGCGCTGCGAAACCTCCGAAATCCCAGCGACCTTGGCCTGGAAGTGTGCGAGCTCGGCTCTGACGTCGCCCAGAGCGTTAAATAAGCTTATCTTTGACTTGCTATTTTCGGCGCTCTCTTCCTTAATCTTGGAGAGGCTACTCAGCCACAAGGTCCTCTCCTCCTTCATCTCCGAGACCTGGGAAGCAAGTTGCTTAACCATATCAACCAGGTCTTCCATCGTGCTGCCGGGAACCGCCTGGATCAGGTTGGACAACGTGCTCTGGTCCCGCTTCTGGAGCTCCCGAACGTCGGCTGTGAGCTTGATCATCTGTTCGGTTCTCCTCGTGCCGGACATCTTGATATGCTCCACGTCTTGCCTCAGGCCCATGTTTATGCTGACCTTGCGGCTGAGCACACTAACGTCCTCGCGAAGGTGCTCCAGTTCGTCGCGGATTTGGTACACCTTGTCTGATAGCTGAGCGCAACTACAGGCCAGCGCCAGCGCAGTGTGGGGGCCCAGGAGAAGCAACAGTACGAACCGAAGCAAGTTCATCATCCGGGAGCGGGATACCTCACCGTTGGATGTCCTATGGATCGATCACAGCATGGAGACTCTGGCGTCCCTGCAGAAAAAATACGTCAGGGCAGTCGTGAAAAACTATCTCTTGGGAATTTCTTAGAAGACTCGGCATGCCAGACTGGCGAGGGTGCAACTATCTCCGGGAGGGGAGGGGGAGAGCTTTATCGGCAAGAAGGACGGGTAACGAAACACCAGACGACGCCCACGACGAACGTTCCACCATTCCGTATCTAATCGTAGCCGAAGAGAATTATATATGATTGCATTCAAACGCACTTCCATGTACTTAGATAAAAAAGGCGCTTGTCCTGTTCAGTCTTTTACGTGTCCTTGTCTTTCACACTAACTGTTCTTGGAAAAAAAAAAAAAATGGCGCGACGATCACACTACGTGATGCGTTTAGACAGCGACAGCTGTGCTGCTTATTCTACGATATGACGTTCACGATTGATTGACATTGCGTCGATCGTGCGTCATACGGTGACTTGATTTTGAAACGACGTTGCGTTGATTTAGCGTCGAAACGTTGTTGATGAAGAAATGATTTTAAGGTCGTGATGGGTGTTCCTGAAACATTTAGCGGGTGAACTGAATTGGTGCATAGTTCACGTGACGTCAATATTTCCGCTATATTTAGGGGGAACCTTAATTCGTCCATAGCTCCCGTGACGTCAGGTCATCTTACGTTAATTTTCCTGCCAAACTTAGCGGGGAAACTGATTTGGTGCATAGGTCACTTTACGTCAATATTTTCTCCAAATGTAGTGGGGAAGCTGAACTGGCGCATAGGTCACGTGAAGTCAATTTTTCCGCTAAACTTAGCGGGGAACCTGAATTTGTCCGTTGGTCCCGTCACGTCAGGTCACGGGACATCAATTTTCCTTCCGAATTCAGCGGGGAAACTGAATTGGTGCATGGGTAACGTGGCGTCAGTTTTTCCGCTAAATTTAGCGGGTAAACCGGGGAACGGGCCGCCAACAGCTGTCGCCGTAAAATATCCTATAGTTTTCTTCTTTTTTTTTTCCCCTTCTCATGGCATGTTTATTAGTACATGTTAAAGTTTTTAGAATAGAATGTACACTACGTCTCACTTTAAGTCTCGGCGCAGCCGACGCTATACGTCATCCCGATGGAGCGTTTTGTAATTACCGACTAATGCATTCACGCACGGTGAATGCGCCGTGAGCCGGCGTCTTTTTTATGTTTTATGCGTGATTGGCCTAACCGGGGACAGCGAACCCAGAACAACGACCAGAACCGTGACGTCACACGTTTGACGCTGCCCAATTGGCTCCGTCAGACCGTGGCATCGGCTCTGGTCGTACTTAGAGTGAAACGGTGTACAGAGCGGTGTTTTTGGCTGTTTCTCCTTAATCCCACGTGTGTGCACTCTTCATCGGTGTCCGGGCAAGCTCAAAATCGCTGCCCGATGCTCTTTTGGGCTTTGTATTTCCTCGCTCGTCAAACTCTCGCTCATCCAACGAGCAAACGCTCTCTCGTCGAACACACTGGATTACTACCCCCGAAGCTCAAAGAGGGTGGTGTTTCAAACCTGCGAAGGCGTTATTGTAGCGGACACGAAATAACAAATAATTTAAAAATTAATAAAAAAAAGAACGACTTTTTTTTTTTTTTTTTTAATAAACTATGCACTGTCGAACGCTCAGTTCCCTTCCAAAGGTAACTTTAACGACTGGGAGCAGATGCCAGATTTTAAGAACTCGCGGTGATCTTATTCGAAAGTTTTAAAAGATTCTCGAAACTTGTTTTAATAAAAACAATAGCGACCGCAATGTCCTCGAATACATGCAGATGAATGACCTCTGCCACTTAAAACGGTAGCAGACTTTTTTTTTTGTTTTGTTTTTATGACTTTTGAATCGCATGAGGGTTGGTTATGAAACTTCGGCATCTGTACCGGCTTGCTAGAATCGGCGCCTTAGCTGAGAAACTGTATAAAAGAAAGCACTGCCGAAGGAGAGGTGGATCGTGGAAGAGAGGTGGATCGGCTTCGCCATCACGACCGAGAAGGTCATTCCGGAATGACCAGTGACGTCATGGAGTTTGGGCGTAGAATTTCAAATAAATCTCTCGCCGTTAATATTGCTAAAAAAACTTTTTTTCGCGTGAAATTTATTTGTTGACACGCGTGTCCAAACTACACTGTTAAAAAATTGTTTTTCTTTTCAGGGTTTCTTTAAGCGTTTTCCTGATAATGACAAATATGAGAAAATCACAGGCAAATCAGGAACCAAGTTACAAGGCTGATGAGATCCACAGAAAGTAACGTTTTGGGGACTACGTTTTCTGAGGCAAGAGATACTGCACAGTGCTGGACTACAGTAAACCAACTGCTAGGACGAAAAAAGGAGAAAAAAAATTAAGCACACAATCCAAACAAGCTTTGAACCAGAACAAGACTTAGAACAGTAGCAAATGGCTTCAATAAGGAGTATTCACTGGGCGCCATATTTGTGGGTGATGTCTAGAGCGCATGCTCTGAACGAGCCCACATTAATAGGCTGCTAAGACCGGCAATCTTGAGGGTGCGGAATGCACGTTACAAAAGAACTGTGAAAGCTCGCCATCAGCACGCGCTCAGCAGTCGTGCACACAGCTATGGCCGCCAGTGAATACTTCCTATACGGAATATGTGCAATCGATCAAAACCCATTGCTGCATGGAAATAAAAAAAAAAAATTACACCATCTTCCCGAGGGGAACCATGGGGTGATGCGGAGCATCGCGGATCGTTATTAACGGTGTTATTAACGGTGTTAGTAACGTTGTTAGTAACGTTGTTAACTTGGGTTCCGCCGCTCGCTTCGTACGTTTACGTTGAACTTCACGGTCCCGAACCTCAGATTCTGCTGCTCGACGTTCACGAACCAACGCGGCTTCCCGTTCTCGAAGGTCGGGTTCCGCCGCTCGCTTCCTACGTTTACGTTGAACTTCACGGTCCCGAACCTCAGGTTCTGCTCCTCGACGTTCTCGACCCGCCGCTGCTTCACGTTGTCGTAGTTCAGCATCCGCCGCTCTACGTTGACGAATGGACGCCGCTTCTCGTTGCCGTAGTTGAGGGTCTGCCGCTCGCATCAAGCGTTTGTGCTCAGCGTCGCGTGCCCTTCGCTGCGCAGCTTTGTCTTCAGTGGACGTAGCGTTGCTGTGAGTCTGTGGGGTGGTGCTGACGCTTGCTTGCGCCAACCCACTAACTGACGGGACTGCTCCTTCCATCACACTTCATCGGAAGAACGGAGTGAAGTGGAGTCAACAGCGCTGAACTGAACGCGCGCAGAGAGTGAGAAGGAGCTACCGCTGCTTATACTCACAGTTGAAGCAGAGGAGACTAGAGGAGGAGAGTTGCGCATGCGCGCGCGGTGTGGTTAGAATCGAACGCACGCGAAGTGCACGCACAGCTGGTAGAGAGAGAGCGCGGAGAGAGTAACGCGCAGCTGTTGGAGAGAGGGAAGGAAGAGAGTTGCGCATGCGCGCGCGGTGTGATTAGAATCGAACACACGCGAAGTGCACGCGCAGCTGGTAGAGAGAGACAGCGGAGAGAGTAACGCGCAGCTGTTGCAGAGAGGGAAGGAGGAGAGTTGCGCATGCGTAGTGTGAGTGCAGACTACAACGCCGACGCCGCGGGACATAGCCCCGAGCAAGAGATGCTCCGCATCTAAAAGCAATCAAATAAGAGAAAGTAATTCAATATTTGAATTACCCTCGTGAAGCGTGCGCTCTCGCGGCCGCTTCACGAGAGCGCGCGCTCGGCCGCCGCTCTCGTGTCAGGCGTTGCCGGAGGGGGGGGGGGGAGGAGCTGCACCTCTCTCTCGGCGCCCAGGAACATGGCGGCGCCTGAGGCATCTATAACAAATACGATATAGCTTCGCCAATACTGGAAACTCCTCCGAAAACCTATAGGAGCGGCGGCGAACGTGACAGTGGCGCCTCTAGCCGACTCGGAGTCTACGGAAGCAGACGACGCTATGGAAAAGTATAGGCTCCGCGACGTCCTCGAACTTTGCGAGCCCCGTTTCTTCACCCCAGCAGCTGAAACAATTCATTACGGTCAGTCCGTTTGCAAAGCGGAATCCACTGATCGCAACTGCAACGACAAACAAATAACAACACGCGCATAAACAAAGATAGAGCAGTTTATTTAGAAGCACTCAGGGGGATCACACGCGTTTGAAGCGCATCTGGGAAGCTGGAAAAGGCGTTTAGTTACTCGAATTACGTCATAAGAAGATACTGTTTATCCGTTACAAACTGCGTTATCACAATTTCTTACCTGAATAGGTGATTATTAAAACGTGCGCAAACAATATGTTAAAATTACTAGAGCAAGCGCACCAGCCTCTGCAGCATTACAAAAACAAAGAGTAACGAGAAAAATGACTCTGCAAACACTTTCCGAACTTTGCAGGAAAGATGCGGTCCCCATCCCAGACGAAAAGAAAAAGAAATGGGGCACAGTCGCGAACAACGGCGAATGAAACGAAGAAGTTAGCAGACGATGCAAAGATACAAATCACCAAGCGAAGACCTCCTTCAACGACGACGATCGCACGTGGCGTCGGTAGGAGCATTGAAAATTAGCAGGTGGTGCTCGCCGTTGGTGTTGAGTCCACAACAAACAAAGCGGAAGCAACACGACAAAACTATTAAAAAAAAAGAGCTTCACTTTTTCTCTTTTTTGCTGCACGTTACACGTTTGTCTATTTGCTTTCGCGGCGTTGGTAGGAACTAAGAACAAAAGAGAAACGCTGCAATCTGCTTCGTGCTGGCGGTGTGTGACCTGTTTTTGCTTTCGCATTTCTTTTCCCAGTGACTTTGGCAGGTTGTTTGTTTGCTCGCTTGGCGCAGCAGTTCAAAAGTACATTCCAGTGCTTGTTGGCATACATGTCCAGACAATCCTTGCACACCGTGCCTTTGTTTTGAGTGTCGATCAGCAGCCTCAAGTGCGTTTTCAGCTGAACTCTTGTTTGGTCAAATATTCGTCTGTTGAGGCGTCAGCGGCGACTTTGAAGCCAGACTTGGATAGCTCTTCCAATTTAATTTGAAGTAACTTAATTACTCACGTTTGTTCGGTTTCGGAAAGCGGAAGAAGGATTTTCCACCACATCACAAAAACTTGTTTTTGCAGTGGAAATGGCAGGCACATGGCATGCCTGCCATCTCCAAGCATGCGCTGGTGTATGCCCGAAGGCGGCCGGTTGATCAACCAACGATGACCCACAGCAGACGAGACCGCGTACTCAATTAAAATCGGAATGGAAATGTAGAACGAGCTTACACTTCTTAATGTATTTATTAAGTTTCAAAAAGTGCATATAAAATTTCAGATCAGAAACTCAATCGAAGGCGAACATAGGAGGTTATCACAGACGACACTGGAAAAACAACAACAACAACAACAACAAAGTTGCAGACGGCCATCCAAATGTCCGGGCACAGCGTACACTCTAAAAAAAAATGGAGAAAAAGGTAGCAACCAGGGGGGTAAAGGTGGGTGAGGAGGAGTGGCAAATCCCGTGCGCCGACACCCGGGGTCCCGAGTGAAAGATCGCGAAAGAGAGCGACAAAACACGAGAAAAAGAAAGCAATGTTGCCAGCTGAAGGACGACAGTCGCAATGGTAATCGCGAAGACTGAAAACTCTCAGCAATATAAACAGAGATAATTTAACGTTGTACACTAAATTCTGAGCTATTCTATTGCTTATAAAAACCAATATACTCATTACGTTGCATTAACTTCCCTTCTGTCGAAATCTCGGAAATCTGGTGCTTGCGCGGTTTCGTATTCCTCGGCCGCGCCCTCTCGCGCCCCACCCGCGAAGTCGGTTATCTGGTTTAGTTTAGCGTTGACGCGAGGCCGTACATCTGCGCGTTATGCAAAAAGAAAGCTTCGAAAGGAACGTGAATACCTTTCCACCGGTAAGTTCGTGGATTGTTGAAGTTCGTGAAATCGAATGCTGTCGACGAAACTTCGCAGAATAAATGGTATGAGACTCCCTTTCCGGAGGTGCGATCGGGGATAGCGAGGCTTCGGTTGCCATGGTAACCATGTTTGGGACCCCGAGGGTCTGCCTCCATGCTCCGCCGCTTGCGGCAGCCAGAATGCATGGGAAAATGGCGGACCTTTTCCTCTAGAGTTAGTATATGATCTCTATGGTAGCAACGGCGCGTCTTCCTCCCTTCTACTGACGCACCCCCAAGCGGACACGAGAGGAATGGAGGAACGAGACTTTTTTTCTCCTTCTCCAGGCAGACGGGAGAACGCTTTCGCCCTCCCGACTCATCTTCTTTCGGTTTCGATTTTCGAGCACGTCGCGCACGTTGTTTAATAAATATTGTTTAGTTGATTGAGCTTCAGCGGCAGCGAAGGCCGCCTGTAATTCCGTCTTCTAGTCCAAACGTGCAGAACATTTCGGTTGCATTGACGTTTTTATCACTAATTTTATCAAACGAGCAAACGAAGCCGCTTGAAACAGCGAAGTTCCGGAGCAGTTCCAGAGCGGTGCAGCGCTACGTACACTGGATAAGATGGCCGTCTCCGGATTGCGGGATCCACGCAGAACTACAGCAGCGGAACCACGCGGAACTGTGTCGACGTTTTCGACGTTATGAAAATCGCAGGAACTGCATCCAAGACAGGCAGGTTTTGCTGCCGGCTGCCTGGGTGCCTTCCGTGCTGAGTTCGGTTCTGTTTTCCGATGCCGAGTGCCAACCGGCAATCAACGTGACTGTATTTCTGCGTGTCTGCAACATAGCAGCAACATCGTGATGACAGTTTTGTGCGTTGTGAACAGAAGACTGGAATTATCGCCGATGTGACTGTGTGTTCACGTATCAGTGGTGTAACAAGAAGATGAGATGACGTAAACTGTCGGGCATTGATGCCGTTGGTCGGGCCGTGATCGGCGGGCGCGGGCTGTCGCAGGTTGACATTCCGCTTTACATTAAAGAGCTTAAGACCACTTGAGGGATTAGGTGCAATCGATCGATGTGCGGATAGTCATGTTGGAACGCTGGTCTGAACAGTAAGCTCCTATCGTACAGTGGCCAATGTGACTGTCTGTTGTCTCCTTCCCGGGAGCGATTGCGCTCTGCAGAAAGGACTGAACAGTACAAAGTTATGACGGAAAGTACGTATATTTACACTGTGGAATTCTAGTATTAAAAAAGAATAGTAGGTAAAATCGAAAAAAAAAACTACCCTTTATTTTGCTGTTTTAAATATACTACGGTTCTGGAGACACTGCCCTCCAAGTGGCGCGCTGGAATGAGCGCTAGAAGTTTTCGAGCTCGCCACGGCGTAGCTCCGTACACTTAGAACCCGCCGCAAGTCGCGGCTTTGACTGCATTCAAGTTGATCGAAAAGCGATTTCTCTGCCCGTGAGGCATCACTTCCAGCTGAGTGAATATCCGCTCTACAGAGATTAATCCAAGACGGCAATTGCAGCCGTGCGCGAACAGCACAAATAGAAAAACAAACACTAATAGAAATACAGGCTACGACGTGCCATGTGGGGAAACAAACTCATGGCTTCGAACCGCATTGGAGCGGCTTGATTTATTGGCTTTCAAATAATTACGGCATGATCGAGCGTTTACTTTTTAATAAGATATTCATCCCCTGAGCCATTAAAAATACTCTCAGAGTATGACATTGCTGGGAAAAAATCAACATGCTGGGAATATTTTTTATTGCTTAGGCAGTCACCGAGAAATTCCGTACATTCAAAACGACAAAAGACGGAAACGCAGAGCTGGGGCGTAGTGATCGGGTTCGCGTGCAGTTGTATTGATGTTTCTATGAGCCATGTATGTGTATGCGCTTAATGTATGTTCACCTGATGCTTGTAGTATGCGTGATGTGTCTACATGTGGGTATTCGCAACTCCAGCGCGCCGCTCGCCCTCCTGCGGACGAACGGGGAACCAGAGGAGCGGGGACGGCAGCGGCGACGGCGGCGCGGAAACGGTGGCAGGGACTGTCGGCCTTGATGCGTGAAGCCGTTTTAACGAAAAAAGTGAGCGCGTTAAAAAAGGAATTCTCGTGCTCCCCCTTGCAACAGCCTTGCACAAAGGACCGGGAGGTCTAATTTCATTAGGGACTTTTCATGTATCGCATACGCTGCGGATTTCTGGTCTTGTGCATGGCCGCCAGCTCAATCTGCGCTCAACGTGACGGAAAACGCTCCCGCTAATAATGAAGAACTCTGTAGTACGGTCTACGGAAAGTCTATTCGTTGCCATAAGTAGGAGAAAACTCGTCGCGCAATGGTATGTCGAGCAATACAAATCGGGAATGGGTTCGCGTTTTAAGGCCGTTACAAGGAACATGACCATTTATTCCAAGCACTTTAAAAAGACAGAACACCCGTCCTTGCTTTTAGGTAATTACAAAGCAAATAAAGAAATGCTCGAAGCATTTTAAGCGCGTCTGTGTTAGCCAGCCGTTTGTGAAGAGAGCTTAGAACGCGCAATTTTGGCCAGAGGGACCGCAATGTTCCAAATAACACGGTACAACAAAAGTACGGTATATTAAAATATCTTTTTTGACAGAGCAATAAATAAAACCCCTAAACACGCCGATTATGTTAATAGGCAGTTTTTGCATAGCGTACGACACCCCTAAACTTCAGTTGGACGTACAGCGCACTGACGTTCAACCGGCGCTACCAAACTTTCACGAGCGGCTTGATAGCCGAGTTGTGCAACCAATTAAAATAGCTTAAGTAAGTGTAAATGACTGTAAAAAAAAAAAAAGATATTAAAGTAATCGGGGTTTTCTTGGCCCTATTGCAAAACCTCGGTGTTTTTTTGTTTTGTTTTTCGGTACTCTTTGATGCGCACTTTAGCTGTTTCAATATCTTATATTGCGCCGTCATCAAGCCTCTCGTAAAAGTTGGGGCCGTCAGTTTAACGTCAGTGGGCTGCACGGCGAACTGAAGTTTTGGAGTGTCGTATATGTGACGAGGGGTGTAAGGACTGCAACATTTTTTTTTTTTTTTTTTAGAGTGATGAGCACGGCAACGCTCCTGGCGCGCACTGAAAATTGTGCTTCAAAGGTGCAGCGCGAGCTTGCGGTTGTAATGCTACACCGCACGGTAGCCTGCGGTGATAAACTTTTTATCAATAACCATAGAGCAGTTTGATTACGTGTTGCAATACACTAAAACCGAGACGGTGAGAAGCGATTTGAGAGGCTGTGACGCGAAGACACCAATACTGTGCATTGCTGATCTTCCGAAGCTTGACGGCCACCGTTTGCGGCTCTCTTTTTAGAGCACTAATGGCCAGGCAAAGCGCAAACATATCTTCATCACCCTAAAAAATATTCTCCCACAAACAGTAACCTGGCCGGTGCCTAAAACGCGCTCGCTCACCACAAAGCTTCGCACTTTGAGGTTTCTGCAACTTTTAAATATCAGCGTGCTCGTTTTCCTAACGTGCATCAGCATCTCCGTCACCTGTAATATCATCCCTCCCTAACCGCTTCGCATTTGTAGACAAAAAAAATCATTTTTAGCGCGCTGAACAGCGTCAGCAAGCAGGCGCACGGGAAATCCTGGATTCAGATTCAAAAGGCGTTTTTATTGCCACAAATACAAGGTAATATGCCGAGTGACATCTTCGTCTGGGCATGTGGCACTAGGAAAGAGGATGGGGAAAGGAAAGAATCTATACATATACGTCCAGCTTCGCTTCTAGCACGAAGTTTAGGAGACTAAGCTGGCCGTTTTCTTTGTCTGATCACTTCTTTGGGTGAACCCAGTCATCCAGGTTCTGGGCATATATGGGTTTGAACTTGGTCCGAATTTGTTGATAGTAGGGGCATTCCCATAAGAGATGAGTCATGCCACCTTTTATGTTGTTCGTGCATTTGTTGCACGTGCTCGAACGTCTTCCTTTGCTTCATGCGGCCATGTGTGCCGGAGAGCGGGTGGCGCCTGCCATGATGCGGGTGAGGAGGACCTTGTTCCTTCTTCCGATCCCTCTCGGTAAAAGGTCGGGCGTCTGGGGCAGGCTTTCCCACAATCTTGTTTTGTATCTCTCCTTGATTAGGATCTTCTCCTCGTCAGGATCATATTCTTCGTCATCACATAACGTCTTCCCATTACCGGGTGCGGCGTATCCGTGGTCGTGTGGTTGTGAGGATGTGGGTGCTCCCCCTCGCTCGCGGAAAGAAACGAGCGCCGCGCGAGCGAGTTGATGCACCTTTTCATTGCCGGGGATCCCTGCATGTCCCGGGATCCAACCTATCTTGATGGTGGTGCCAAGGTGACGTGGTTCGGCTGCCATTTCCTTAATTTTCTTGACCTTCCTGCTTGCGCTGGAGACTTTCTTACACTCTTGTACTGCCTCCTTGGAGTCTGTGAAGAGCCTGAGTTCCCTCGGGCGTAGGTCTTGCCGTTGATGCGCGAAGAAGTTCAAAGCCAGGAGGATGGCTTCGAGTTCTCCTCCCTTGATCGTGGTTCTTGCGGGTAGTTGGCAGCATTCCGTGACCCCCACAGCGGGGGCGAGAAACGCCGCTGCCCCAGCGGGCGTCGGTGTGTCATCTCTTGCGTGGTCTGTGTATACTGCCAGGATCTCGCTCGGGTCGGTCCAGTGCTCCACCATCTTCCGGTGTGCCTTGGCGATCCGCTCGTTCCTTTTTTCGTCCCCTTTCTTGTCTCTAAGAGGCCTCCTTTCGGTGATGTCTGCCATGTCTTCCCACGGCGGGAGCCATTCCGGCAGGTTTGGTAGGTCTTCAAGGTTGTTGCCTAGCAGCCCCAGGATCTGTCTACCTTGCATGTGTGTTGAAGTCTTTCTTCGTGCGCCACGACCCTGGCCTGGACCGTGTCCTGTAAGGTGTTGAGCTGCGCCCATTTCTCTAATTCTATCTTTTTAGTAAAAAAGGGTAGGCCCGTAATCACTCTCATCGCATGCCTATTGAGTGTCTCGAGTCTTTCCTACTGAACTTTGGTTAGATTGTAGTGTCGCGCGCCATAGCAAACCCGCGATGTCACGAGTGCCTTGACTATGTTCTTGGCCACCTCTAGAGTCGCTCCCCCTCTAACGCTGCATAGTCTGCGGATGACTCCCTGCGCCGAGTGGCAATGTCTGCTTGTTTGTCGAAGCCAGACGTCCCCTGCACCAGTCTCTTCGAAGACCAGACCAAGCACCTTGTCGTCTCGAGACGGGAGAATCCTTTTCCCAGCCAGCACCAGGGTCATCTTCTCTCCAATCTTTTCTGACCTCTCCTTAAAAGGGGCTAGGACCAGATACTTGGTCTTCTCCGGTGCCGCACTGAGTCCCACCTTCTGCAGGTGATTCTCGATGACATCCAAGCCTGCTTGTAGCGTTTCTTGTTGTTGGTACAGGTCTCCGGTCTGCGTCCAAATGGTCACGTCATCGGCGTAAACCGTTAGACCCAGTCCTTCGATCTGTTCAAGTTGGTGCGGTAAGGCTGCCATCACAATGTTAAATAACATTGGTGAAATCACAGAGCCCTTTGGGACACCAATTCTGTTCGTCCTCCTCCCACCCTGCTCTCGTCCGCAGCGCACCGAGTATGTGCGGCTTTAGACTGATCTGGCAGATTCCTTAACATAGTCATTGTAACTTTGTCTGGCCCCGGTGCTGTATGGGCCTTTCCTGCATGAAGCGCTGCTTCCAGTTCCCCTGGCGTGAACGGGCTGTCCATTCCTGGGTCCGGGGCAAGCATCTCAATCATGTATGGTTTAAACCCATCTGCGGCGTCCTGTGAAGGCTGCGGGAAAAAAGAGCTCTCCCGCCATTTCCGCCAGTTCCTTCTCGGGCTTGTTCATCTTTAGTGCTAAGGACTGCGTCACTCTGGTCGTCTTCTTTTTGCCCAGCATCGCTCGGCTCGTAGCCCACAAACGTTCTATTGATGTCTTTTTTGAGAGTGAAGTACAGTGGTCGAGCCACCTCCTCATTCCCAGCTTTTCTGCGTACACCTTTGCTTCTACCGTCGCTCGGGTGATGTTCCTTCTGCTTTCCGGTGTTCTCGTCCCTTTCCTATACTTTTGTACGGCCTGCAGTCGTTTTGCCCAGAGCTTTAGGAGGTGCAAGTCTGGGGTGGGGGCGATCTCGTCCACATTCCTGCAGATGGTCGCCGCCTCGATCGCCTTCCTTAGCCGGGCCTCGAAGGGGGCATCCTCCAGGTCAGACTCTTCCAGCTTTTCTCGGTATTTGTCCCAGTGTATCGTTCTCGTCTGTCTTTTCTTCTTCTCTCCTTCAGGCTTCCTCTTGACCGAAAATTCGAAAACGATCGGGAGATGGTCGCTTCCCCAGCTGTCTTCGACGCATTTTCATTTCTGGTATTGTGGGTATGGGTTGTCCACCCACGTGAGGTCCGGTGTGGTGTCCTTCTGTCCTGTTGTGCCAATTCTCGTATTTGCTCCTTTCGAGTTGGCCAGGTGTAGCTGATATGTCGCCATCTCCTCAATCAGATCTTCTACTCCATTGCTCTTATTGTGGTACCCCCACATTGGATGATGTAGGTTGAAATCTCCTCCGTACACTTTATGGTTTCTAGGGTACATATCATGCAGGTGAGCGATCCAACCATTTTCTAGTTGGCGTTGCTTCTTCGAGGGCAGCGGTTTATAGTAGACAGAAGCCATCGTTATATACTTCTGTTGCCAGGAAATCTTGATGGCAAAAACTTCTTGGTCGTCGGTGCAAAACTATGTGGTGTCGATTTGGCAGCGTGGTAAGGCTGTGCTCACATAGATCATTGCTCTGCCTGTGGGATCCTTCCCAAACCTTTTGTTAATGATGGATGGGCACGAATACGCCTCGAACCTGATAATGCAATCTCTGTCGTGTTAGTTTCCTGCAGGAGTAGGATATCTGGGCGTTCCGATGGTACGTCGAGAAGTCGAGCCCTGAGCTCCGCCGCCCTCTTGCGTAGCCCCTGGCAATTCCACTGCAGAACTCTTAGCATGATTCTGCAGGGAAAAAGGACTTGTGCGTTGTCATGAAGTTCTCCCACTGCATGATCATCTTGTCTAGTTTCGCCTCTATGCGACCACATTTGCACTCGCCGCCGTATGCCCCGCTGCTCTCGGATGGCTTTGGCGCTTGGCCTTGTGCAACCTTGTCTGCCCAAACCCTTTCGCTGGGCGGTACTGGGACCTTGGTGGTCCGTTCCTCGTCCCGTGATTGTGCGTTCTGGCTGGCTTTGTTTTGAAGTCTGTATCTTGCTTGATCCTCACGCATCTTCTTGTTTGCCGCAACCTTGGTCGGGCATGCCTTGCTGCTGGTCATGTGACCTGTCTTCCTGCACACCTGGCAAAAAAGGCTCACTTCTTCACACTCCTTGTGGCCCGCTTGCTGGTCTGCGATGTCTTCTTCGTGCCTTCTTCCACACCTTCTACATACCTCTGGGTTGTAGCAGATGTCGGCTTTATGGCCTATCTTCTGGCAATTGTCGCATACCACAGCTTTGGGTCTGTGTGGATAGACCTTTTTGTAGAAATTTCCGTAGAAAATCGACCTGGGAAGCGTGTTGCCATCAAAAGTAAGGACCGCAGTGTTGGTTTTTCCCAACCGATGCGCCGCCACAATGTTGATCTTCTCAGAAACTAGTTCAGTGTTCAAAACGTCGTCGTTCTCGTCTTGATTTTTGGGATAGATATCGTAGATTATCCCTTTTGCGTAGTTGCTCCCGTACGTGCGGAAGACTTGCACGTCAAATCCTTCGTGGTCATTAATTTTGATCACCTTGATCCCCAGGATCTGTCTGGCTAACTCTTCCGAGTCTGTCCGCACCGAAATGACGCTAGCTTTTTCGATGTGGTGAAAAGTGATCACGGCTTGATTTCCATGCGGCAATAAGGTCACACACTGAGCTTTGACAGATTGAATGTGGGGTTTGAGAGACATCTTCTTGGCCGGTCGAACCTTCAGTTCCACATATCTTTTGAGTTGCTGCTTGGCTTTTTGCTGGGGCTTCGTCTCAGTGTCTACCCGCGGCCTCTTCGACGCTTTCTTGTACGTTACTTGATGCCATGCAAATAAGTCGTTGCTGCTTTTATCGCTCCTCGGCGCTTCGTCCACCTGCCGGTCCCCGCAGGTGGTCGGAGCTGCCTGGGGGGGTCCTGTTTTCGCCTCCGTCGCTTCCGAAGTCAGTGTAGAACTGTCATCTAAGCCACTGCCGGTAGCTCAATCGACGTTCCTCTCCTTGTCCAGCGTTCTAGAAGCTTCCATCTTCTTCCCGGGAATGACGTCCATGGGGCTTTGGCGATTCCCGCCGTTCGCCGGAGTGTCCCCGGTCTGGCCCGAGCTTTTGTTCTTGCCCTTTTTTTTCTTGGGTTTCTTTCCTTGTTTCTTGTCGTCTTCTTCCAACAATTTCTTGAGCGGTGCGATTAAAACGGCCCTTGGGGTGTTACCCAGAGCAGTCCTCAATTCCGCTACGGCGTCCTCAATGTCCGCTCCTTCTTGACCATGCGTATTTACGCTCGACTTACTTGGTTCGGCGTTGCCCTTGCTCTGGATTTGGTTTCTCGCCGGCCCAGCGATATCCATCTAACCATTTCGTCGTTTACCCTGAGAATGGAGGTTTTTTTAGAAGAGCAAAAGTAACAGAAATACAGGTAAACGACGAAATGGTTGACTTCCACCAGCTAGCCTGTACTATGACTCTTTTTTCGATATCCATCTCCTCGTCGGGGGTCGTGCCAACCTGCTTGCGTAACAGTCTCTTCTCCATGCTGAAAAACTTCGGATAAATAACACGTCCGTTCGACACGGCGTCTTAAATTCCCGCCGCTCGGAAATCCTGGAGAATCTATCCCCGTCTCTTCCGCCATCTTGGAACTACCGCCCCGCCACCTATAGGGCGTTGGAGTTGCGAATAGTAAAGGGTCCCAAAGCGCAATGATAGCCTAAAAAAATGAAAATATTTTTTGTAAAAAATGAATTGGGCGGCACCTAGCGCCACCTAGCCTAGCTACTTGCAATTCCTCTGCTTGACCCTGCCATCTGGTGGCAAGCGATTTAACCTTCTTTCGCGCTACGCGATAAACAGAGGCATCGAGTTTGTTCTTTTGAGAGCGGCTTTTGGTTTCGCGGATTGGTTTGCCTTTCTTCCGTGGTGTGCGGTTGACGAAGTACTTGTGACTCGAGGAACAGCAAAGGTAAGACGTTAAGTGCGCGAAGTAACTGGGTATCGGTTGTTTCCGTTTAACATCGCAGTGCTGACGACGAGAAGACCGAGTAACATGCTTTCGAAACGCAAGTTTCTGTACCTGCGGGGAGAATCTGGCTTCGGAAATAAACACAGTTCGCGGAAAGCTCGTGTTGCGCTTTTATTTGTGGCTCCTCTCGTCCCGTACAAGAGACGTAGCGTCCTCGTTAAGCCTTATTGAGCTCGACTTGCTCGATTCAGGGCCGCCATAATGAGATGCAGGCGACGGAGGAACTATTTGCTCCCCTGCTTCAGGGACGAAAGTTTCTCCCTTTCTAAAGGAACATAGGTTACAAGATCGTTTCTTCCCTTAGGAAGGACTATCGATACCCTTTTTTCTAAGAGTGTAGGCGTAGCAGACGAACCGGTGGTAGTAAGCGACGGAGCGAAGGAAAGAAAGTAAAAACTAAGCCAAACAAGGCAAAGCAAAATGCGCGATGGTTCGAACGTCAACTAAGCACAAGAAATAAAAAAAGCAAAAAAAAAAACATAAACGCAGGAGGAAGAAAGAGCGCGGCGGCGTAGCGTCGCCTCAAACATAAAAAGAAAGTAGACTTTGAAAAATGGAGGAAGGAGGTGCACGACCGTCTATCGCAGTGGCGGATCCAAGGGGGCGGGGGGGGGGGGGAGCGACGGGGGCGGCCGCTCCCCCCCCCCCCCCCAAAAAAGAAGTCGACGCCCCCTCCCCCCTTCTCGGAGGGCAATTTAACATGGGTGGACCCCCCGGGGCACACGAAAGAATGGGAGAATAGCATGCTTACAAAATCCCCCCCCCCCCTCAAAACGGAGTTCTGGATCCGCCCCTAGTTTGTCCCGTGTTCTTTTTTGTAACTCCGCTTTTATTAGTTTCAGTAATAGCGTCAGATTTGCCTGTGCACAATCGTCTTCTTTCAGAACACACTGACATCGCAGTAACGTACGCGGTTCGAAATCGCCTTTTGCTGCTTCATCCGGAGACGATCGGGATTAGCCAGCTCGCCTATTCGACAAAACGGTTTTAAGCAATACATTCATGAGAAATTGAAATTGCAACAACAAAACGAATTGATCGATATGAACAGCAAAGTTGAAACGTAGCAATGTTCTAAATTTTTACATTGCCCTTTTTAAAGAAACAGGGCGAAGGTACATTCGTGTTTTGCCTGGCTTACGTAAGTTCTGGCAGAGTGTTTTCTTCAGGAGAGCCCGAAAATTGCACCCTACAAGCTGCAACATCTTTCCCACCCGAAGAAAATGTCCTTGACTCATGAGGTGGAACCTACTTTTTAACATTCAAAGCAGCGAATACCCGTGACAATGTTTTTTTTTTTTTTTTTCACTGGGCACCTCGCACGGAGATAGGCAAAACCATATCACTTTTCGCCCGCGATCCGCGGGAGTTGCCAGTATTGGCTTACATGGTATTTGTCTATAATGTCGGTGGCCGCAACCTCGGCAGTAGCGAAACGTGGCCGTCCACGCCAGTACACCGCAGACGAACTAAGGGAGTGGAAGAACGACATTCATACTTTCGCACTCACCACTCATAAAAAGTGTTTAGGTGTCCTCAGAAATTTTTATTTTCAAAGTCATTTATTTACTTTGTTTACAAGGGACTTCCTGAGAAATTTGACGTCAATCCGAGCATTTTTGACGTGTTTTTACTCTTCGCGCTGTCGGCCATTTTTGGTGCCATCGCTTGGTCACGCCGCCGACGACGCCGGATTTTCGCGTAATGGGGCATATAATGCTTTCTCAATTATAACTGGCAAGAATGATTTCAGGCACCAAGATTGGTCAAGCGTCGTTTATTTTGCTGAAGTGTAGCTCATCTAGTGGTTTCACTCGGAACCACTAGATTACAATTGGTCCAGGCAAACATATCACTCACTCAATGTGTAGAGAAACCCGATAGGTGAAAGGTACCTGGAGGCATAGTGATGTGTTAGGAGTTTGGTATGATACGCTGAGGGTCGTGGAGTAACGTGTTCCATGTTGTCACAAATACGTTCGCTCGTTCATTTGCGTCGCGTGACGTTTGTTTAGGCCCCCGTGGTTCGTGGGCGCAGCGATTTGGTAGTGTTAGTGACAGATGTTGTTTTAGAATGCAACCCTTATTGTAGGCAATCCAATGGTGGGGAGACCCTGGCGGAGTGCCATTCTGGTCTGCCTCGGGCTGTTTTGACAGGCGAAAGGATATTGTGCATTTTCTAAAGTGCGACTTCATAGTGTCTAGAAATTCGCAATGTTCACAAAAAGGCTGAAATTATCATATGTTTCTGAGATTTGGTTTTACTTTTAAGTGTAATTTTTTTCGTAAGCTTTTGCCCTATCAAATACAGGAGATTTGGTGACTTCAGGTCCAACCCATCACATATCTTGAACTTTTAGTTCAAATTAGTATGAGGTGGCTCTGTTGCCCTATTTTCTCCATTAACCTACCTGGTTTTACTTTACACGGGTAATTGACAGTCGTATCCTTATTATTTATTAGTTGTAAGCCATGTTGCGTGAACTTGAATTCTGATGGTAATATCTGGTAGACGTTTTGATATCCTCAAGGTGAGACCTCCACATGCGTATCCAATGGTTCCAATCGTAGATTGTTTGGACCCTGATGCTTTGCAACTTTTTATGCTCGGTTTGTATTTCCTACTCAGTTGTTCCGGAAGAGAAGAAAAATACACAATTACAAATAGTTTCACCCAAGAAATGGGAATGGGAATCCCACCATCCGAATATGGGTTTTTATTTTTATTGGCGTCGCTTCTTCGATTAGCTTCTTTGCATTCGCAGTGTTTGGTTCTTAAGGTTCTACCAGCGTAACTAACACTTAGTATACGATGAATATGATAATGTGCTCAAGCTGGCATTCCATGTAAACTTAGTATCTCAGATACACCAAATCGATTTCAATCAATACTATTTTCTTGTGCGTTTGAATCGTATGCGTGTGCAATGCGGTCTAACAAGATACGTTAGATATCCTCATCCCAACCGTTACCAAATCGTTCCGCATGCAGAAAAGCACAGCCAACGTGAGCAACTTGGACAGCGACTTCACCATGGAGAAGCCCGTGCTGACTCCCGTCGACCCGCAGATCTTGGCGTCCATGGACCAGGAGCAGTTCAAGGGCTTCAGCTACACCAACCCCGTCATGGCCGACTGAGCGCCGATGCTGACCGCGCGTGCAGACCCCGCCGCGGGCCCGCACGTTTGCCGATTATCTCATTTTATTTTACGTACTTAATATTCGTTCACCGAATATTTGGTATATTCGTTCACCGAAATAGGAAGAATAAAATAATACATTCTGAACGAACGACACTCTGATGCTGGTCACTCCAAAAGGTTTTTGAAAGTAGTAGGCACTGGTGGATACAGTGAGTTCAATGACAGCATCAGCTGTTTTATTTTTGCAATCGGCGTTTTGCACGAACAGTTCGGCTTTACGCAACGAAGGTTACCGCTTAAAATGAGGTTCCCATAGTGACATATTTTGCTGTGCTAGTATTTTTAATGACAGGATTGCTGCTGCGAGAGAAACTCCTAGTGCTCAAGGAACTTCCCCAACAAAACAAAACAGAAATATATATATATTATATATCAATGCCTCCAATAAACATATAGGAACATACGATAACTTATATACTCCTTACAAAATTTACGCAAGTCTTTATTTATTTGTTTATTTTATTTTGAGTGACCCACTAACAGCTTGACGCCTCCTTAGTGCTGCACTTATCAATGAGTCAATTAGTAGTAAAATTTTAAACATGATAAAAACGAAACGTTAGGACAAAAGAATAATCTCAACACACTTTAGAAATTTACGCTCTTGATAAAAAATATGAAGACTAACATTCCCACAAATCTGTTCTAAATAGGTATACGTCAGTTGTAGGCGTGTTATGGGTGCATCATGCATGGTAAAAATCGGTAGGGTAAAACAAGGTATAAAGTCTACAAGACCTACGAGGAACGTGTAAGTACATGTGACTGAATAGCTCTGGTGAATTAATTATACCATTTACAATCCTACACAAATGTGTCAGTCCATGAATTGTTCTCCTGTTGTGCAACGAGTCTAACTTCACGAGTTCACACATCCTCTTATAACTATAGAAATAATGCGGTTGACAATAACGATCAAACAAAATGTTTTGATATGTTATTTGGTAAATTATATATATATATATATATATATATATATATATATATATATATATATATATATATATATATATATATATATATATATATATATATATATATATATAGGTGAGGCAGAGTAGTTTGAGAACAATGGACTGGGAAAATGTAATAAGTCAGAGATCCGAACTTGTGGAGTTGCTATGCTAGGAGTTTATTGTATGTATTAATAATAATAATAATAATAATATTTATTCCGGCTCAGGACAGCCGCGACGCCGCAGAAAGGCCGATGGCCCATACCGTAGAGGTCTGCGAAGCCACACAATACAAGGTTGAACAGTCATGAACATGTACAGATGGCAACGCGTAATGGTGTGAAAATCGGATGAATACAAACAGACGGAAAATGGGGAAGGGGGGGGGGGGGGCAGAGGTCTATGGAAGCACACTTGAGGCCTGCCGGCAGAGAGCTCTAATGTCCTCGGGGGACATTAGAGCTCTCTGCCGTCTCCTGACGAAGCCGAGCCTCTCGGCGAAACTGTCGTAATACATACATTAAACTCCTAGCATAGCAACTCCGCAAGTACGGATCTCTGACTTATATATATATATATATATATATATATATATATATATATATATATATTCATTGTGGCTATTGCTACTTTTGTTGTCATTTGAGGCATATAAAGAGAAGGCCCGTTTGAGATTCAGCTTTATTTCCTCTGTCTAGGCAATATCAAATGCAACTTGTTGACTCGAAGTGAATACCAATTAAAACTTTCAATATGACGTGGGGGCGATATAAAATACAAAGGAAACTTGGCAACCGGTTTTACATAGTGTAAAGAGTGTTTGCTTTAATGTGTTGCTCTCTCTCCCTCTCTCTCTCTCTCTCTCTCTCTCTCTCTTACTTTATAGCTATTTCCCACTTCCTTTCTCTCTCGAGCGCGTGTTGAAGAGTGCTCTGGAAGCACGTCAAAGGCAGCTTGGCGTATTCCCGATCCAGCGACCTTGAAGACACAATGAGCTGGCCTTTCCAATGAGCATACCGCCGCCGTGGCACTTGTACTGAATGCGATCCCCTTCCTTGTACCATTTGTGGTCTGGTGACATGCTCAAAGGGCCCGGCAGTGCTGGCTTGCTGCACGCATTCCAGGGAGGAGAGAAATCTTCTGGAAAATATACCATCAACTAGGATCAGATGCAAACTCTTTGAAGCCTGGCTTGAAACCGATACGACAAGCACCCTTGTCGATAGCCGCGTCGCGAGTACCAGGTAAGCCTTGACACCAGAGCAAAAGTGGACTTTCAGCCGGTGTTGTTGTGCCCGTTACCGAAAATAAGTAACGAAGTAGCGTTACCCGTTAGTTCTGCAAACATTAACGCGTTACTGATATCCGTTACATTCCAGCAAAAGAAACGAAATGAGTTACCCTTCCTTTTAAAAATCTAACGGACGTTACTTTGTCGTTACTTTAGATTTGAGTGTCATTTGGCTGCGATAAGCCGCGATTACGAACTTTGACAACAATTAAAATTTGACAGAGTGTTCTCTTAGGGCTTGTTGTATTTTTGAAGCAAATTAGTAAAATACTTTTTTTTATAAACGAATTGAAGAAATGATTCCGCGGAGGAGAGGATATAATATTACTCATTTTTGGCAAAGTATACAGAGCGGGAATTAATTTGCTTTTAAGCTACACCAAAAGCAACATTAATCAAATGTAATGAGTAAGTTAATTTGATAGTCCATACCGTAAAATAGTAACGAAAATGCTTTACGTGTTGTCATTTAAAATCTCTAATGACTACATTACTGCGTCACTGAAAACAACAAAAAAAAAAAAAAAACTAAGAGGGGTCAATGGCCGAATGTGTTAGCGAGCCACTGCTCGGAGCACGTGGAGCGGAAGCTCAATTTGCTGCACAACCCAGGGATGCTGGCTTTAATCCCCACCCCCACCCGTTTCGATCTGGATGAGCATCGTATCGGTGTGCGGTTCTGTATCACTACTGCGTGAGGCACGTTAACGATGCCAGGCTATCAGTCGTACTGCACTGGCAAAGTTTCTCATCTTCAGAGTAAACCAGTATCGCCGCACCTCAAAGGCAGATTGAGCTTATGCCGCATAAACACGAACGTCTAATTTCTTGCTTTGTTTGGATTTCAGCGATGGCTTTGAATAAAGATGCTTGTCGTACCTGTTTTTTGTGGTTCCTACATAGGCTATTCAAACGGAAGTTCTAAGGCAAACAAGGGTTTATATAAACACTAAATTTGAGATACTGTACATGGTTACCGGTACACTAGGTGGTGGACTTCTAGTCTGCCGCAAGAAAGCATTCAAAGACTAATACTATGAATATATTGCTTTCACTGACGTCGCACCAGCGGCTATTGTGGTGGTCTCGCTGCTGAGTGCTGCGCCATGCAATTCGTAGCACCGAATCCGTTCTTTCAGCAAAAAAAAAACAAGTCGGAATGACCACCAGCAAGGTGGGATGATGTCACGTGCAGTCCATGCATAGCCGCGTTCAAATGGTTGCACCTATTTCGGGACAGCTTGGAACTGGGGCTGACCACTTTCCGGACGCTGAGCAGGAGAGCTCAGCTTCACCGTCGAGTCTGTGGCCCAGCGGACACCAAAAGCGAACCACGGTTCCCATGGTCATCGGCCCGGTGTGGCTGACGTCCATTGCTGCGCCTGGAGGGACTTCCAGTTCCTCGCAGACGACTTCTGGACATACACGATTTCATGCTCATCAGGAACTGGATATTTCTAAACGCTGTAAAATTCACGAGGGGACTTGTGCTCGTTTCAGATTCGATAATACAAAAGATGACACGGCAGGTATATTCCTAAAATTAAAGTGGGATCCATGCTGGCAAGCACGTGCAGCATCCGTACGTATACTCCATCTCACAAACATCTGCAGTGCAGACAAAGCCTAGGAACGAGGGCATGGCTTTGGAAAGTACCTGCTACGTAAGAGTTTTAGCACAAACGAAAGCATTCTTCTGAGATGGGCTCACACACCTGAGCATTTGTACGTCGTTACTGCAGACGTTTGTGAAATGGAGTAGGAACCCATTCAAGGGCAAATGACACCAGTCTCCAGTCTTTGACGTCCTAGAGAACTTCCGGTTTTTGTAGAAAGAATAAACAAAGGCCACTTTAACACCGCTGCTTGAAGCGTCGATGAAACGTTTAACCACCAATTCTCCGGGTGAACGCCAAAAGAACGAAGAAGCGCGAGATCTGTTAAACATTTTCGAACATTCTTGTAGACCAACTTGCCTCCTCCAAGACGTTAAGTTGTCCAGCCGAGGACCCTCGTTAAGTCTCCAGCTTTGATGTACGTGTAGTATTTATGCTTTCTAGCACCGGTGACATAAGCAAGCTCGACTGGCTGGCAAAGACGGAGCGACCGGAAGTCGCTTGGGACGCAGGAGGCAGTTCATCTTTGTAAACAGCAAAATGATCTGTAGGCATCTTTGGCGAGCCTACGTCTGCACGTGCTTTATCTTTAAAAGTTGATGTACTTCAACATGACTTCATTCTAGTACAAAATTTAGCAACTATTGAAATATATGTTTCTCGTAACCACCCGAGGACCCTAATAAAAACGAAACATGGTAGTGTTATCCCGGCGCGGATAGTTGTTCTTGTGACTCACTCGCGTATAGGCTGCCAGTCGAACAGTCGGGAGATTTTACAATAAACTCAATCGTAGAAAATCTAAAAAATATAGTTTGGCGAAAAAAAAAAAAAACTTGGGAGAGCCTATTTTTGCAATTTCTGTCGGGAGATTGGCGGACGACGAAGCTGAAAGTATGTTTATACCTAAAAGTAAACAGTCTTTGCTGTGGCACAGAAAATAACGTTTTACCATAGATTGGGACACTGTGCCGACTGCTATCCCGTGGATTGCAGCTATCGGCTCTTCCAAGTGCTTTGCGGGAAAGTAGACACTACAAATTTCTTAGAGAGTTATATAATTGTCGTAATTTAGAAATGTCTGTATTTGTCTCGCCTACAATCAAAAATTTAATTCCCCGCGCTATCAAGAAAGAGAGCTTGGCGAACGACTCGGCCAAGTATACGTTTCGATTAAAAATTAAGTTTGCGATGCCATACGGAGCGTGACGTCCCCTTATCAACTATCCCACCCAGTGTCTGCCAGCAGACATTTTTGTTTTCTGAGTAGAAGCGGCTTTTACCAACCTGATCGTTCACTCGAATCCATTGATATGCCACAATGTAACTATAAGAGTTGTATACAAAAAAAGTAAAGGCATTAAACTTGTATAGAGTGTAATTTCTTATTTTATGTCTCAGATTCGAACCGAATTCGTCGTGCTCATTGATTCCACGTACCTTGAACTCTGACATGAACGTCGTGCTTCTTTCCATCCGGGTCCACGCAGGCGTAGACTCCCGAGTGTGCGACCGAAGCATTGTGCACACTTAGTCTGTAAGCGTAGTTTCCGTCCGGGCCTGCGAGCCACGCCGTCGTGGCGTCCTTGGGCACTGTCCCGTTATGCAACCAGCTGACTTGGCCCTTGGACCGGGGGTACAGGCAGGTGAGGGCTATGGTGGCACCGGGGGTGAACACGAGCCTTCCACTCTCGTCGACCAAGTATCCAGCGTCGTCCGCCGTCTCGTAAGTTATGGACGGAAAATTGTCCGTACCATTATTCGCTAGAACGAAAGAACGTCATTTTGTTGATATCGTATGATCTCCAGTGAGAGATGCCCATAACAATTTTTCATCGAGTCAATCATCATTCCGCCTGGTGAATTCCACCTTGGCGATGCTGGTGTAATCTCAAGTCACATCAATATTGCTGATGATGAGGTTATTGGGTCAGGATGCGAGGATGAGCCACTGAACTGGAAAATGCCCCAAGCACTGCAAGTCATCGAGAGATTCAGATAGTGTGCCGTCACGTTTCAGTCAGTTGAAGTTTTGAGTCGAAGCTGTATTTCAGCGGTAACACGCGTGAAACATGACTCCTTCATTGTCGAACTATCTTTTTACGTTCGTTTTTACGTTTTTACCGAAAAAAGTAAGCACGTACTTACGTATTCTAGGCTATAGTTCAGAACCATCGACGTCTCCTCACCTCTAAGCTCTTGAAGCGTCGTCAGCGGTTGACAGTGAGGGGGCCTGCTCGACCACCTACCAGCGAAGCACCGAATGGTTTCAGCACCCTCTAGCCGGAACGTCCCGGCATGGGCACAGCGGAAGTGAACGACGCTTCCAACCGGAAGTGGCTCCGAGGAAAGTTGGGGAGAGCGGAACGTGCCCGCGTCGGTCGTGAGGACGAGGTTGACGTCACGACCCAGGAACAGCAAACCAGGGCATGGCGTGCTGTCGTCTGCAGAGATGTCGGTAGCAGATTGTGTACTTGGTTTGTGACTGGATATTGTTTCGCGATAAACGGAAACATAAATTTTCCATTGATTAGAGTGGTCGACCTGTGTACGACTGTAGTTTTCACTCGCTCTTTTTATATATGCGGCTTAAAATTGAACAGAAAACGCAAGACAAAATGACAAAACACCAGTCCGAAAAAACAAATTTAGAATGTTAGCGGCAGTTAGCAGCAAAATATTACTAAGGTTTAAAACCTTGGGAATTTTCATGACTTACCATGTAAACTTACCAAATATAAAGCACTTGATGAGTGTGCAGGAACATATCAGGAGTATAAGGAGAAAAGCTTGACTGATGGGAAGGAAGCTCGTGACTCGATCCTACATCATGCACTTCAAACCAGGATTCATCATGCGCTTGTCTTCGATGACTGAGGAGACTCTATCATGGACTTGAACCCAGGAACGAATGAAAATATGTAAACGTATTATGGTTTCATGATTTACTTTAAATATTTGCATATTTACATTTGATGCTAGTTGCAAGTGCATGATGGAATGTTGTGTCACGAATTTCCTTAACGTAGGATCGTCTCTGGAGTGGTGCTTTTCTTTTTATACTCCTGACACGATCCTGCAAGGGGCACAGACGCTAGGTAAAGGGCATCGTGCCATGTAACTATTCATAAAGTGTTTTTTTTTTTTAAACAACAACATGAAAACGTATGAACTGCACAGACGTGACGCCTCAGCCAAAGCACAGTTAAACACTCTAGATAAGGTGGGGTAACACCACCAAGAGATTTTAGACTTTTCGAATACTTACTCGGATGCCACCCATGGAGAGCCATTCCCATGTCCGAAGCTTGACTCATGTTCAACATCATCGTCTGTCGCTTTTCTTCCTCTTCGGCTAACGCGTCTTGTAAGGCATCCATTCGCTCTTTTAAGCGTCTCGATGTTCTTTTCGATCGTTCGATTCATCAGATTCAAAGACGAATCCACCGTGCTGTTGAGGGCCGCCATCTTCGAATCCAGCATATTTCTCAAACTCTGTAGTTCATCATCGCTTAAGCGTTCTTTTAAGTTGTCTTCCACCGACGTGTTCAGAATCTCTACGCGCTTCGACACTGTTCCCAAGCTTCCGGTTAAGGCTTGAAGTGCCAGAAGGGTTGCGTTGTTTTCGGTTGTCAGATGTTCGACAGAGTGCTCCACAGATCCAAGCTTCGATAATGCATGGTCTAGCAGGGACCGGATTTCGCTATGATTAGCCTCTGTCCCGTATCCAACTTGTGGCTGACGCAAGAGTGATGACCTCCTCAGTTAAGTTTCGCACTTCGAACCCTAACTCTTGAACCCTATTCTGAACATCTTCAATGTCAGACATAACTCCGTCATGATGCGTGGTGAGGCGACGATTCACTTCTTGGGCAGCGTCTTCTAGACTTCTCAGGCGATGAGTCAAGTTGAGTTGCGTGACGTTCTCGTGAACGTCTTTCACCTTTCCGACCAGGAGATGCAAGACGCGATTCAACGGAGTTCGTTCCTCTCCGCGCAAGGTTCGCGCACTGCGTCCCCCCGCTTCGTCTTGCTCGCCGGTGGCGTTGCGAAAATCGGAGCACTCGCGAGAAGACGAGCCGTCTGTAGCATTGATGTACTCCAGGCAGCCGTAGTGGCCGGAGTCGTTTATGTTAACCGTAAAGTTACCATCAGCACCAATGAACTCAATCTGAGTAACGTCCTTCGCATCATCTGACGTAGACTTTGACCCAGGGGTACTCAGTTCCACTAAGATAGAGTCATCGACGCTTACCGTGCTTTCCAGCGCATTCAGGCGCTGCGAAACCTCCGAAATTCCAGCCACCTTGGCCTGGAAGTGTGCGAGCTTGGATCTGACGTCATCCAGAGCGTTAAATAAGCTTATCTTTGACTTGCTATTTTCGGCGCTCTCTTCCTTAATCTTGGAGAGATTGCTCAGCCACGAGGTCCTCTCCTCCTTCATCTCTGAGACCTGGGCAGCAAGTCGCTTAACCATATTAACCAGGTCTTCCATCGTGCTGCCGGGAACCACCTGGATCAGGTTGGACACCGTGTTCTGGTCCCGCTTCTGGAGCTCCCGAACGTCGGCTGTGAGCTTGATCATCTGTTCGGTTCTCGTCATGCCGGACATCTTGAGATCCTCCACGTCGTGCCTCAGGCCCACGTTCACGCTGACCTTGCGGCTGAGCACCTTAACGTCCTCGCGAAGGTTCTCCAGTTCGTCGCGGATTTGGTACACCTTGTCCGATAGCTGAGCGCAACTACAGGCCAGCGCCAGCGCAGTGTGGGGGCCCAGGAGAAGCAACAGTACGAACCGAAGCACGTTCATCTTCCGGGAGCGGGACACCTCACCGTTGGATGTCCCATGGATCGATCACAGCATGGAGACTCTGGCGTCCCTGCAGAAAAAAATACGTCAGGCAGTCGTGAAAAACTATCTCTTTGGGGTTTCTTAGAAGACTCGGCATGCCTGACTGGCGAGGGTGCAACTATCTCCGGGAGGGGAGGGGGAGAGCTTTATCGGCAAGAAGGACGGGTAACGAAACACCAAACGACGCCCACGACGAACGTTCCACCATTCCGTATCTAATCGCAGCCGAAGAGAATTATTTATGCTTGCATTCAAACGCACTTTCATGCAGACTAGTACACGTTACTGAAGAATAGTAAGGAATTACATTTACAATTACTCGAGGCTAAATTGTAAATTATTACAATTACAATTACCCTCCCATAAAAGTAAGTGACCGTTACCCCAAAAAGTAATCCGTTACTTTAGTGGTGTTACTTTCAGCATTACTGTCTTCAATTAAGAAGCAAAGGAAAGAGGGTTATTCAAGTTTTTATTGTTGCAACCTGTTCCATTTAATGACCTTGAGTATTTAGAGCAACAGCTCACTCTCGGAAGTCTCGTCAGGCATTTTGCGTTATTTCTTACTGAAGATGTCGACTGCTACGCTGGACACCCTTTGAATTGAGGCACTGGATGGGAGTGGCATTTTGTGCCTCACGAATGTTTTATGCTCTGCATTGAGCTTTTTCAGCGAAGCAATGGAAGTACTATATTTACCTCGAAGATAGAGCAAAGCTTCGTCGTTGCAGCCATTGCCTGATATTCGAGAGTTTTAGGAGATCGTTTCGATACCTCCGATGCCCCCGATAACGATATGATGAATGCGCAAAAGCGGCGGCGGAGTATCGGGTATCGTTATCAGAGTCATCGGATCGATCTACTAAAATTCTCCATTGTCGAAATCGCGAAGCTGTAGAAGTCATCATATATATAGCCAAAACTAGAATAAGAATTGATTTATGTCCATCTTACTATACCGGCATATATTGCCAGACAATAGCAACACATAGTTGTAACAGTAAGGTGATAATTAAATAATAAATAAGGTTTGGCTCGATATTCTTCTTCCTTTGGATCTGAACAGGTCGAGCCTCGGTTGAAACGTTGATGAATAAAAAAAAAGTTTCTAGTATATAAATATAGCTAATCGAAAAAGAAAAGGACATTTATAACAACAATTAATTAGAACGTTGGCTAAAACAAGGAAATTTAAACGCACGTTTGTCATGTGTACCTTTCTTGGCGCCGTGCAAAAACGCACGGAGCACTAACCGACTGCAGTTTCCTCCGGTGTTCTCCAGATAGACGTCCGCTGATGCCACGGGCAGCGAAGGGCAGAGTACTAAGTAAGCCGCGCTATGGCCCTACTCACGAATTTCACTCTCCCCTCAAGCCCAGAATATCAAGTCTACATCAGCCACCATTGTGTTTTATTTTTTAAAATATCTGCTCGAGATAGGATGCGTCCTGCTGGGGTAAAAACAGGAAGAAGAAGAAAGGAAGACTATAACCATTTTCGAAGTGCTCGCAAAAAGCTGACTCACGAAAAGGGTGACTGAGATGCAGATAACCTGGCTGGAATTCACAAATAAAGCGGGCCAACCCTATACTTCGTTTCACCTTATGTTGTACCGCAGCGAAGGCTAGAAGCGCGAGCTCATAGCGTTGGCAGCTGCCCTTGGTGCACGAGAGCTTGTGCCGCCGAGGTGTGCCGTAGAGCAAGGAGCTAGCGCTTGTAGCCTTTCCTGCGGTACAACACAAGGTGAAACAGAGTATAGACGTTGGACTACAAAAAAGTAAGTAGCTTTTAAAACAGGGTTAAATAAGGTGAAAGATACCGAAAACAATACATCCGGCTTTCTAAGAGAAGATGATAAACGTGCAGCAAAGAAACGAGGATGTTTGTGGTATCACATCTCTTTTAGTGGATTTTAGGGTAGACGGAGTGTTGTCTCGTGTTGTGACATCATGGAAATGGTCGTAGTAACTATAACCGAGAAGGACATTGTTAATTCTTGTCTGTTCACTTACCGCCTCGAGCTTCTCGAAGAGGCACACAATCGCTTGTTTTCTCCTCTCCCCGTCTTCGATCGCAAAGAAAAACAAACGAACTAAAAAAAGCGGATATAACTTGCCCCCCCCCCCCTTTTTTTTTTTGTAGAAATGCCCATTTGGATTTTTTGACATTGTTGTTTGTGTCTAGAAAAACAGAATCAGGGCTTAATGTTGTAAAAAAAAAAAAAAAAAGCTTTGTGGAATTGAACAGTGCCAAGCCTTACTTTGCGCTGGGCAATTCACGTGACAGTGTCACTGCTCTCGACTTTATCAAAATAGAAACAACCCTTTCTTTAAAAGGGGGGGGGGAGGGGGGGTCCTAAAAATGTAACGGATTACAAGGAATTCCGTTATGTAAAAAATGTAAGGGAATTACTTTAAAAATTACTCTAGAAAATATGTAATTATTTCGTTACTAAATTACTGAAAAGTGTAAGGGATTACAAGTAATTTCGTTACTTGTAACGGATTACGTACAAGTCTGCTTCCATGTACTTAGATAAAAAAGGCGCTTGTTCTGTTCAGTCTTTTACGTGTCCTTGTCTTTCACACTAACTGTTCTTGAAAAAAAATGTCGCGACGATGACACTACGTGATGCGTTTAGACAGCGACAGCTGTGCTGCTTATTCGACGATATGTCGTCGACGATTGATTGACATTGCGCCGATCGTGCGTCATACGGTGACTTGATTTTGAAATGACGTTGCGTTGATTTAGCGTCGGTACGTTGTTGATGAAGAAATGATTTTAAGGTCGTGATGGGTGTTCCTTCAACATTTAGCGGGGAAACTGAATTGGTGCATAGGTCACGTGACGTCAATATTTCCGCTAAATTTAGGGGGGAACCTTAATTTGTCCCTAGGTCCCGTCACGTCAAGTCACGGGATATCAATTTTCCTTCCACGTTCAGCGGGGAAACTGAATTGGTGCATGGGTAACGTGACGTCAGTTTTTCCGCTAAATTTAGCGGGGAAACTGACGGCGTTTACGCTCGCGCCGTCGAAGAACCGGGGAACGGGCCGCCAACAGCTGTCGCCGTAAAATTTCCTACAGTTTTTTCTTATTTTTCTTTTCCACTTCGCATGGCATGTTTATTAGTATATGTTAAAGTTTTTAGAATAGAATGTACCCTACGTCTCACTTTAAGACTCGGCGCAGCCGACGCTATACGTCATCCCGATGGAGCGTTTTGTAATTACCGACTAATGCATTCACGCATCACGGTGAATGCGCCGTGAGCCGGCGCCTTTTTATTTTTATTTTTTATGCGTCATTGGCCTAGCCGGGGACAGCGAACCCAGAAGAACGGCGAGCGTCGTGACGTCACACTTTTGCCGCTGCCCGATTGGCTCCGCCTGATCGTAGCATCGGCTGCGGTCGTACTTAGAGTGAAACGGTGTACAGAGCGGTGTTTTTTGCTGTTTCTCCATAATCCCACGTGTGTGCACTCTTTATCGGTGTCCGGGCAAGCTCAGAATCGCTGCCCGCTGCTCGTTTCGGGCTTTAAATTCCCTCGATCGTCAAACTATCGCTCGTCCAACGAGCAAACACTCTCTCGTCGAACACACTGGACGGACTATAGGTGGCACTACCTCCGAAGCTCAAAGAGGGTGGTGTTTCAAACCTGCGAAGGCGTTATTGTTGCGGACGCGAAATAACCAATAATTTAAAGAATTAATTTTAAAAAAAAAACAAGAAAAAAAACGACGATTTTTTTTTTTTTTACATTGAAAATAAACTATGCACTGTCGAACGCTCAGTTCCCTTCTAAATGTAACTCTTGCGACTGGGAGCGGATGACAAAATTTTAAAACTTACGGTGATCTTATTCGAAAGTTTTAAAAAAAATTTCGAAACTTGTTTTAATAAAAAAAAAAAAGTGCGACCAGAAATGTCCTCGAATTCATGCAGATGAATGACCTCTGCCACCTAAAATGGTAGCAGACTTTTTTGTTTTGTTTTTATGATTTTTGAATCGCATGAGGGCTGGTTATGAAACTTCGGCATCTGTACCGGCTTGCTAGAATCGGCGCCTTAGCTGAGAGACTGTATGAAAGAAAGCACTTCCGAAGCTAGCGCAGGAGCGGAGAGGCACGGGAATTCGAGCCTCGAGTGCTCGGGCTCCCCAGGTTCGGCAGGCTTGCTTGCAAACAGTCGAAGCTAAGAGGCTGATTCTAGCAATCCGGCCCAGGTCTCAACCATCAGCACTATACGTTTGAACGAAGATTGAGAGCGGGGGCGATGCATACTATGATTTTCCGGCAAGACAAACACGGTTCTTTTTATTCCCAAACACCCGGCACGTTAAAAACACGTCCCTATTTCAACAAAAAAAAAATTGTGTACACCTGGAGCACTGAACCGATGTTGCGAGTTCTCTCTACACGATGCGCCTCTACTGATAGCGAGAATCGTGCGTCAAGTAAAACTAAAAGTTAAAAAGGATGTACGGTTTCGCGACAAAAAACATGGGCTCGTAATAGAGGGAAAAGAGCGTTCGTGCTGCATCCGCCGGCAAAAGCCAGCTGATCGGTAGAACGAAAGCAGCGGGGACGAGAGATGGACGCATCTGGCGTGGTGAGTCTATGGGTCTTTCTAATGCCGTTGTCACACTGCTAATATGTCAACACAAAAGACAGACTGCTGCAGACAATGTCCGAGGAGGGTTTCTTCCATGTGTTAAGGTCCCCTCTCACATTGGTCATACAAAATCTCTCTGCAGACATGTTCGAAGTCGAGGCGTATAGATATATATGAAGCTTCGAAAATGCTTGGGTCGTGTCAGCAAATAAGTCTGTATTCATGTCTGCTGTGAGGGCCTGTCTTTTGTATGATGTGTGAGCTGCGACTTCATACGTACCACGCTCGTCGTTTCTTGGACCGTACGAGGATTTCTCAAAAAGTAAAGCCCTACTTTTTGTTTTTTCTCATCCACAAATTAAGATAGTACATATACCATAAAAATGTACAGGTTGCCACATTGATGTTTCGTGAATATATCTTTGAAAGTGTGCCCGTGACTTCGCACGATTTAGGGAGACATTTTGATTCAGCACACTCCAGATCGGTCTCAAAATTCGAGAGGTAACCACCAACTTTTGTTGGATTGTATACTTGCCCCCCCCCCCCCCCCCTCCTATAGTCTTAACTTGACAGCGTAAGATTTTCTTCTTTTTGGGCCACTAAAACATTAACTGATCGGTACAAGGTTAAAAAAAAAAAAAACGACGACAGCATTCTTCTTGTAGTGTGGACACGGCTCTGTGAGCAGGAAACGTGCCTTTGCAGGGTAGGCGTGCTTGATCTTTCGCGCTGGCGCAGTGCCGTAGAACTGGGCCAAGATTGTGTAAGAAAATA
This sequence comes from Ixodes persulcatus, assembly GCA_013358835.2. NCBI lineage: Eukaryota > Metazoa > Arthropoda > Arachnida > Ixodida > Ixodidae > Ixodes > Ixodes persulcatus. The sequence continues at coordinate 287,161 of JABSTQ010010146.1, forward strand.
GCGTGTGCACGGGAAGATGTAATAAAATCTGCGTGCATTTACTAATTGAGAATGAACATTTTGCGAGAAAAAAAACAAAACAAATGAGGGTCATCACTTTCTGAGCAACCCTCGTATATTGTACCATAGCCTCCTATATACTTATAAAGCCTGGCAGATCGCCACGAGAAGCGGCCGCCCAAATGGAAAAGGTGGAGCGGCACACAACGGATGAGAGGAGAGCCACGTGAATGGCGCCCCGCTGCGGCGAGACGCAGAGACACGCTTCTAACGAGCGAGCAAATGTGTTTCGGGTCCTCGCCGCTGCAAAAGCTGTGCGCTGACGTCCAGGTTCCCCGAGAAATGGCTCTTTGATGCTCTGTGCTACCAGATCCTCACGCTCCAAATCTGCGACCGGGCACTCTATGGCTCCGTCGTCGAACTGCCAGGCTTTGTGAGTATAGAGGAGCTATGATTGTACTCGATATTAAACGCCCGTCAGGGGTCACATGCACGGACTGGGCTCAATGAAATGTGTTTTCTGCCTTCTGTTGTCACCGACAGCTTCAGAAATGCATGGCATGTTGAGTTCCGAACATGTTAATACTCTTCCGCAGCCAATGAGAGTGCGGCATTGGCCGATATGAACGCCCTAGAAACAAACACGAAGCAGGATGCGTGAACGTTGCAGACCACACCCTGCAAGGTACACCGGCGATTTTCTTTTTTTTTTTTTTCTTAGCTACCGCAACTAACTACTTTTTGAAACAACCGGCCTTTACCCCTTCCGGTAGGCTATTTTGCATCGCTAAATTCATAATATTTATTGTGATTCCGGCAAATGAAAATGATGCAAAAGCCAACATTCAAATATACCCGCACCTTCCAGTGCCGTGACGTCAGTGGCAGACAGACTTGCCAGTTGAGCAAGCTGTCTAGAAAATAGACTATGCCAAGCATTTGTTCTGTGCTGGTGAGTGGGTGCTGAAGCGAGCTTCCAAAGCATTCATTTGACACCCTGAACCTGCTTAGAATCAGCAGGGAACAAATTCTGGAGTCCAAAGAGTGAGCCCCTGCCTTCCGCTCGCGACAATTTTTCGATGTGGCCATTAGAGACTTTCAGTTTGAAAAACAAAATGGTGACTAAAATTGGAAATTCAAATTCAGTTGTACCCCACATATTTGAACCAAATATGAGGGGTACTACTTCAGCGATGTTTGTTGTGTGTTCAGCAAATATTTAGGCAAATAGGGGACCATGAAGAAATCGCCGGAGGGCCCATTTCACCTAACAGTGTCCATAGCACACATGAGACCCCTTCACCAGGTCGCGCCTCAGCAGTAGGCTCCTAAAAGCGGACGTCAAGTTTGCCTCTAGGAGAAAAAGAATCCGGCATAGCCCAACGCTTATCTTTTGACAATATTATCCACGAAATGGTATTGGCGAGGAGATCGAACTATTGGGTGAGGTCTTTTCAGTTTGTTTCCCCCGAAGCTCGCTGTCTGCCTAACACAAGGCCTGTAGACTTAAGTCTTTACGCAATGCAAAAAAAAGTGTTGACAATAAACGGAGTGACGTTGGAGGAACGAGACAAGCCGGATCTTTCCCAAAAGCAGCCAACGAGATTGACCCACTTCAGCCTTTACGCTGAGCAGGTGCTAGGGCCCTAATCTGTACACTTGGCAAAAAAGTCGGCGAGAAATCCGGCGGCGGTGATTGGCCGGCATCGCGGGATTTCTCGCCTACTTTTTTTTGCCAAGTACGCTGATTAGGGCATATGGTCACATCCAGGGTGCGTGATGCATTGTTCGCGCAGGCCGGTGTGGCTATCCAAAAGATGTTGTAGTCCATAAGGGTGTAATTCCGAAGTTATCCGCTAGGGGCGCAGTGGTTGAATCTCATGGGGAAAGAAAACTGGCTAGGTGGCGCACGTTGCCGCCCAATTTAAAGGGTTAATTCAGTCTCATCCATCCATCCTGCTCGATAGCCACTGGCAGCTTAAGAAATGCACAGAATGGCGAGTTCCGAACACCCTATAATCTCCCCGCAACCAATCAGAAAGCGCAACTGCGAATACTGAACTCTCATTGGCTGGGGAGGGGTAATATATATGGTGCTCGTTCTTGCCAGATTGGTCACACAGTAACTCTCTGCAGACAGGTTCAAAGCATACTGTACGAAGCAAAAGTACTTCGAACGTGGTTGAAGCGCGTCCCCAGATAATTGGGCAACAATGTCATTAGCTCTTCTGATTGGTCGAAGAGGTCGGCGTTTTGGAGTCCATCGCGGAAGACCCTGCAGATATATACTGAGGGCGCACTGCGCCTATGCTTTTCAATGTAACGGAAGTATAGGGCTCCAAGCGCAGGCGGGAGTTTAAAGAGACTTTCGGGGTTTACGTGCCTTTATGCTCTAACGCGTAAAGTCAACACCACCTAGAAGACAGGGCCTGCACGTGACGTCATCGTTAGTGGATACCGGACCAGCCCCAACCGGCAAACAAACTGAAGCTTCGACGATAGTGGCCGCAAAGAGGAAGACGCGTCCGCCTTGGCGTCGTCGCGTGGTAACGTCGCGCTGGTTGCGAGACGATGCGAGGTAGACGGCACTGAGTGGATTCACGAGGGATGACGCATTATGGGGCAAAGACGCCGGCCTTGTCTCCTAGGTTTCGTTTTGGTGAAGTGCGGAATTCTAATGAAGCTCGAGCAGGCGCAGCAGATGTCCTTCCTGTTTTAACGCTCACATTTGTGTCGTACTGATGCTGTGTTGAACCGGCAACCATCTGATTATGATTTGTCCCATTCTATTTGTTTGTCTCTCGCTCTCTCTCTTCAGTCAGCTGACAACATGAAGGAATCTTCGAAATAAAAAAAATAGGTCAACTATATAGGTTGCTCGGTTATAATCAGTGTTGTAGGCGTTACAGAAAAAAGAAGAGTAACGAAATATGTTACGAGCGTTACTTGCAAATAAAAGTAACGTACGTGTTACCGACCTACGTTGCTTCAACAAAAAAAAGGCGTTACCGTTACCGTTAAAAGATAACGCACGTTACTTTTACGTTACTTCGTTTTTTTTTAATTCTGAATTAACCCGTTTTACTGCTACGTTACAAATATGCGTAAGCACCATATTTTAAGAAACATATTATGTCCATCCAGAAACTGGACATCATTACCTTATAGTTTGTTTTTCGGTGTCATCTAAGTACTCACAGGAAAAAGCGTAAAGAAAAATGAAAAAAACGCAAAAATTTATATGGCCTGGCGCCTAGAAACACGAAATATTTTTTAGTGTAAGTGTTTGAAGTCTTGGGACTAATATGTAAAGTGCAACGCAACTACGTTACCCGTTATTTGAAATAAGTAACGTGAGTACGTAACACGCTACTGTAACGTTACTGTAGCGTTACTGTAACGTTACTGTAAGGTAACTAGTACATTACTACGTTACCGAAAAAAATAACGCCTTACCGGTAATACCGTCACTTGGAACGCGTTACCGCCAGCACTGGCTGTAATAAATAAACGTAAAAAATTGTCGTGAAACAGTCGTTATCCCAGACGCTACGTGACTTTAGGTCAAGTAAAAAATGGTGCGCGAACAATGCAATGTAATTTACGAACTATGCCGCGCTGTGCCTGGTTTTACAACACGCCGACTGAAATGGCCGAGTAGTAGATAATACTTTTTTTATATAAAAATGTTCTATATACCTTTGTAGTGCGAAAAGGAGGCAGCCCAAATACTATGCCAGTTACGGGGCCCGCTATCGGTCGTAGGGATGTAAACGCCTAAACTCTGACGCCAGATTTCATTTCTGCCAATCGATACGCTACAATATTTTCAAACTCGTTCAGAGTTGTAGACGACATTCGTGACATCCTAAAAATTTTAAGCCGCTGCTCAGTTTCAGTAAGTCCTGCTTTACCGCAGATTGCCGTGGGACTGTCCAAATGATAAGAAAGCCTACAACCTAAAACAAAAATCCAAGTGTTTTTTTTTTCTTTTTTTAGTAGAACACGGAGGCAGTTAGTCACTGCGAACCCCGGATAGATCCCAGCGAATCACGAAGTTCAAAATAGAATTTGACTTTCTGATCATTGCACCTTTCGCACATTGCATTTTTCAGACATAATCGCATTCTGAGCTTCGTCCTTGGCTGCGGTTATTCTATTGCTCCCTGAAATTTACTGTCCCTCTGTTCTGTAAAAAAAAAAAAAAAAAAAGTGAAAAACTAACAGGTGTTGTTTTAAAGTGCATTAGTGTAGACGCGTTTGAAAACTAATCACCATTCTTGCTTCCCCGAAGTATTATAAAACGCCAATCTAATGGGAAATGAATTCACCTAGTGCTCATCCATTGCTTCCGCAGGCCTGTAGCGCCAGCCAGCCAGATTTCATCAGCGAACTCATCAAATGGAGCGTACTAGTCATGCTACTGCTTTTGAGCCGCAACCAGATCGCCGAAGACACAAGATTCCCGGTCAAGAGACGACAGTGTTGGACTCTGTTGGACATCTTTCACGTGGTAATATTCGGAGAAAAGTTCACCCCATGCATGCGTGTGGTGCATCGTTCTTCCTTTCTACATCTGCGAAAAAAAGGCCTATCTGTATAAGCGTGGGTTCCTTTACTTTGTCTCCACTTTCTAAATACACTGATACGTTTATGAAACGTTTAAAATCCTCACGATTATTTTTTTTAAAGGGGTGAGGGGTGGAGGGAGGGGGGAGGGGGGAGGGGGGAGGGGTGGATAGACGCCATTCTCAAGTAACGCAACATCAACCTGGGTTACTTTTTTTTTTCTCGGTAGGTGCAACAGTAACGCGCTCCTTTTATTTACAAGTAACAGAGTAACGTTTTTCGTTACCTTTTTTTTTTCAATAACGCCTACAGCACTGTCACTTTTCTGCAAGATCGCTGCAATTTACGAAGAGGGGGGGTGGGGGGGGGGGGAAGCGAGTTTATCAAAGGACGGAACTGAAAATATGTCCAGACCTAAAAGAACAGTCTGCGTTGTGACCCTGACAATAGTGGAATACGCCCATGCGGACGTTTGTTTTAGCTTGTTTTTAGGTTTAAACATACGTTTAGTCTTATCCTTCGCCAAACTCTGTCCATAGACTGTGCTTTGACGTCGTAGACACTGAATGACTCTCCCAAGTGCTTTATGGGAGAGTGGACGCACCGTATTCGTTTTAGTGAGGGAGCTAGGCCTGTAGCTCAGCACAAAAAGAAAGCCGTAAACCAGACCTGGCAGTAAGGTTTTTGGATTGGTTAACGGTGGTGTTGGCCCTAAAACACCTCCTGCCACTGGCCTTGTCAATCCCGAAGCTCGTCTTAATTCCCTTGTTTCTATAATAACGTAAATGCTGGTGGTTCACACACTCGCGGCTGCCATGCGGCCTCGTGCATTACAACCTCTTGTGATCGCTTGCGACGAGAGAACAGACAGGAACGCTGGGCCCATCAGCGAGGTGGCCCTGGAACTGCATTTATTCATTTACAATACTGCGAAGTACTGTTAACGCAGGAGAGAAAACAAAAATCCTTTGTACGAAAAACAAAATAATAACGCATCCACACACTGATACGGACTCTCAGACTTGAGCGGGCAGGGTGGTCACCCTGCACAAGATATAACATATTCTACAAGCATGCGCATATTAAGCAGGCAAACAATCGGGTAGTCTTAACTCAAGTGACTCCGTATCGGAGCTTCATTTTACCAGGACGAAGGTTTTGCAATACTTGCGTGATGAAATGTACGTACTAGTCTTCGATAAATGGTTGTTTACAAGATTGAGAAAAGTTTTCAAGCCAATCGTGAGTGAAGGATTTGGAAAAAAAAAGGTATGAAATATGCGCAAGTCGCAAGTGTTCCACCACTACACGATGATGGCGCCAGTGTCTTCTCTTGTCGCAAGAGGGCACGAGAGCTTGTAGCGCACTCTGTCGTAAGCAGTCACAAGTCTGTGAGGGTTGTTGAGAAAAAAAAATTAGAGGTGAATTTAACTGCATCACGTTCAAAATGGGTGCGGAGTGTGATTTTGATGCCGCGTTCTTGCAGGTTTTCTTACTTGTCTGCGCCGCCCTGGCAACACTGAAAGCCTACGGCACACTCAGAAAACCTACATCACTCTTCGTGGAGACTTCCGTCCTCTGGGCGGCTTCGGCTGAAGCAGCTTTAGCCGCGACGCTTGTGAGTTTCTTTAGGCTATCCAATATACGTGGGTGGAGGAGAAAAAGGAACCGCGTCCTTTCTCACCGCAAAAACAGAACTACACGTTGCCGAACTCCCATTTTCAGCCAAATATAGCGTTAGCTGTTGGAAATAGATGCCATTGTTTCCTAACCTATCATTATCTCATTTTAAAGTCATGCGCGAATTTTGAAACTTTTCAATGAGGAAAAGCGAGTCTGTGTTCACTGACAGATGCCGTTCAACTCTGTGTAGTCGCAGACGGGCTCCGTTGGCAGCCATTTTCTAATTGAAAATTTCTGAAAATCGTTTATAACTTTGGAATAGATTAAAGGTGAGTTATGATATTTAGGCACTTGGTCCCAACCACTTCCACTAAATTTGAGGGAGTGAATATGTGTCTGTCTGTGAGGGGGGGACTGTAGCATTTGACGATGCATAGGTGTTTATTTATTTTTTTTTTCGAAACACGTGGCATTTTGTTTGCTCCAGAAATCACCCTAACTGAAAATAAAATAAATTGCGTCCCCAAGGGCATGACCTGCACCTCACGAAACCGAGTATTACTAGATAAACAAAAATGTTATTATTATTATTTTGCATTTGTGGTTTCTACTTACGTTGTACATCGAAAAAAAAAACACTACAACTTTGACTAAACACAGGTCGTGAGGTGCAAACGTATTTCAATGTCTGCACTTTAAGGGAATCTGGAGCACCGACTTTTCCCATAAACATTCGGGAAGAACCAATGTATGCAATGCGCAGAGGGAGCTCGTCAAATGACGATTCTAAAAAATATGTATACACCTAAACGAATGTCATGCTCAGTGCGCTGTGGTGCACTTTGTTTCATTACGCTCAATACCAAAACGCAAACTGTTTTTTTTTTGTTTCTTTTGTGAGGTTTAATGATTTAGATTTATTTTCAGACTCGTCTTTCGCTGAGATCCCTCCGTTTGCATTGCAGCGATTGGTATTTCCAAGTGCTTTGCGGGAAAGTAGGTGCTCCAGATTTCTTGAAATGTCGGCCCTCGCCATTTCGTTTTAACAGTAGGCGCTGTAGATGCGCACATCATATTTCTTTACTCAACACATTTTTTCTCTTCTTTTGTCAGTTGATGATGGCCTTCTTTAGCACGCGCCGGCTCTTGCGGAGCTCTCGCTTTTCGGCCCTGGACAGCGCGCTCATTGGGCTCCTCACCACGGCCACCCTCACAGACGCCACGCTGCTGGCCAAGCTGCTCTACGACAAAGAGGTGGGCGCGTTGGTTCCAACAGCACTAGTACCAGTGGAATCGATATTCGAGGTCCCTGTAATTTAAATCTAATTCCAGGCTAGAGTCCTTGAAAACCTAAGAAAGGCGGGGGGCGTATTGCATCATGTCCTGTATGTGTAGGGACAGCGGACCTATACTTGGAAGCATTTTGTCCGGTGTCCTCGGCGCAAATATCTTCCAATATTGTTCAAAGTCCGGGGCATCCTATCACTGCTCAGCACCCAATGAGATTGTGTCATTAGCCGATGAGACCGCCCAAGAACCAATCACAATGCAAGGAGCGGGAACAAAAGGAGGCACGGCCCCCGTTTCTTAAACTGCCAAAGCCTATAATAGCTCCGATTCAATTACTTCCGCGAACCTATAAAATCCACCAATGTTCGTACTGAGCCGACTTTACCGTCCCCCCCCCCCCCTCCCCCCCTCTCCACCATCCCAAACTTTAGTCCGCCTGCCCGTCTGTCCGTCCGTCCGTCCGCGTGACGGACGGACGTCAATATTCCCGCGTCAGCGAGGTATACACCAATTTAGTGTTTCCGCTAAATTCAGTGGAAAAATGGATGTCACGTGACCTGACGCGACCAGCCTAATATACACCAGTCACTGATTTCGTGGGGGAAAATTGATATCACGTGCCCAAGTAGAAGCAAAAAAAAAAGTGATATGAAATACATATTCACTAAAGTTCCATGTATCAAATACGCTGCAGGGCCCGTTATCAGTCGAAAAATTATGAAACCAATCGTTGCATAGTCACGTATTATGTTCCCACGCGCCTAGCATTGTGATTGCTTTTTCGACAATCTTACCCGCGAATGCCGCAATCTTGTTGACTGCGATAACGAGATGCTCGCGAGTTTCCACACCCTGCTTAAGGGGTGTCCAAACAGGACACTACAAAACGCACGACTCCAACAAATCGTGAAAATTGAAGCGGACGCCTCACGCTTCAATTTTTCGATTTGTCGGAGTCGTGCGTTTTGTAGTGTCCTGTTTGGACACCCCTTTACGTTGTCGGTGACCACAGTAATTGTTTGTATGGATGTCTCGGCAGAGGAAAGTTAGTCCGCCCCACATCTGCATGCTGCCTCAGGGGTATACGACGGCTGGTTCGGGCCCTGCATCACTCTGTAAGGCTGGTGCCTGGAATGTGCCTCCGCCTTGTGTGTTTACCGCATCCATAACAGAACAGTGTGGTCCCTCCTTTTTTCCCCCGATGACGTCAGTGATGTGTCCCGCTGTCGCCGGTCGCGACCCTGACGGCGTCACAGCAGCTGCGGTGGAAATGGCAGACGCCTGCTCCGCTGCAGGTCGCTCTCCAGCTCTACAGTCCAGGGAAGCTTCGGTAGCCAGGCACGGCGACGACAGCGACATCTCGCGTTCGCTCGTACTTTTTACCGGAACTTCTGCGCCCAACCGCCATGATCGCGACATCCGAAGGCACGACACAGAGGGCCTGCATTTAGAGTGTGTCCAACCAGTGGCGTCACGAGGGTCAGCGGCACCCGGGGCGGTAGCCTGCCGCGCACCCCCCCCCCCCCCTCCGCTCTCGCGTGGCCCACCGCTACTTCCCCCCCCCCCCCCCGCGTAGCCCCCCGCAACTCCTCCCCCCCCCCCCGCTCTCGTGGCCCGCCGCGACACCCCCCTGAGCCCTGCACCCGGGGCGGTCCGCCCCCCCCCCCCCGCCCCCCCCCCCCCCTTGTGACGCCACTGTGTCCAACTGCTCGATCAAGGTCACCTGGTTTATGGGCCGCGTTTGCAGTTCGAGCCGCGAGATGGTGACGAGAGCGTTCATCGTCTTCTCGTCTGCAAACGACTACGCCTTTCCGCCTGCTTTCCTCCTCGCCACGCGATGACGCAGCGCACGCGCACTTGCTATCAGTTACCGCAGGGGGTGCTCGCCATTATAATTGCAAACGCTTCCCGCAGTTTGAGTTGAACCCTCTCTACAATCTATAGGGTCTCTAGCAGTGCGACACTCCGGCTTTAGTGATGCCGTTCGTTGTTACCTCGGCTGTGTTCCAAAATTTACTTGATCCGACTCCGGAGTAGAGGAGTTTCGTACCTTGGCGTTTCAAAACTTACTCGCGCTTACTCGATGACGTCAGAACTCGCGTTCCAGAAGCGGGTTCTTTACTCCGGAGTAATTACTCACGCTGCCCTCCTCGATCGGAGGGTAACACCGGATCAAATCGAGTAAATACGTCACGTGATCTTTTCGTCGTCTGCTTCCTGCGCCGACAGCCGTCAAAGCTCAGTTTGCTCCGTTGGCTTTGGCGGCAGACGTTCTAAATAACAAAGAATGAGGTGCAACCATTTATGTGTGGTTATTGCAATTTACTGTTTTCAACGGGGGAATTGATTGCACCACATCCCGACCGTGTACCTTCCCTCAGGATGGTATATTTGTTATTATCAGAGTGCGAACGTAAACAGGAGCTTCTCCGCATCCTCGTCCTCTGCGTTGGAGGGAACTCCGTATTTTTACGTTAAAAGATGAAAATGTTCAAACGCAGTGGAAGTTTTTTGGAGCTTTTTTCCTCCCCAGAGTGTGTCTAATGAGAGGATAATGCTTGTAAAGCAGTGAAGGCATCGAATATTTTATGTATACGATCAGTCAACAACCCCATCACATCTCCCTTCCTAATAAATTGTCTATAGCGGTTTCGACGTGCTCTCCGTGATTTTATAATCATATTCGCGTCAAAGCGAACGCAAGTTACATATCACTGTTGAGACAGCCCCATGCGCTCTACCGCTACACCGTGTGGAAGCAATATCCGCAAAACGTAATCGGTGCTAATTGCGATGAGTTGAGGCTGTTTATAGCACCTTTCCTTGACTTACAGCGATCGCGCAGATTAATCAAAACGAAAATATTGATGTCTAACTGAAAGAAATAAGTAATTTGTATCTCAATATACAGCCCTAAAGGAAGGTGAGCGAAAGGAACCGGTGGAGCCATCTCAGGAAAAACCGCGTCGTCACTGTCAAAGAAAAACTTGGAAGCTGTTAACATTATCGTCTCTACGACGGGCGTTCATAAAGTTCGTATCATTGTCACAAAGGAATAGAGATGGAGCAATCAAACTCTAGTAGGAGTTGAGAATTTCTCTACATGTTCGCCACCAAACGTTACCCACTTTTGCAAGCGATAGACCACATGCCGGAGGCCATTGTTTTAGAACTGCTCGTTTTGAGTGTTCAGGAATCGCTCCACTTCAGCAATCGCTTAGTCGCCGTCCTTGAAATGCCTTCCTCTTGTTTGGCCACACTGGAAGCGTCAGCGCCATTTAACCACAGCTCCATAAACTTGGGCGTTGTCCCTGAACAACGCTCCCAGATTGGAATGAATATCCTTGGCATTGCTTCCCATCAAATGAAAAAAAAAAAAAACAGATCACTGCAAGGGATTGGCACTGACGGGCGGTGCCATTTTGGTTTTGACTCCCTAGCGGCGTTCCGCGCTACTATAGCACGCGATGTGTACTCTGTGCGGACAGGACACTAGAGGGACGAGCGCTCATGTTAATGCCTGTTTTGTTCCGCTTTCTTAAAGTTTTTGTGCCGATAATACAAACTTTATGAACGCCCCTCGTATGTGGTTTCTCTACGATCAAAAGAGGTCGTCTGCTATTTTCTGCCATCGCTGCTATGTTTTCTTTTTGCCGTAGGCCAAGACGAAGCCAATCCGGGTAGAATCCACGTGACTATCCCGGCCGTTCCAAAATCGAGTCACGGATCGTTTACTCCCGATGTCACGTGGTATTACCCGCTGACGTGGGAGACAGGTTACTCGAGTAAGATTTGGAACATAGCCCTCGTTTTCGACGCTTGGGCGGAATAGGACGCCTAACACACCAGTCGGATACACATGATTAAATCAGCGGACAACGTTGGGAAACTGTTGAAGAAAACAGAAGACAGGAAAGACGCTGATTTAATCAGCGTCTTTAGAAGAAAACAGAAGAAAACAGAAGACGTTGTCCGCTGATTTAATCATGTGTAACCAGTACCAACTAGCCCAACTTACCACCCTTCTACACCAGTCGGAGACCCGTTTCAGGCCCCGTTGTAAGACCACACGAAGGGACGCCGCCACGATGCTCATCCAAATCGAAAGGAAGGGGTGATCGAACCCACGATTCCTGCTGAAGTAGAACTAAGCGAGACCGACCCGTCGACGGCATGGTAGCAACTCGTCTATTATCCGAGCCGCGCCCTTAAATATCACAAGGTCAGATAAGACAACAAGGATAACGCCCCCAAGCCGATACGGACAAACACGTGGTGTTGCCGCTTGGTCCTTTGTCACGGTGATGGCTGAGCTGCATCGTCACTTCCCAACACCTGCGTTCTGCGGCGCCAGCTGTCGCAACGTGTGTGATCCGAGCGGTGGTGAGTAAACACCGCTCGGCTACCGAACTCACCAACCAATCTTCGTAGAACCTCCTTATAGCCAGAGTGTCGAGCCGGAACCGAACCGAACCGAAAACCGGAACTGAACCGTGTTTTTTAGCCGAACCGGAACTGAACCGAACCGAAATCTTCGCCGCCATCTTGGAACTGAACCGGAACTGAACCGGAAAAAAGTATAACGGTAACCAATTCAAAACGGCTCATGGTATTTTTTTTTTTTTTTTTTACAAAATGCATGTTTGATAAATAAAAATGGGCAGTTCTATTTCTATATAGTGATCAAATTATTATATACCAAATCGCAATGTTATAAAAATTGTAGCTTTTCGCGGTGCTTTTGTATTGGCACTGTGATAAATCATGTGCCACGTGGTCACGCGACATCATGGTGCTCAAGACTTGTTGTCAAGTAATGTCATGTCACGTGACTCCGCGGTATAGTCACGTTACTCTCTACGTCAAGTCGATTTAAATAAGCCGATCTCATTAGCCAGTTTGGCTACGCCACCGCTGTCGTAATTGATCGAGGGAACTTTAGTCTTTCTGCACGAGCGACATCCTCGCAGGAGCTCTGCGCGTGCAGAACACGAGGTGTCACGAGCTCTCTCGGACGTTGCCGCATGCAACCTCTGAACTAAAGTTATGGCGGCTTCACGCATGTGCCGAACGCTTGGACAAGATTTATTAGCGTTGTTCACACCGTGACGTCACACGCCATCCCGACTTCTCACCGCGAGTCACGTGACACCGTGCCATACTCGATTGTCATGAGCGCGAGTCGAGTACTCGGGTTCATGGCAATCAGCATCGCCAAACATTGGGGCAACGTTACTAGAATACTCAGTTGGGAAACTCGCCGTCGAAACCTGGGCCGCTGGCGTCCACCGAGACCGAGCTAAATGCGATAACAGCGCCACTCTTTATCATTTGTCTGTACTGTGGTCACCTTGAGCTTTTATAAAGCATGTTTTTGCGTAAAAACAAACGAAAAATACTTTTTTTGTATGATATTTATTGGAGATTAGTACAAAATGAAGGGCGCGTGATGTTTTTAAAATCTTTGGTTTGCAAGGTTTTGCGGCATATTTAATATTGTTTTTATACGACCATGCCTCAGCGGCGCTTTCAGGTAGCACGTCCCGACCTAGGTGCATTTTAACTTCGGTTATTAAGACGCGGCGCGTCCGCTGGGGAGATGGGGGTGGCACCCCTGTAACCTCTTCCACTGTATCTGTTCTGGCCGATTAGATTCAAAATGGAAGTAACGTGCGGTTCCTCGAGTGGCCGCTGCGGGAGAAATGCGGCGTCGTGTTCGCCATTAGCTCGGTTCGCGAGGACAGATCGGGGACACTTTTTCAGGGCAGTCTCTATGGCAGTTTCCCAACTGAGTGTTTTAGTAACGTTGCATTGGGGTAATGGCTCGTGTTCAATCAAAGATGAGAATAGACGAACTGTAACAATGTCTAAAGCTCAGCCCATGCTTTATTTTTTGCCAACCCGAGCGCATGACTATGATGAGCTCTGACGGTATACAATTAGCGTCAGATCACGTGGCCCCTTATCATATTGAGTTGAGGAGGGGAATGCTGTTTCTTTCCTTTATTTTTCCTGTGTCTGCCATTCAGAGGAGAGGAAGGGTAATGGATGTTTGTTTGAAAGCTATCAACGTTAGGGATTAGCTCTTAGCGGTATTTACTGAAAGTTCGAAAATTTTTGCACTACTCATTTGACCCCGGATGCACTACAGTGTTGTGTGACTCTAGAACGGCAGTGAAGAACTACGCCAAGGGTAGGGTATGTAGTGAGGCCGCGCGCATACTGCGCAAGGCCGAAGACATCGGACGCAAAAAAGCTGTGGTGATCAAGTGGTTTCCGGCCCACATGGGCAGTGACGTGTCGGAACGCGGGAACGCGAACCACAACGAGACGGCCAACGCGGCCGCGCGAGGACTAACCAACCGCGCAGCTGCAAACACGGCCGACTCGGAGTGTTGGTCGCGGTACAGTGCCAAGGACAAGATGACCTCCTTCAACGAAATAGTGAAGTGGGTACAGATTGAACAGACAGACTATGCCGCCACCTCACCCAGGGCTTACCCGGATGGAGGCAGTGTTATACAGACAATTACAGACTGGGTCCCTGCTCACCCCGGTGCTAGCTAAGCACGTGTGTCCGAGTGTGTACGCGAGTGACGTGTGTAGACTGTGCACGAAGGAGAGAGCTACTGCCGGCTCACATCCTTTGGGACTGTAGCGTAAATCCTCGAGAAGCCAGCGAGAAGACGACGATCCCGCCGCAGCTAGAGGCTGCAACGAGGAGCTACGATCAAGAGACACAACTCAAGGCCGTCCAGCAGGTCTCGGCAGCTCTAGAGAGGCAGCGACCGAGCGAAACCGAGGAGAAGGGGGGCAGCACTCCCAGGAAGGGGGCGGCGGCCCTCTCGAACCCGCGGAAGTAGCGAGGAAGCAAGACCTCGAGGAGCACAACGCACGAGACTGACGTAGCGGCCGCGTCGCGGTGAAAGCTCGTCCTCCCTGCGTGGAGGGAGCCTAACCGATTCTGCAGGCATTTTCTATAAAGTTGTTCTCTCTCTCACTCATTTGACATGTACACATACATCATTGAGGCACCCAATCATGTTTTCGTCGTTGCTGAACTGTCTCGGAAAGTTGTCCCCGAGAATATAAACATTGAAATAAGTACATGTGACTTATTAATCCGACGATAAATAGAACTACAAATGTACGAAAGAAATACCTGAAAAGAATTATTAGTGGCCTCTGAGGGACTGCCGCACGTTGACAACAGCTCTAATTCTCGCAGGAGTGTCGTTATAAAGTTATTCCCAAGCTTTGACCCCCCTCCCCCCCCCCCCCCGTATTTTGTTCTAATCCTCACAGTTGTTGGGTGAAAAATAAAAGAGACGCAGTATTAGTGTTCACAATTGACACAAATATAATTGTCGAATTAACACCCACAAGCGGAGGAGGGAGTTTCTGAGGAATTAAGGTATTCTCTAAAAAAAGCATCGAAACAAGAAAAACAAAAAAAGGGGGGGGGGGGGGGTTGGGGACGGAGGGTATAGTTTTAAAACATACTGTGTTCTAACGATTCCTCTGCTCCGCATCTTCGGCAGAGATCAGAAAGCATGGTCCCGGAAGCTACTTGGTTTGCAAAAACACTTTTGCCAGAAAGCGCGTCATCGTTGTGCCAGAGGCTCGCGCCGTTCCTCACCACGCTGAACGAACGAAGAATCATTTGTGTCTCTCGAATACATGGCTTGCACTGAGCGCGAACCTTCTACAGTGTGTATTTTTCACCACCGGATTTGATTTGCTCAGCAAGAACAGATCGCAATGACCCCTAGCATACAGTGCGATGACGTCACGTGCAAACGATATTAAACAGTTAAGTGTTCTGGTGAAATGCGATGTTCGCAACACTAGCAAAAAGTGTATGTCAAAATTGTAACTTTGTGCAGTATATACTGGGTGTATCAAGGGGCGGCCAGGCTCTTTAAATCGACCGCAAAATTCGGTTTCTTAACCTATCGCGTTTCGATTTTGTATAGCATTGGCCGCAGGTAGCGCATTTTTTCTATGAAATTCGCAAAGAGCGAGCTTACCTGAAAAAAAAGTAAAAAAGAAAACGGCTTAGCTCCTATGGAAAACGCAGCGAAGCCACCGGTCTTCAAACCATAGGGCGCCCTATGCTTTGAAGACCGGTGGCTTAGCTGCGTTTTCCATAAGAGCTAAGCCTTTTTTATTTTTTACTTTTTCCTCGGGTAAATTCGCTCTTTGCGAATTTCATAGAAAAAATGCACCACCTGTGGCCGACGCTATACAAAATCGGAACGCGATAGGTTAAGAAACCGAAGTTTGCGGTCGATTTAAAGAGCCTGGCCGCCCCTTGATACACCCGTATAACAGTCTCGCGATGATCTGCGGCAGCCTAATGAGATGTTAGAGCGCGCATGACAGACAAAGCAGAGTTGTAAAGTGAGGGCCGCCAACAAGCGCACGTAAAACTGAATATAACATTAGCCTCCCGAGACAGTATTTTGTGAAGGTCCAAGCTCATAAAGGCCAATGTCCAAATGTGATTTATATTAGAAATATATTGTTTGTCCTTCGCGCTATTTATGTGTAATTAGGAATATCATTGCATGCAAAATCTCTGTGTATATCTTTTTGCAGTAAGGCGTTCTGTATGAAAAGTATTTAGAAGGATACCATTTATTATCTCTCTTCCCATTTGGTGAATTTGCCTTCAGATCTAGTATGTGAGTACACGACCAACTGTGAGTACACAGTCCTTTTGGGAGTACCCCGCGTCCCGGTATTTAAAGGCCCGTTCACACTCTTGCAACCGAGTACGACTCGAGAGAGACAAGACCGGTTTTTAAGCCTCTTACGACCTTTTAGAACCAGCTCCGCTGCAGCGTAGCCGGTCCTAAGAGATCGCAAGAGGATTAAAAACCGGTCTGGTCTCTCTCGGTCGTACTCGGTTGCAAGAGTGTGAACGGGCCTTTACACTGCCAAACAACGAACAGAAAAGCACGTTTCCGAAGACATGTACGAACAGCTGACGTATTTCCGAGTATCGTTCTCCCTTGTCGATCTCAAGCGGTTATGTAAATCTCCTACAGTCAAATTTATTGAGGACAGTAAAAATATATTTAATTACTGACTGAATATTTGGCAACATAAATAAAAACCCAATCACCTTAAAGATATTCGTAATAAATAAATGCACCTCGAGTTATCTAATATATGCTCTGCAAATATTTCCCGGCGTTTTTATCCTCGATAGCCACTGGCGTCTAAAGTGATTTGGGAGAGCTTAAACAAATGTCTGATTTTGAAGCTGATTTATATAACTGTCTGTTCCTGACGCTTATTTAACATCTCAAACATATAGAAGTCCGTTGTGATCTCTTTTATTTGATAGACAACAATTTTATGTGTCTGTGGGCTGGACAAAAACAAAGTACAAAGGGGCGCCTGGCGGAACTATGACGATTGCGCACGCAGACCCTCTGAAAGTGACCAATTAAGTAGATCCAATTCCGAATAGACTATGAAATACTACTTTATTTTATTTAACAAAAACTCACCAATTAGCAAATGGGATACCTATTTGCAAATCTAATTTACCGGCATCTTGTCAAGAACATCAACAGCCAAGCTAGGCCGAAAATGTTCACTAGATTCGATCTGAGTACGAGGGTAGGTATAAATGAGAGTAATCAATTTGGATCACTCTTCTGCATGATTATTCGCTCTACATCCCCGTGCTCAATTTAAATAATCTTGGTCATGATAACAAGCGTTGTGATTGCCGATCAGTGTTTCTATAAACGGAAGACTGCGAGGGCTGGTCCTAAAACTTTCGTGACATTTTGAAAATATGATTGCTTTTAGTTCAGTTGTCGTCATACATATTGAGAAAAGTATTTCGTAAATTAGATTTCACGATATATATGGTGAGGAGGTGCCCATTTTATGATTTCGTGCACTGTAATTAATTTTTAAGTTCAGCATCACAATTTAGGATTCAACTTTTAATACTGCCACGCAAAGTTGTACCAATCACGGGTATTTTAGGTGACCTACCAGACTTTATGATAACCTATCGATTCAGATAAAATGTATGCGACTGAGGTAACCGACTAGATCTTGAGTGTATAAGCATGACCTGTTGTATGTTAATCTAGCTTTTGTTTTACTGTTTCGTCGAAAGTAAATAGATCAATTCTTTTTTTTTAATTGTTGGTTCATGAACTACAGGTGGATTGTACGATATGAATGATAAAAAAGCTGTATAATTATTCGTTTCACGGTGGAAAAAGTGCTTACTGCCAAAACAATGCGGATAATATATTCTCAATGCAGCAAACCGGTTTGAAACGGTTCGAACCGTTATTTTTTAGGGGTGTGCGATTACCGGTTCGAATCGAATAGCACTGTCATTCATAGCCTTCCTAGTGCAACGAAAACTCACGACAACCGGTTTTCTTAACAGCGTTAAAACTAGGGATGACACCGCGCTATTCGCTTCGAACCGTTATTCGCCCACCTCTATTATTTTTTGCTCCCCGGAACTGAACCGAAAGCCGTGAACCCCTAACCGAACCTAACAGATGCAGATTTTGGTTCGGCACTCTGGTCTTATAGCCGAAGGAGTGAGAAGAAAATATTTTTTTTTCCTTTCTTAGTAAACACAGTACGAAGGCGCAAGTTTTACAACAGTGACAAAAAAAAAAAAAAAAAAAAAAAACAGGACGAAAACGATGGGTCGTGAAAACCACGTCAGTCATCCAATATTACTGTACTTGCGAAATTGTATGGCCGAAATGGGTAGGCACAGCCGGGGAGTTTCGAAAGTCAGACATTCGCAACGGTACGCAGGCTGGTCATCTATGCTCTCTAAAACCGAATGTCTTTTTTTTTTTCTTTGACATTTATGTTTTACGCGCTCTTTGTTGTTTCAGAATGTCGTGTACGAGCACGCTCCAAGCGAACCGTTGGTGCTGGTTGCCAACGTGTGCCTGGCTGTTTTCATGGTTGGAAACTTTCTCTTTTCGGGACTACGTGACACGGTGTTTCGCAAGCCGTCCAAAAAGAGGGTAAGTGCGATTCCATGGAGAAACATCGCCAAAAGTGCAGCGTCGTCCTCTTGGTGACTTTGCCACCACCGGCTGAGTCGATCACGTACCGAAGAAAAAAGCCCAGGACCCCGAAGCCTTCACCGTGCCTGACTGCTTTGGTCGGTGATACAGGAAACACATCAAAGACGACGAGAGCGCGCCGTGACGCTGCACTTTTGCCTCTGCTAGATTGACTCCATCGGATTTAGGCGTCGGCTGCAGGCGGACTTGAAGCGAAACGGAGTTTACAGCCTACGTCATCACGCGGCGGCCTATAAAACAACCCAACAATCCACGCAGTTTTTTTTTTCCGCGGTACACACAGCTTGTACAACGGATGTAACGGAGATATGAACCTCCCGTGACGCTGTATCTCTGCGAAAACATTGTAAGGCGTGATATATAACCACCTGCGTAAGAAATACGGCAGTAATGTACAGGATGCTTCATCAACGACTCAGAGCAGATTGAAAAAAAAAAAAATCACTCGTAATAAATTAATCATTCCTACGGGGTAACATTACCTACCGCGAGATTGAGAGCGTAAAGCCGGTGTCACACTGCGCATACATCGCACAAAAGACAGTCTGCCAACACGAATCACCGCACTATCCATGGTTAGAGCGCTGACTCGAGTTCAAATCCTCATTCAGACTGCCGTTTGTATACGATGTATACCTAAGTGTGACCCCGGCTTAGGTGGATAGTAGGCCAAATAATTTTATAAAAGTCACTAATTAACGTTTGTAATTTTTGCCTTAGCTAGAACAGGCACATTCCCATTGACATATGTTGCCCGTTTGGAGAAATACGCCATGGGTGTAAGATTTTAACGGCTAAGCTTGTCAAGCCAACAACAGTTGGCTTTTCGTATGCCTCCCCCGACATCTGTAATTGTGTAGATGAAAAAGAAATGATTGATGGATAACTTCTGCTTCGTCCGATTCTCCTGCGCACACGGTCAGTTCTACAGTAGAGCTATAATTGACTCGTTTTCAAAACGAGTCGCGGTAACTATAGACATGAACCTTTTATGGCTATACATTTACCACGCCACCTTCATTTTGTTTGATTCCTCTCCACTCTCTTCCACCGTCTCTTGTTGACTGAAAGCGCAGAAGTTTCTTTTGATGGCGGAACAGCGAAACGGTGCGAATCCCTTGGCCTATTTTTCTTCTCGACAGAAAAGAGCCAAACCTAAGGACGAGGACGAAACTTCCGTTTTCTCGAGGATATTCTGCACGACGTTATTCCCGTAAGTGATGGGCTTGCACCAGACGCAAAATGATATGAATAGATGTTGTTTTAGTTGTTAATAAAATGGGAGCATAGTCTTACATAAATAATTTCCAGTATATCAACAGTGATACAATTATTTTCTCTCGAAGTGTCTGATTAATACTAGTAATATATCTAAGGTGTCACGTAAGAGTTGAATTTTTAATATACCAACGAATTCTGCTTTTATATATTGTTTTGTTAAGGTAAAAAATCATACTTATTCATTTTGTCCGTCGCGAAACGCATTACGTAGAGATTTACAAGGGTAACCCTCCCCCTTCTCTCTATGCAAAAACAAAAAAAGAAACTATGATTTTGACGTTTATCGAGCATTGTAAAAAATGTCTCGACACCTGCATTGCATCAGGCGGATGGCACTTCTAAGGTGACTAAAATTTGAACACGTAAAAATAGATGCACGTTAAAATAAATTCAGTTTTTTTTTGTTTTTTTTTTTTGGGGGGGGGGGGGGGAGGGGTGGTGTTGTGTAATGTTGGCACAAGCAGATCATTGCTGGCTACACATTATCCTCAATCAATACTCTTAAAATTAAAAACAAAAATAAATATATTATAAAGATATCAAGCTTGCTTTTCATAACTTAGGGGGATTAATTACGCTTTACTTCAGAGGAAGATCAGACAGAACACCAACGGCATTTTAGCACCGACTGCGAAAAGTACTCACGGGTCGAATTCCGTTTAATCAGTGAATACAGTGTAAACTAATTCTGCTCTTAATTACTTTAGAAACATATCTGGGAAGGAAACCAATGCATGTTAAAAACGCCGAGTAACACAAACATTCTGCAAGCAGTTCTTTCCCGAACGGAAGATGGGATGCAAAACGAGTGATCAGATTAAATTCACTGCTATCATATGCTCGCTGACATCTTAAGAAATGCCGGGTAGAGTGATCCCCAAAAATCTCGTTATTGCTGTGCAGCCAATCAGATTGCGACGGTGACCAATAAAAACGCCGAAACACGAATGACGCTGGAAGAAGTTTGAAAGTGAAAAGCCACGCCCAGCTCTTCTTAAGATGTCGGTTACAAGAAAGGGTGTACTGTATTTCTTTAGGCTCTAGGTGATGAAAAAAAAAAAGGTGTGAAAGCTACTCTAATGTGATCTATTCGGGTGGGACATACACGTTGCAATAACTAGTGAAATTATCTAAAATTTCGTGGAGGGCATTTTTTTAATTATTATTTAGAGAAATTAAAAGTACTATTTTTAATTAGAAACTTGCTGAACGCCGTGGAAAACCGTCAAATAAATAAATTTTATTGAATTTTAATTTAGAGAGCTTGATGGCGCGTTAAACAAAGTTGTCACTAAAACACCGATGATGACGGACGAGACAAGCGCGCGGGTGCGTTTTCGTCCAACTAACCACGCACCTGTCGCACGACTGAAAACTTTAGCGCTCGACCGCGCATCCCGCGTGCCCCAAATTTCTCCAAAATTTCTTATTTAGTAGTTTTCGATGAGGCTCGGCAAGTTTCTTATTGGAACCATATATTTATCTTCGATAATTAAAAACTTAATAACATTTTTTAATAGATTACGCGAATTATTGTGACAATTATCCCCCTATATTAACGCCCCCCCCCTCCCCCTTTTCCCCTGGCTGTAAGCACAGACCGCATTAGTGTAGCTTTCACAGAATATTTATGGCAGATCTGTAAAGCCGTAAAAAAAAAAACACCCTGTTTTTGTGTGTTTTTTTTTTGTAAACGGCGGATTTTGGTAGTATGATATCGCGCTGTTGGGACTAATCAAACTTGCGGACATGCTTCATTGTTACTTTCCTTTACAGGCTTCTCAAAAACACGATGTTCCCTCCAGCAAAAGTGGTCGACGCGATCCCAATATTGAGAAGAAAACTGCGCTGCAAACCTCTTGGACTCCGACTCCAAAGCTTTCTTAACAAAAACCGGTATATGACTATCTTTTTTTTTGTTTTTGTATAAACTTGTGTGCGCGTTAAGGATTCTACGTGGTAACATCAAGAAAACTAAACCTGGTGTTTCGTCCCGCGTAGACCACGTATAGAGAGAGCTGAAACTTCGCGAGAAAGTTACGCTAGTGGCGGTGATAAAATTCGAAAGTGTGACCACATGAAGTTAGCTGCATCAAAATATACAAATACAAATTCTCTATGAGCCGATGTCCACACAAGCCTAATTTGCATTATACCGATATTTGTGATTGTGAGCGCCTGTAGAATTTATTTAAGTGAAAAAGTTTATCAGTGAGTAAGTCAATACACCTGTGTTTCTTGGTGACGAGTTTTTTTTTTTTTTTTTTCTTTACATAATTGCTACACGCGCCAATAAACTCCAATTTCAATTTCATGAACGTTAGGCTTGGGTGGACATCGGGTCGGGTGGACATAGTACATCGGGTGGACATAGTACACAGAGAGCTGGTCAAGAATTGAGTCCGCCGAAACCAGTGGCCGGGATGGTCTAATCGGTTAAGGCGTCACCCCGGACAGGCGAAGGTTGCGGGTTCAATCCCCGCTCCTGGCCCAATTTTTCGCCAGCTCTCTTTCCCTTTCCCTTTCCCTAACTTTAATGCAATAAATTCAATAATCACCTTCTCCCCTCTTCGCTCACAATATCACAACGGCTGCACTTGTCAATCTTTACTCATTCCCATTATATATACGGTGCAGCCTGTCCCTATGGGGAGGAGTGGTTCCCTAAATATCTTGGAAGACGAGCCCTTTCCGACATTTGCAAAGCTGAGATGACGTGCCACGTCACTGCCGCAATTCGGAACTAGCGCGGGCCTTACATCAGGAACGGTTGTCGTCTACCCAGTTAAGTGAATTCGAAACTAATAGTACACAGAGAGCTGGTCAAGAATTGAGTCCGCCGAAACCAGCGGCCAGGATGGTCTAATCGGTTAAGGCGTCGCCTCGGACAGGCGAAGGTTGCGGGTTCAATCCCCGCTCCCGGCCCAATTTTTCTCCAGCTCTCTTTCCCTTTCCCTTTCCCTAACTTTAATGCAATAAACTCAATAATCACCTTCTCCCCTCTTCGTTCACTATATATATATGTGAAGCAGAGTAGTCTGAGAACAATGGACTGGGAAAATGTAATAAGTCAGAGATCCGTACTTGCGGAGTTGCTATGCTAGGAGTTTATTGTATGTATTACGACAGTTTCGCCGAGAGGCTCGGCTTCGTCAGGAGATCGCATACATGTCATATATATATACATATTCCCCCTGTTTCGTCACTATGTTCCCGTACTAGGGCAGTATCGCCTGCATAAATTGATACACTCGAGATGCAATCGGTAGAGCTCCGATTTCATTTACATAAATTTTGAAGAGAAGAGAACCTAATATTGGAGCCCTGGGGCACTCCTGAGTTAGTCCGTATTAAATTACTTTTAAAGTTACTTTTTTGATCCAACTGATACCTGTTTGTAATGTAATCTTTAAAAAAATGCATTGAAAGGCCCCCTAAAACCCATATTTTCTTACTTTAATAGTAGTAGTTTGTGATCAGTTGTCTCAAAAACCTTTGTGAAGTCCAGAACACAGACAAAAACAAAGTGGTTTCATTCCAGACTGCAACTTGCGTGGTCTGTAAAAGTATCCAGCAGAGATTTTGTGCTCCTATTTTTGCGAAAGCCGTAGGTGTGTGTATTAAATCATAATTTTTACAATATGAAGGCATTGTATTGAGTAATTATTTTTTCGTATCTGCGCTATTCCTGGCAATATCAAAATCGGCATGTAATTTAATACGTTTATTCTTATTTTACTATTTTTATATAACGATCTTATAGCTCCGGTTTTAACCCTACGGGAATGTGTCCATTTGAACGGGAGCCGTGTAATATATTTAATTAAACATATTAAAGTTTATAAATATAACCTGGATGTCCCTTAAACGTATTGTATCGTTCCCCGCAAGTTTTGACACTGACATATTTTTTTTGTTATCCTTTCAACATGTAATTTGTCATCTGAACTAAAAATGCGAAATGCAAACTAGAATCGTAACCATCTGGTTCTTCTCCTTGATATCTTATCATCTTTCTCATTTCCATGACTGTTTAAGCATACGAATGGTTAAATAAGTTGCACAGTGAGATAAGATCGTTGGTAGCAAAAGCTTTTGCAATTGTGTCATAGATAGTTTGGTTCCTATTTGAGCCCGTAATTTGATATACCATATCCCCAGTCTCTTTTATGTTTCAATAAAATGTGGGCGCTGTCGAGCACAATGAGCTTGAACACTAACTCGGGAAAAATATATGAGATTGTGCTACACTAAAAAAGGACCTGGACAGAGAGGAATCCACAACGTTAGGGCGGACGCCCTTCTTCAACTTCTGAAACCTATTTCTGTAATAATATTTTTTTTGCTAGCCTTAGTTTTGCGGTTATCTTATTTCGCAACTTCCGGAATTCTGCTCTGATTTGTGCATCAGCGGGTCCTGCCTTACATATATTCCACTGCCTGTCTTTTTCTCGGCATAGTGACTTCATTTTCTTATTTATCTATGCATTTTCTGGTTTTCTTTGTCCTGACTCCTAATATCCCTGTTTTCCAGCACTCTTCATACATGCACCCCATTTTGTCTCTGAGCATTTGATAAGTAGTGATATAATCGTATTTCATTAGTGACCCACAATTGTATTCCCTTATCATTTTATCAATTCTGCTGTTGTCAATAATTCGTTTGTAGACAGTATGTTCCGTTTGCCCCGAATTTACACCCGATATATAGTCAGAGATACAAAGTAGTGATCAGCAACTTTTTGTCTAATCACCCCTGAAAACAATTTGAGATCGCTCTTTCTGACAATAATATGAACATTACGAGTTTACGTTATACTCGTTCTTAGATATTATTCTCTAGTGTGGTTATTCAATTCAATTGTAAGCTGTAATTTCCAGATATACACTGGTGGAAGCCCCAGACAAAAAGCTGCTAGAAAGCACCCTGGCGGGGTCTCGGGTGTCATACAGTCTTAGCAACAACTTCGGGAAACAAAATCCTACATATTTACGTGTTACATGAAATAATGATACACTAACGAATCAACAAATGAGCTCCAAGAAGATAGAAATTGTTATCAGGTTTAAACAAAATATGCACAGAGATTTGCTTTAAAAGGCATAAAAAGATTTTGTTTTATTTTGAAGATGCCATTTATTTAAGAGTGACGGAAGGTTATAATGAAGAGATTGAAGGTCACTCGTCATCGTGTGTACTATGACGAGTGACCAACCATGTCTCCGGATAATGTGTGTTGATGGTGCTCTTATGTTCAGTGAGTTCGGAAATGCGGTACCAAAATTGCATGTATGCGAGGGATGAAAAACGAATTAAATAAAGCAAGCGATACTCAAGAACATTTTCTACGTTAATTAATTTGTATTTTTTAAATAAAGATTTTGTATGATAATTATACGGAACATCTGCTGCATAACTTAATTTTATTTGAGTAGTAGAATGTTATTTATATTTGTTTTGGTAGTTGTACCCTAAACCAGGGGAAAATAATTCAAATGAGAATTAAACGAGGCATAATACATTTTCTATTTAATATGAACCGGTAGGAAGCTACGACACCTAGCGAGAGCCCCGACCACTAGAAAAACATTTATTTAATTCTTTTTTTAGATATTTTGTATGTTAGATTTGTGTCATGTGTTCAGAAATGTATACGCCTAGAGATTTATGTTGGCGCACAAATTCAATTCATCCGGATATGAGTTTTTAGAGGATTCATTATATCAACTAATTTATTGACAGGTCTAAATAAAACTGCGTTGGTTTTTAATGCGTTAATTTTTAAGTCATTAACTTCCGACCATAAAAAAAAGTTGTTTAAACCTAAGTTTGCCATTCCGATAAGTTCATCAACATAACTTCCGGAGAAAAGAAGAATGGTATCGACTGCATAAATTATAAATTGAGTTTGATTTATAGATATAATTTAAGCAGTGAAAATGGATGCCGCGAACACATTATTTATATACATTTTCAAGCAACATTGCATGATTAAGGCAATAAAAAGTTTTACTGCAGTCGATAAAAACAGCAAGTGTCAGTAGTTGCTTATCAATATTTTCTAGTATCGTTTATTTTTTTAATAACAAGGCCGACTCAGCATTTTGCTTTTTGGAAGTAAAACTAGACCACTGCCAGCACAGAATGTTTTGTGAAAAAGTCTTTGAGGCGCTTAAAAATAATTTTCTCGAGTCTCTTAGAGAAAGTGGGAAGAACAGAAATTGGTCTAGAATTGCCCAACATATGTTTATCCCCTCCTTTGTAAATAACTGATACTTTACCCAGCTTCACATTTTGAGGAAACTTACGAGAAGCTAAAGACAAGTTAAATATATGTACTAGCATGGTGCTATGATAACTACAAAAAATTTATAGGTTTAATTTGCAATTCAATTAATGTCACAGCTCTTACCATTCTTAGACCAGTGGAAGTATCAAATCTTTCTTGCTCGTTTGTAGGGTTTTAAAAGAAGCTGCCATTCACCTCGCGAACAAACGACAGCACATTGTCACTTTCCGGTTTAGGTATTACTTTTCTAACATATTAGTTAAAGGGTTTCACCAGAGAGGCTCCAGATTCAGTTTGATCATTTACAACTAGGTCAACTATTTGTTTTGAAACTCTTCCACGGTTCAGAGCTTCGTTAACGTTTTTCCACATAATGTCAGGTCGTTGTTTATCGACGTATTTAAATATTTATTTGCAGTACAAAGACTTCCGTTGGCTTAGTTTGGAGGTTAGCTCGTTCCGGAATTTCTTAAATGTAACCAGTTTGTTCAGATCCAGTGACCTTAAAAACGCCTTGTATAAACGTTCTTTCTTTGCATCATTCTAATATTACTGGATAGACCCAAGGCTTTCTAATTCGTTTGAATGCAGTAACTGTTACTTTTGAAAAATGCATCTTAATTACCTGTTCTAATCCGCAGCCAGCAAGTAGATTCAGGTAATGTAATTGTAATTGTAATTGTAATTGTAATCGCACATTGTTTTGTTCGTTTGTTTTCTATTTTTTTTTTTTTTTCAAAGTGTATCTGCACTTATTTTGTACCGTCCACCCTGCCTGGGCCAATTGTTTTGGGCTGGCAGTATTTGTAAATAAAATTAATTAAAATAATCACCAGCAATAGGTAAATATTTATTATTATGAAACTTGTTAAGTAGCTCGGAGAATTCCTCGAGAAAAGAACGTATATTCGCACTTGGCGGTCTATATATCGCACAGATGACGAAGGACACCCGCTGATTAGAGACAGACACTACCAAACCCTCCGCGTGTTTCCAAGATGTATTTACTTGATCAAACATGTAGGTAATTATTATAAACAAAAGTACCCCCCCCCCCCCCCCCGTTTTCTTTCTCTGCATAAAGAGAACGAGTGAAAATCGGAGAGGTTAAAACAACAAACCATCATTGTGTTGTAGTGATTTCTGTCAAAATTAGTATATCAAGACATGAAAATCGGTTACACGGGTAGTGGTCCTAATGTTTTTGTAGATTTCTGACATTTGGGAACCGTACCGTACCTTGTTTTTCTAAAACCAGAATTTTTCCGTAAGTAATCCGCACAAATTTATAGCCCTTCTCTTTTGCGCACGACTTGCCGAAGTAACTTTGTCGAGTTTTCGTTAATGAATACCCGTTCATTCGCCAGATCTCATCGTTTGGACATCCTCAGGTATCTAACCGCTCTCTCCTTGAATCGGAAAATTATAGGCGGGATTTTACCTTCCTTTGTG
Organism: Ixodes persulcatus; assembly: GCA_013358835.2. NCBI lineage: Eukaryota > Metazoa > Arthropoda > Arachnida > Ixodida > Ixodidae > Ixodes > Ixodes persulcatus. The sequence continues at coordinate 314,762 of JABSTQ010010146.1, forward strand.
CTCAATCTTTCTACTGCTTCCATGCTGCCGCCTGACGGGACCGGTAGCTGTAGCTTAGCAGAGAGCTGATACATGATTTCCACAAGGTTCTCGTAATCTTTTAAGGGGATTCCATGAATTTCTACGTTTTAATTTTTCTTATTGAGTACTACTGTTCAGTAGCGTCCACCGCGGTCTTGAGCTCCTTGACCTCCAAGTCCTTCTTAGCAACCGTCTGCTCCAGCTCGGTGGACCTGTTTTTTTTTAGTTTTCTTTTTAATTCTTTGTCCTGAACGTTTACCTTCTTCAGAAGTTCATGGTGCTCTTTTCGCATCACTTCAAACGAGCGCTCTATGCCTTCCATAGTTTTATCTTGAATAGTGAGCGTCACTATTATGGCGTCATGTTTGTAAGACTGCTAATCGATGGCCTTTTTCGATGTTATTGATTCGATCTAAAACTTCAATTTGTTTTGTGCTCATCTCAACGATATTTCATCAGAACTGCAACATTTGGTTCTTCCGCTGCTACATCTGCGATATTGGGTTGACTATCTTCCTGAGAGCCCCTCGCTGAAGATGTCAACTGTCTAGTTTCATGAAGACTGCAGGTTGCATACTGCCAAGTAGTCAGATCCTCCCTAGTGATGGTCTTAAGAAGGTCTACGTCACCGCGGCGCACTTCCCTACACGATACATATTATTATAGCCAACACACTTCAGGCTTTGGATATACGCAGAAATTGACTTCATACAACTTAAACAATAAGCAAGAGGCATTTTGTATATAGGAGTCATCCAGCGATGTGGCAAACGGAGAAAACCAAGAATGACCAAACAGAATTCTTACCTAAAAAGGCAGACGAAGACACAGGGTTACAACTTGCTTCACGCACCCCGCTGGAATGCGCCCCACCGTAGACCGCTGCTTGCTTTTGTTGACTACTCGGGACAGGTGCTGCAGCGAACGACTTCACATGGACCAATCGCGTTCCATGGATCTGTCAATTTTTGATATACCGAGTATGATTTCACCGTGTGAGAGCCGAATGTCCGTTTCCTTGGGACAGTTGACGCGCTACGATGACTCATGCACCCCGGTGTCTGCGCCGATCGTTTCTTGCTTTCCTTGTCTGCAGTCGATAATCCCAGCAGGGTTTCCTCGGCACGACGAATATGCAGCTCTCCAGACGCGCGTATGCACCGGGTGCTAAAAAAGGCAGCCGAAGAGACAACGTCACAAATAGCCTTACGCACCCCGCTGGACTGCCAAAGTACGACTGAAAGAAAACTTCTAAAAAACTAATACAAGCATCCTCGATGCAGCCATGGGTGATAACGAGGCTACTTGTTGTTGCTTTTCAAATATAAAAAATAAAAGCTTTTTTTTCAGTTATTATTAAAACTAAGGATCGTTGGTTGACCTCCTGTGTCGTATCCAGCCTGTTCCCGAAATTTTGGTACTGATATGGCAGAGATGGCTTAAATGAGAATAGATAGAAGGCCATAAAAAGAATGAGAGTGAAAACCTACGACAAACAGGCCTGAACTTAATCTTGCTTCGGACATATTTGCTTGCACGTATCGCTAATAGACTTTTTTCAAAATCGTATCAAGCGCCGTTGGCGACTATCATTTCTTGGGCACGGAAGCGGGTGATTGAATCCGAGTCTCCAACGAACGCTGGTGTCGCACTCGTTCTCGGTCCCAGTTGAGTCGAGTTCAGACCACACGCTGACGCAGTTCACACAATGGCGGACTTAGATCATTCGCGTGACGGCTTCTAGATGACGCGCGCTTTAAAAGGCACATATTCCTTCTATACAAAAAAAAAAATTGGTTTTAAAATTAAAAAAAAAAAAAAAAAAAAATTGAGAACGTGCAAATTTACGATGGCTCCGAGATGTGAAAAACGAGTTCGGGTATAGGGGGTGTGGTATTCACTGGGCGCCATATTTGAGGGCGCTGTTTAAAGCGCATGCCCGGAACGAGCTCACATTACTAGGCTGCTAAGACAGGCAGTCTAGGTGGTGCGGAATATGCGCGCTGCAAAAGACCTGCGGAAGCTCGCCGTCAGCACGCGCTCAGCAGTCGCGCACACTGCTCTGGCCGCCAGTGAAAACTTCCTATGCTGAGCCAACGGCTGATCGCATGTTCGTCTACTTCTTGCAGTGGAAAATTGCGATGATGTCAGAACGCCGAGTTCTTATTGGCTGATAAAAAAATAGTGGGCCGACCTCGAGGCATCTAGCATTGAGGTCTACCCACTATCCTTCAAATCAAAGCCAATCAGAGCTCGGCGGCATTCTGACGTCACCGCAAGTCCTGCGCATGAAGCAGACGACTTGCTCTCCGCATCTGTATAATATGGAGGTGTCAGTGCTTTCCCGCGATTCTACTACGACATTAACTTCAACAAACGAGCAGTCTTTTATCGCAAAAATGGAGAAATATTTTTGCTAAAAAGGAAGGTCGCCCAGCGGTGTACAGATAGTCGTTTTTTTCCCCGAACAATAAATCATTTGAACCGACTTCCTTACAACTCCTCTGGTGAGACAGACACTCAAGCTGCATTCGCGTAAACGCTTTATGGTATGACGGCGACATGCGTATACCGTTTCGTTGTTTTAATGAAGTTCGTGCATGCGAGCATTGACCTCGCCTCTTCACCGCAGGTACGCATTAATTATTTCTCACGTTGTATGAATAGATAAAAATTGCAAAATGTCGAATCTTTTCTAGCTCATTCGCTTTGTCGCCGTTTTATTTTTCGATAACTACATATCTGCGTGCCTTGTTTGTGTCTGGTGTTATGTGTTTTTTGTGTTTTTTTTTCTCTTTAGCAATTCTTTCGCGTCTTTATCACCTCCCTTTTGCGTGCTTTCAAATATTTTGTATTGAATTACCACCCGCGACATTTTCCAGCGGCCAGTGGCCTACGGATGAAGTGTATAGAGGCACATAAACGAACAAACCAATTAATGGAAGCTGTCATCCGCCTCACCAGAGTCGCTAAAGTCACTGAGAACTTAAGAAAACCGGAGTGTTGCTTATGTTTATATGCTTCTTGCGCAAGTCGTCCACTTCTTGCGCCGGGGTCGCGGTGACGTCAAAACGACGCCGAGTTCTGATTTATTCTGATTGGAAGGGTAGTGAACTATAGTCGGTGGCAGGTCAAGAACGAAGTGGAAGCTCCTCCCACCCCTTTCCACTTCAGCGGAGCGAACGGTGGAGAGGAGGTTGCCTCCTCTCCGGCGTTCGCTCTACTAAAGTGGAAAGAAGAGGGAGGAGCTCCCACTTCGTTCTTGGCCTGTCACTGACTATAGATTCCTTAGAGTCTACCCACTATATTGTTTTTAACTAGTCAATAAGAGTTTGGCGTTCTGACATCATCGCAACCTCTGGGCAAGAGGCGGACGAACTTATGCTCCGGATACCGCCATACCAATGGCTGCGGAGTGGTAGTAAGACGATACGGTCAAATGGAGCCGATTAAGCCGCCCCAAAAGTGCGTCGTCGCAAAAGTGCGTCGTCGTCTTGGTGCGTTTACCATAGCCGACGAAACCGATCACGCAAAGAAAAGAGCCCAGGATCGCGACGCATCCACTGTCCGTGATTGGTCTATATAGCCCACCTCCGTGATTGGTCTATATAGCCAGTGACGGCAAACGCATAAAGACGACGCTCTTTTGGCGATACCTGACTGCGGCCGGGCTTGATCCCAAGTGAAGTATCTACCTTCCACCGTTCGGTTTCATCAGGACGACGGCAGTGAGCCGGCGACATTTCCTGGCCGCGGTTCTGCGTCTGCTCTGGCTGGACGTGTTCCGCTGCGGCGTCTGTGTCATCGCCTACTTCGTCTGTCTCTTCGTCAGGGTTCCCGTCATGGAGTGAGTGGAGAAAGCACCTCCTTTACGTAAGACAGACCAGTGCGTCGACGGAGTCCATTTCAAGTGACCGTTCCTGTCAACCGGATAGACAGATTTCACTATCTAGTTTGCCGCTGCTGCAACAGCGATGCACCGAGGAAACTCTTAAACCGTGGTCACTTCACTACAGTGCATCGTACAAAAGAAAACCTGCAGATACTATCTCAAGTGTTTTTCTTACTTCTCTGACGGTTCTGTCAAGCTGGTAACAAAAAACAAATAAAAAAAACAAAAAAATTCTCGGCACCAATGTTTGAAGCATACATACGTATATGGCAAACTTGCTTCAAATATGGCTGAGGCATGCCCGCGGGGAATTCTGCTATCGTATATCTCCAATGGACACCGTGTTTTTGTATGATGCGTGAGCGGTTCGACGTTATTTTTTTTTCAGAAACAACAAACTACTGCTAATGAATGTCCCTTGGCGTTTGTTTGTTTCCCAGGTGGTTAATTGAGAGCTGCAACAGTTGGGACCTGGGCATCTCATCTCTGTTCTTCGTGGTCACAGTCGTGGGAGAGTTTTTTTTCTCCTGTTACCAAATGGAGCTGGTCTGTAGTCTGGGATGTCGTGTGAGAGCCACCTTTCAAGCGGCCATCTTCAACAAGGTTGTGAACTATCTCCTATGCGTTACACGTGCAGATACACGTTATTGCCGACTCTAAAGTTAACCGACTGAAACATGTTCTATGCAAAGGGGCCGAATCATTTGATCTATTTAAAGATCTCTTTGCTATTAAAAGTAGCTGTTTTTTTTCATGTTGTTGGTAACTCTAGATACTTCTGAGTATCTTAATTTATACAAAACGCATGCTATGAACTACAGGCGAAAGATAGAATGCAAACCTAATAACCCGCATTACTTCAATAACCTCTCTATGCGTAAGATGACATGTGTTTTGAGCAGAAAACAAAATATGCTCGAAGTCTGCTTGTTTTGTTTTTTTTCGAGACAGTATAGCGAAGGACCCATTCCGAAAATAAACAAACTAAGAGGGAAGAGGAAACGGGCTGGAAAGGGAGCTCAGGGGGAAAAAACACCTCATCGGAAATCTTAAAATATTCGGTGCCCGTTTCGTTCAATCACTAAGGCGAAGTGTCTCGACGAAACGCTAGCCGCTCCTTTGAGACACCCAGGGGAGATCTGGAGAAAGGGCCACACAGTTTAGCCGTGGCGTTGATATACTCATTTTAACCCAAATCTGGACTGGGATGGAAGCTACGTGCACGTTGGACCAGCCATGCGTCGGCCTTTGGCTACAGGATCACGCTCCCGCACATGCAAACTATTGCCTCTCTCTTCCAACTTCATCGCTAAACAACAACCAGGCCAACGTCTGGAAGCCGGGAGTCAGGTGATGAAAGGAAAGCGGTTGATTGGCATTGGCTGCGAAGTCAAATCCAGACGCTAGGGACTGGAAACGCGTTACGTTTCTTAGGCTGTCAGATGAGCTATAATATGACTGACAACTTGTTCTTTTGTGTTGTGTGTATTTCATTAGGTGTAAACAACTATACATATAGTCACTGACAGGGTAAGAACTGCAGTTCCTCTCTTTGGAAACAGAGCCTCCAGCACGCACTCGTCGCCTTCCGATGCATGCGTTGGCTGCGTGCGTGTGCTCGAGGTGCACGAAGCGCCCAAGCGTTGGGGAAGATAGGAAGAAGCTCGCGCTGGAGGCGGGACCTCCCGGCAGTGACTATACTCCCTTCATCTTTTACACAGCCTCCTATATACTGACAAAGCCTGGCAGATCGCCTCGAGAAGCGGCCGCCGAAATGGAAAAGTAGGAGCGGCAGACAACGGATGAAAGGAGAGTCACGTGACTGGCGCCCCGCTGCGGCGAGACGCCGAAACACACTTCTCCCGAGCGAGCAAGTGTGTTTCGGGTCCTCGCCGCTGCAAAAGCTGTGCGTTGACGTCTATAGGTTCTCCGAGAAATGGCTCTTCGATGCTCTGTGCTACCAGATCTTCGCGCTCCAAATCTGCGACCGGGCCACGGTGTAAGATACACTTTTTAGGTGAGGACACGGCGGGGCTGAATGTGCGGCGCGAGGAATCAGATAGCGTTCGTTCAACGGGCATCCGAAAGGCTGCATCATTCCGCGGCCACCGTGCCCGCGGCTCTGCGTGCCCGCGGCTGACAGTGTCGCCGGCGGCCAAACGGTGAAACTGTGAGAGCGAAAAAAAAGTATCTTGTTGCCATGACACCCCGATACACCGTGGTCTTTCTGCACGTGCGACAACCTCGCTGGAGCTGTGCGCGTGTGGAGCATGAGGCGGTACGAGCCGTCTTGTGCACTGCTGCCTGCCTCCTGCGTCGTGCCCACAGGTCGACGAGTCATCTGCCGGCGCCGCTTGAAACCATAATGAGAGAGAGAAAGAGAGAGAGTGAAAAGCGAACCAAATACCAAATACTTTACTAGGGGGAATACATTCCACTCCGCTCATTTGCATTGGGCAGAACGCCTACAGCGCCGAATCCAGCCCTGACGGAGGGGAGGCCCGCGTCAGTTCACGCGCATGTGTACCTGGGTTCCTGGGAGTCAACTTTCCGTGGGAGAGGGGGCCGGTCAGGATGGTGACGACCGATGATGATGTTCGCCCGATGGAAGTCCCCCGGGAAGTCGAATAAGGAAAAAAAAACTAAAAGTTGTTCGATCCCGCTGGACACATTACGACGTTGGTAGGTTTATAATGGCCTGTGTGGCCACGTTTATTTTAAAACAAAACGACAAGTCAACGGTAATATACAAAACTTCCAAAATTAAAACCCATACTTTAGTCCCCAGTCTCAAGAGCCGAATCCCCCCGAGAATCCTCGCGGCACCCCTTTTGTAGACTCGTAGGGGCCTCCTTTCCCTCCAGAGACGGACCAATCCCTTCAAATTTCACCACTCCCACGTGGTACACTGTCGCCCAATGGTCGGCGAGCTGTCAGCCAGACGCCCTAACCGCCAAATCCAAATTCTTTCTAGAATCGGTCTCTGCAATTTTCCTAGTCTAGCTGGCGCCAACAGCTAAATTATTACCTCGCGCAAAAAGCGACAATTTCACACAAAGCGGCAAAACCCTCTACACACAGGCACACTCGGTTAGCATCCGCAAGCATCCCCAAGAACGGGCCGTCCCGTGTCCGTCCGAGCAGACTCCCGAAACCTGAGACGTTTCCTAACGACCGCGGGGGACCCGCTTCGTCCGCTCGGCCGCTCTGCCCCCGGAAACGCTCCCTCCAAAATGCCTATACCAGCCTAGAAAGCTAAAAAAACAATGCCGACGCAACTGTAGAAAGATAGACTTTTCTAAAACAAATCTTACTTATTTCAAACAAAATCCTTCGTTACTTAACACTGGGTGTTCGCGGTGGCAGCGGCGGTGTCGTCTCCGATTCCACCTAAAGCCCCTTCATGTTTCAAAAGTAGCGAAAGGTGCGTCGATGCACGAGGCACGTGCAACCCTTGGGAAGATCATGGCGGCACAGCGCAGCAAAGTGTATGGCGCAGCACTGAGCTAGATTTTAGACTCCACGTTCTTCCTTGAAGTGGCGCGCGTCACGTGTCTCGAGCATTTCCACGACAGTGAATTTGGTATGTAGAACAACTATAATCATCATCATCATCATTTACCGCCCGATAGCCGAGACCTCCCCGACGATAGATGGCTCTCGCCAAGCCTAGAAAACCTGTCCGCGCCGAGGCTATTGTATTTGAGAGGTGTGGAATGTATTCCCCTATACTCTGTTTCACCTTGTGTTGTACCGCAGGAAAGGCTACAAGCGCGAGCTCTTTGCTCTAGGGCACATCTCGGCGGCACAAGCTCTCGGTGCACCAAGGGCAGCTGCCAACGCTATGAGCTCGCGCTTCTAGCCTTCGCTGCGGTACAACATAAGGTGAAACGGAGTATAGTAAAGTATTTGAGCGAACTTTATCGGCAGGTCGCGAGGAGCGCGCTGTCCTCACCTGAAGAGTATTATCTTACACCGTGGACCGGGCACTCTATGGCTCCGTCGTCGAACTGCCAGGCTTTGTGAATATAGACCTTTCCAAAAAAGAGAGTGTGGCCGGTGCCATCTTGACTGTTCGTGCGTATGGCGCGTGCTTTCCTCGCTTTCCGAAGCGACGAACACGCACGTGCGGAGCTGTGAAGTCCGCACGCGGGACTGTGATTTTGTAAACATTAAAAAAGTCTATAAAGGAGGCTATGCCCTTAAGCTGAGACTACAGCCAAAGCTACAAGCGCGAGCTAGCCCGTGCTCCTGCCGCCTTGAGACGTGCCTATCTAGCGCGAGGCGCTCGTTTTGCTGAAGACTGTTTCAAAGCCTCGACCTCGCGCTCTTGCGCTTGTAGCATTGGCTCCAGTCTCAGCTTAAAGTCAACGAAGCATATACACCGTTCCAACGTTTACAAGACCGGAGCCCAACGTGCGATCTCCACAGCCCAGCACGCGCATATTCTTCGCATCGGACTGTGAGCAAATCACGCGTCATACGCGCGAACGGTGCAAAATGTATGGGGGGGGGGGGGGGGGGACAAGCGCACGAAGGGCGCAAAGAGTGGACGAACTTGCAGGTCTTATAGGACGACTCACGCTTCAGATTACATCCGCCATTACCGAACTTCTCTTGTCTTACCGAGATACCGAGCCACTGAAGCGGGCGTTGACGAACCTCCACAAAGGCCAATGCTGAGGAGGAGGACGCAATAAAATCTAAAATGGCAGCGACCTGGCTTGCAACGGTAATGATGAAGTGAAGTAAACGGAACAAAAGCCGAGGGTAGGTTATGGCGGCGCCCATGCACAGCTACTGCAAAGCGTCTGTAGCTTGCCAGTTAATTTCGATTCAGTGCGGCAGATGTATGTGACGTTCGTGAGATTAGACGTATCAGCTAAGGCTGTGTGAAAGGAAGCCTCGCCAAAGCTAGCGCATGAGTGGAATGGCGGAGCTCGTTTGTGAACAACCGAGTTTGGAAACTGCCATATAGGAGCCTGCTTTGAAAAAGTGACTCCGATCTGTACTCGAGAACCGAACTGGACGTCATCGCAACGCCGCCATTTCTCTCGCAGCGGCCACTCCGGGAACTACACGTCTGCACGGCACGTATCGCAACGAGGTAGAGGGGCTTATACCCTAGTTACACGGGCGCTTTGAACTGTCGTTGAGTTCAATCACAGTGATTGAACTGAACTGAAGTGAACTGAGATGGTGCTACACGGCTCTCTAGAACCCAGTTGAAGCTAAAACAAAACTATTTCTTGTGCCACGTGATCAGTCTAATTGTTTAAGTATTTTACTCGGAGACACACCTTTTATTTATTATAAGCATATCGTACAATATATTCAATACCTTGTTGCTTTTTAGCGGCGTTTACACGACTACCAAAGCAGATTCAGGGTTAGGTTGCGCATATTTTAAGATAGGTGACGCAAACTACCGCCCGCTGCGATGGGTGCAATCATTACTATTTGTCCATTTATACAGCCGGTCCCGCCACCATCTTCGCTTGTTTGGTGGCTTGCCGGCTAGCCGGGGTCGTTTTAGCGGTAGCTCGGGCGCCTAAACCTATTCCTTCCCGGATATTTTGCTGCTACGATTCTTTCTAGACGCCTCCCCCTGTATTCCGAAACAGTAAGCGCCTCGCAAACAATGGTCGGCGGTAGCGGTCCCGCGGACAGGCGCAATTTTACCTCCGTTGGGGAAGTCCGTTCAGTTGAACTGAGGTAGGGGAGCTCAGTTGAACTCAACTGTCATTAGCGGCTCGACGACAGTTGACGCCGCCGTGTAACTCCGGCCGATCGCGATTGAGTCAACTATCGTTGACTCAATGGCAGTTGAGAGCGTCCGTGTAACTAGGGTATTAGAGCGATAAACTGGTGTCTCGTTCACCAGGCAAAAGGGACCCCGACTTGGCTGCCGCCATGTTGTTCAATTTTGACCACAAGACACGTGACCGTACCCGATCCTGAGGCTTTTACGCAAAACTGAGCCGAGATTTGTATTGCGATCGCTGTAAAAGAAAACACGATAAACAACTTTTTCAATACTTTTGCCCCAGAGACCAGTGTCCTAGCTCTGATAAAAACCCAAAATACAGCATGGAGGCTGACGGCATCTTGCGGAGGCATTGCGAAGCTGCCCGAGTTTTTGTCGTAAAAGCACTTTTTGAACTTAAAGACAACGAAACTTAACTTATCTCGTCGGAACTGTTATTAATGACCAATAGGCAATTATTTGCGCGCGGTACTTCGTTAAAATATAGGCGTAAAACTATAAGGTCATGTGTCTAGTGGCCAAAAATGTGCAACATGGCGGAGGCCAATTGGGGGCCCCTTTCAGCTGCTAGTTTATCGCTCTAAGGCTCTATACTTCGTTGACGTATCGTTTCAGGTCGAGTCGCGCAAGGGCTCGTGGCGACATCTCGCAGTATACTATCTCAAAACGGTGTGTTTTCACTCGCCGTTAAAATCGGCGCTGTAATCGTATCCAGTTTTGTCTCGGTGGACGCGAGCGGTCCCCTTTCAAGGGCGAGTTTCCCCACAGTGTGTTTTGATAACGTTCGTCTCGGCTAATATACGCCAATTCTAGCAAGCGGCCCTGTTTTCTGACGCGCGTCTACCGGCGGCGACACCCGAACTCGTCCAGATGATGCGGCTGTCGCCCACGGCCAAGGTGGCCAACCCATCGGGCTACGTGGTGTCGATCCTGGGCGTGGACTGCTTCCAACTGGCGGTGGCGACGTACATGTTCCCCGTGCCGCTGGCCGGTACCCTCCTCCTGCCTCTGCTCCTGTACATTCTGGCACTCAGGGCGGGTATCTTGCCGACGCTCTGCTGCGCCGCCTACCTCCTCGCCATCGGTCTCGTGAGCCTGCCCACCTCAAGGTTGCAGAACTATCTCTGGGTGAGGACAAGCGAGACTCCGCCCGTTGTCTTTATGGATGTGCTAAGACCAGCTAGAGCAACCTTGCACATCAAAAAGCGTAGAGGATAGCGGCGTCTTCGCTGTACGTGATTGGTTTAGTAGGTGATTATCAAACTTCCGAAGGCGATGAGCGCCATGAAGATGCATTTTTGACACTGCCTGATTGTCTCTATCGGGTCGTCGGTGGAACTTGAAGTGAAACAAAGTATACACTTGGGACAAGCTTCATACAAATGACAGTCTGGAAACACGAGTCACCGTGATATCCGTGGTTCGAATGCCGGGTGTCCAAGTTTCCTCCTTGAACTCATTGCCATGCGGCATTTGAAGCACGGATCCCGCCCGACTCGCGTTGTTTTATGTATATAAGCAGTGTGAACCCAGCTCCAGTGGTCACATTGATTATACACCATCAAAAGACAGTCTGCATACAGATTCAAACTCGAGTCACCTCCCACTGCTGATTCATCATACAAAAGGCACTGTTCGCTGCCGACGTCATGGCAGAGTTAACTCAGAACACGCCTCAAGAACGTCTGCTTCTTTTATGTATATATGCTTGTCTCAGACAGTGTCTGCAGAATGTCTTTTGTGTATAATGTATTGGCAGTGGAACAGCGGCCTGAGGTGACTATCTAACCAACGCGATGGAAGAAATGAGTCGTGGCAACTTTTTTTCTGCGAAACGCTTTCCCTCCAGTTCCTCCAGTTCCGGGCTAGAGACGAGCGCCTGAAGCGGTTCTCGGACCTGCTTTCCTCCGTGCGACTGATGAAGATGTACGCTTGGGAAGATGCCTACGAGGACAAAGTAAACCGCGCACGAGGCGTCGAGTTGATTCCTCTCTTTTGGATCAACGTGCTGGACGGACTCATCGACTCGGTGTGCAGCGCGTCCAGCTCTGTGGTGCGTATGGCACCTTTTGACTCTTGACCCATGCGCTCTAAGGCCGTCGTCGCGCCGCTAATACCTCGTACAAAAAATAGCCTGCAGACAGTCTCTGAGGCCTGCTTCTTCCTTGTACAAATGTCTTATCTCATTGGTCGTGCAAATAAATTAGCAGTCCCGCGTGTATGCCCAGTCACAGCGATAGACTGCCACACGTCATGGCGAAGTCGCTGAGCATCGACGTCACGTTGCAACGTTACTAGATCAAATTCAGTTGACAAGTTTCCTAGAACACCTGGGTGCCTTTTGATGGTGCCTTTTCGTGGCGCGTGCGCTCGGTGGCGCTCGCTACACTATCAATGACGGACAGAAGCTTCGGAATCGGTGAAACGTTGGATGCAGATTAGCTGAAAGGAATTCTATCGGCATGGTAAACATAAAGTTTGCGAAAAAATACCGCGCAAAAAGAGCATCGTTCGAAAATGAACCTACTTCGTTGTCCACGGCACTGACGACCGTGGCGCTGAATGCTATCCTCCTGTAGAGTAACTGCATTTGCTCCGCTTTCGAAGCAGAGTATCGCAATGCTGCTCCCAGGATGGCCATGTTAGATCCAAGACCGCACTGCGGGAGGCGATGGTCGCTTTTTCAGGAAATTCAGAGGCGCAGATGGCGTGGTTGTGAGGGGGCATGCTGCTGCGTGTGGAGCAGAAAAATATAGTGCGGCGACAAGCCGCGCGTGCGCCATCATCTCGTCATTTGTCTCATGTTTTTTTTTTTTCTCTATGCCTTCGGTAGAACACAGTAGCCGACAAAAATGTCGTCCCTTCGGTAAGCCGTAGCTATACGCGTTGATGTGTGGCCCTAAGTGCCCGGATGTGCCTTTCGCGCATCACTCCGCGAGCGCCGCAGACGCGAGCAACGCGATCGTCCTCAGTGTTCTCTGTTTCTCAGACTTTGAAAACACGATTTAAAACATCGCTTTCGTTATAAAACAACGCGATTCTACTGTACCCAGTGGCCACACATAATATTCAATAGTCAAGAAACCTTCAAGTTCGTTCGGTTTTAGTGTAGGATGCATTTTTCGCAAACGCAAAGCGAGAGACGTGATCCGCCCGAAACTGGGTACCTGCAAGTTCGCTTTCCCGCATGAAGGTGTCATCTCGTTCGGTGGTGCACGTGACCGCTTCTCTGCCAATACGGAGTTGTCGGCGTAAAAAAAAGGAACGCGATACTCTGCCTCCACCAGCAGACCCTACACAGTTATTCTATCCGTCCGCATCTGCTTGCAAGCGTGCAGGCTACAAGGAAGAACCGATTTCAAACGCCGCTCTCTCGTGAAGCTTGTCAACTGATAGATCTAATTATGTTACCCTGGGGGGCGTGAACAAAAGCGTTCGAAACAAAATGGACATCAGAGCATTTTGTTCCGAACGCTTTCGTTTCTTTTTTTTTTTTTTTTTCGCAGCGCGTGAAAGCGCGTCCCCTGCTACAACCGCATTTTATTGTCAGCCATCTTTTTTAATGCGAAAGCATTAACTGTCTTATGGAGCGAGCCCGCGTCATCAGCTTTGAAACCACGCCAAACGGCTCTTAAATCCTTCTCCAAGTCAAGCCAGCTCCCATTCGCCGGTCAGCCATGGCACCTTTTACGCCACTTCGATCCTATTGGTTAGCGCGCGTCGACCACGCTCCCATTCGCCGGACACGCAGCGCCATAAGGTGGCCGGTCGTTGAAACTTACGCTGCGCGTCAGTTTCAACGACGGGCCACCTTATGGCACTGCGTGTCCGTCAGCGCTAGAGTTGCTGTACCTACGGGAGCCAGAGTTGCGCGTTCATCTCCGTAGCGCCGTCTTTCCTGCATGGCATGTTGATCCTCACGTGACTGAATACGGGCTCTTCCCAGCGCTGAAAATGACGTCCGTCGTTGATGATGTAGTTGTTGATGTTCTAGCTGGCAGGGCAACACCACCTATAGCATAATCGAAGCCTGGGCACTGGAATTTCGATGTCATCGCAGTGAGATCGATCGAAGACGCGGATTGGACACGAGTGCTGCGTCAGTAATCGGATGGTCCTCGTGCCCAATCAACGCGTCGAAGGACGTTCGGCGTCGGGTTCGGGTCCAATGGCCGAATTGGCGCCATCCGACTGTGATGACGCTTCATATAGAGGAAGAGGGGGGCGTTCGGAGACACTCATTATTCTAGATGGTGTTGACTAAGGGCGCCTGTCGTCGATGTTGCCAAATCTTTGGAAAAGAACGCCCTCCGCCCGCGGGCGTTCTTAGCACTGCCAATGTGCTACACTAAGAATGTGCTACACTAATGTGGTATACACTAATAAAAGAACAACGTTTCCTTCGTGTAATAAAACTCTGTTGTTGTTTGTTTTGCCGCTAATACAAGTATCTTTAGACTGTTCATTTACCAAAAAACTTGTGTTCTTGACGAACAACATTAGCCCTGATTTTCTAACCGATAGACTTGTCTCTCTCTATTCATCTAACAGAACCGTTTCCTTATTTCTACCAAAATTTGCGTGCATTTCCTGTTATCTTACGAAAACATAATAAAGTGTGCATACTGCTCTGTGATATCCTTCTATTGTCTGATATCCATCTATTGAAAAGAGTTTCCGATAGTCGTTGTGCAAGTTGTCTTCTATGACAATGACGCCGTCACTGTCCTTAGTGGGCCAACTTGGAGGGGTTGAAGGGGGTGGGGGGGCTCTTGGTGGACTAAGAGGATTTTCGTCCGGTGTCTCAAACGCCGTTTTTTCGTGGGAAATACACATTATTTCGCGCACATTGAACATTATCCGCGTAGCTGGAATGGGCGACTGCGCACCGCTCACTTCATGTGCGTGTATTTTCGCCATTTTCCTTTTACTTTCAGCTGACGATTATCCTGTTCGCCACCATGGCCATCTTCGAACCGAATCGCTCCCTGACAGCGGCCACGTCCTTCTCGTGCATCTACATCATCTACACGACGGACATAGTCACCTCTCAAGTAGCCTCAGTACTCCGGAGCAGGAGTCAGGTAGGGACGCAGATCACCAATCACCGACGCGGAATATTGACATCTTTAATAATAATAATAATAATAATAATAATAATAATAATAATAATAATAATAATAACAATAATAATAACAACAAGCAAGAGAAGAAGAAAATATTGATAATTAGGCTCGTCCAATTTACCTGTACCTCCTGCACCGGTGCAGATAATTGTAGGGCGGTGTTCTTCCGGTCGTATCTCAATACACATACCGAAAGTACAATTTCCCACACTTTTCTGCATCGGTTAAGAAAAGTCGCGATATAATTAGTATACACACGAGCCTTGGAGTCCTCCGATGTAACTCGTACTAAGGAAAAAAGGTGGTCGTTTGAAAAGCCTGCACTTTAATACATTTCAGACTGTCCATAGGAAGGACTAGTGCCGCTAAATAAGCTACGCTTCAGAGTAACGACACTTGGCCACAATGTGTCACAAAATCATGGTTGCCAGTTATCTGAAGCTTTATCTGAAATTACAGGAAACGCTTTTCCGCCTTCCACACATGTTTAAACAGTTCGCGACAGAGCAAAGCAATAAATATTTCATGACCTTCCTAACACAATCAAATTCTGAAGTAGTCGCACTTTTGAATCATCACTCAGTTATGTCTGCTCTGCGTACGAACCAAAATGGCGGCGCCCACAACAATGTCGGGGTACGGAGAGCCGATGCTCTAAGCGCAGCTCATTTGGTGGTTCTAGGAGGGACCATGCACTCGTGTTCATGCATTATATCATTTCCATGTCGGACCGTTTGGCCGATGTCTCCCGCTCGCAAGCGGAATCGCCAACCGCGCAATTTAAATATTTATTTTTACGTCCCCTCCTGTCGAATTTCTTTTTCTTTCTCCTTTCTCGCGTACTGGCATTGGGTACCGACACTACCACCTAGAAGACAAGGCCCGCCCATGACGTCATCTTTAGCGGGTCCCCTATCCGCCCCACGCGACAAATCAAGACGCGCTGGCGGCAATGCTGATGCAATGACGTTTGAGTGGCAAAGACCCAGGCCTTGCCGTCTAGGTGGCATTGGTACTATTGTTGCTTCGGGGATACGTTGGTATGCTGCGCTGAAAAGAGCTAGAGCTTTCCTTATATTTTTATGAGACAAAAACGAGCGTGGCAATCGTACTTTAAATAAGGATTTTTTTTCCAGTGATGTGTTTATTTTTGCTTTGAAACTCTCGCTACTTCGTCGGTTTCTCCTCCCTGGGTGTTTCGTGCTAATTCGTGCCGACGCGGAGACGCGTTGAATAGACCGATCTCACCAGGAGTTGCGTGACGCCACCGCTGCCGCGGTGCATGCTGGTACCTGTAGTTCTCCCCGGTTTTCCGGCCGCGTCAGTGCGCATTGTTTGCCCGCCCGGCGTTTGGAAATTTTCGGGTTAGCACGAGACGTTTAGCCGGGTATCTGCTCATGGTTTTCAATGGGTGGCTTCACCCGTTAGATGCCACGGTGCTACAATAACAGCACCAGGCAAAAAGGCCTCGGATATTATGTCTTCCCGAAAGAAAGCAGCACGGCAAAGAAAGGTAAACAGAGCCGGACAGAGCGGCAGGAAAAATAGCGTTTTTCCATTTGTTTCGCGATTTGCTTCATAATTTATATCCACCTATTGCACGTCAGCTAAAAAGAGTAAGATTACAGGGCACGGTACACACAGCGTGCCGAAGTGTTCCGTACGTTGGAAATCACTCTGAGCATTCACTCCGTAGCGATCTATCCGTTGGTCTATATCTCCACTAAGTTTGGTGAGGCCGTTTTGAATACACCTTTTGCTCAATGAATTTTGGTGGTTATAACTGTTAATCTGACGACATGCTTTAAGCACAACTGTGCTTCAAAAGATCAAGACAATCACTAAAAAAAGCAGCGATTCATGATATGCATGACTTGAAATAAAACAACTTTTTTCGGAAGCGGTTTTCATTTTTTTTTCATACAAAACATAAAAAAAAACATCACATTATGCAATTTAGAAGTGCAACACTTACCGGCAGAAATGTAACAAACGAGCCTAACCTATTTTGTGGTGGTTTATTAGCCCGGCGCTACTGATCCAGAAAAAAGCTTCCAACGTCGGGCGACTCTTAGCGTTCGGAGCTTGCGCAAACAAAACGAAACTGAATAGAAACTGCACACGAAAAATCATCTCCACCCCAAGTTTTCAGGTATCTTGCATGGTTGCTTCTTTTTGAGAGATGACAATTGTTATGGCGCATCAGGCATGGCCTTTCTGTATATCATTTCTTCTCTGTGTGCAGGCTAGCTCCCCGCAGTTCATCTGTACCCTGTCGCACAGGCTGTCAACCAGAATGAAACAACCTTTAGAAAACTATCGCTCACCGAAAAAGTCTATTTAGCTCCTTTTACTTCATTGCTGATTAAACGTTATGCACAAGACTGAACACTACCAAGCTCAGTTTTTCACCAACACATTTGACGCTGTTCCACGGTGCTATACAAAGCCGATGGTCCCTCGAATTTTCTTGTTCTTTGCCATTCAACTAGATGTTCAGTTTCCAAGTTAATTGAAACATCCGAGCAGCCGGAAAGCTCGAGTAGTGGCGTCGTTGTTCTTTTCCTGTGGCCGCAGTGGGACCACTGCGTGAACGGCAGTGTGCTCACGCGTTCACGAAGACGAAGAAGCAGACGACGCCGAAGCAGACGACAAAGCGATTCTAAAGCGATAAGACGACTACAACTGCTTTTCTGCGCTTGCTGACGAATTAAGACACCACAACCAACACAATTTTATGAAGTACAGACATGGAGGAGAATCCAAGCTGATACCGGGGCGTTCCAAACGATAATCTACGATGTACGCGCAGCCCTATGTAGCCGGGAAGCCGGAAAGCGATGACTACAAGTAGCATGGTGGCGGTACCACTTCCGGAATGCGCGCGCCTGCGCAGTTCGCTTGGTGACATCGGTCTATTAAACTGCGTGGGCGCTGAGAGCCAAGATGAGCGCCGAATAGTGAATCGCTGTGCAGATGTGCACGTACAATTCGAGCGGCGTCCCAAAAATGCGCCAACAATAGGCACGGCATGTGAACTGAGCCTGAATACGAAGTCAACAATATATGTGTGCGTCATAGATTAATGAAAACGTACATAACGAGTATAAAAGTACACATTACACACGTATAAATCTATACCTCATTGCTCTTTTTTTCTTTTTTCTTTTTTGCTATTACTTGTTATTTCTCGGCAGCTTTATTTCTACGTGGTGCTATCTTGAACAGCTTTTTTTGCGCACTGCAAAAACAGCTGTTCCCGGAACAGGCCTAATTTCCCCCTCCGCAAGGGGCGGGTCTTTCTTTCTTTTTTTTTTTTAGCACGATTCTTGGTGTTAAAACGATTATAGGTGCTTAGGAAAAGACAAAATTTGCAAGGTCCAGGCCAACCATTTTTAAACGTTCAATTTGTCATGGTAGTCATTACAGACATTTTTCACTTGTCAAAAAATGCAGGAGATGTGTTCGTTCACAATGTTTGTTAACTTCCATCTGCGTGAAGTCTATTTTCGCGTCAAGATAACAATACACTGAAATAGCAACGCTGGTGGGGTCTTGGAGAGTAGTTTCAGCAGGACCCAAATTTTGGATCGTGACCAGCTAAGAATAAACGCCTTTCAAAAGTGCGCTAGAAGCTGCTGCGCCAACTACCTGAGTTTGCCATTTTTTGGCCACGTAACCTGAGCTCCTATTGGTTACGAGGCCCGCGTCAGCCTTCGGCGTCAACTCGGATCCAATCAGACGCCTCGGACCGAAAAATGGCTACCGCCAATGTTGCTCGATGTACTTTTGAAAAAAAAAAAAAAAAAAAAAAAACTGTTTTTGTCCATATTTGTGGGCCCCTTTCTGTGGCTATGCAGCGAAAGGTAGGGTATGGCGTGCCTGAGCTCCGATTGAACCTGCGTACGCGCATTCTTCGTCTCGTTGGAAGTGCCACAGATATACTACGTTTCACCTTATGATGTACCGCCGTAAAGGCTACAAGCGCGAGCTCCTTGCTCTATAAAAAAAAATTTCAAGGCAAGAGTGCTTGCCAATTGAATGCCGACAACGAAACCAAAACTGAAAACGAAACCAAAACTGACGTAATGAAAGCCCGGATGCTTGGCGGAGTGATACATGTGCAGGAGCTCCGCCCTCCTAGCATTCCCTTCATTGCCAAGAAAAGTTGTCGCCGAGTATAGTGCACATCTCGGCGGCACAAGCTCTCGTGCATTAAGGGCAGCTGCTAACGCCATGAGCTCGCGCTTCTAGTTTCGCTGCGGTACAACGTAAACTGAAACAGGGTATAGTCGTCTGCAAGTATACAGTTTCTTTCCGGCACTGCGCATCTTCGAGCAGACTTGTACGGTACTTATTACGAGTAACCAAATTACTCGCGATTGGTTACTTTTTGGGGTAAATTTGTAATCACTTGACTACATTTATTAGGAAGTGATCGCATCATCAATTTCATCACTTGTAACCTTTACTTCTTTCCCATTCCGTTTCTGAGGGTGCCCTTTGTTCAGTTTATTACGATGGAATCCTCGAACCAAATCTCAGCCAGGAGGATGGTTTACCAAAATTGGTGGATTAAGAAGATAAGAAGGTCTTAATGCAGGGATTCTAATCCAATAATGGACAGTACAAAAGGCCCGTTTTCATACAAACAAAAAAAAAAAACTTTTTTACGTATTCAATAATTAGAAAAGTAGCGGTCACTTTTTTCAATTAGCGATCAATTACTTTTCGTCTCGAGTAATTGAGTAATCTTATTGAATAATTTTAAGGTACAGTATTGTAATCAATTACTTTTTCCCTTTTAGTACCGTGTACAGACTGCCTTGGAGTCATCTCCATGGATCGGTTGCGTTTAATAACAGAGCGTCTGTGATGATGCTCAGAACATGCCACAAAAAATTAATGAAAGCTTTCGTACACTCCTTGTTTTTTTTTTGTGTTTTCAGAAGATGATAAGAAATGAGTTACTGCGGAGATAAATTCTTAGATGGCCGTAAAGAGATTAAATCCTAATTTGTTGCTTCTGCATCTCATCACAAGCTGTTGCGTTCGTCCATTATACTACACTGTAAGAAATGCCTGCGCGTCTTCTTACCCGCAAAACACTCAAAGAGTCAATCTCTGCAATCTACAAAATATGCTCATCGAATGATGAGGCGGAACATCCGTTTAGACCTCAAAATAAAGTCTGCGCTGTTGCATTACGCAATGCAAAGCGTCATGCTTGCACTGCGTAATGTCACACCGCAGACTTAATTTTTAGACCCCTAAACCAGGGTTGGGCAGTATCGCGATACAAATGTCTCGCGATAGTATTTCAGAAATACATTTCGTATCTGTATTTCTGTATCGCGATACATTTTTTTCACCAGTATTTGTATTCCTGTATCGAAATACATTTTGAACGTTCCTTTGTATCGCAATACAATCAGGGTGAAATGTATTTCGTTACATTTCTTGAAGAATACTCCCCCCCCCCCCCAAAAAAAAAAAGGAAAAAAAAAGTCCAAACGCTTTTTTTTTTAATTCTGAGGGCCCCAGGGTCAAGGAGATGCTGGGGCATTGTTACCATGCTGACCAAGGTTCCTTCCGATTCTCCTAACTACTTTTCTACAACTTTTCTATGCGTCCTCTTCTCTCTTCTGAGATGTGTTGCGTAGTCGGGGACTCGAACCAGGTGGCGTGCCAGGAGTGGAGTCACAGCATCTTGCGCCGCAGGTCCTTAGGTATAGGGTGTTTTTAGTTATTGTTTGCTGGCATCCAAAACCTGCTGCTAACCGTCTTTCTTGCCCTAGAGTACACAGTACAGCCAGCCGGGAAAGCTGAGTCACAGTTCGTTGCAGCACGAGCCTGGCGGTGGTTGACTTGAAATAGTAGGATGACTCACGCAATGAAGTTCAACACATATTCGAATGCGTCTGCGGCTGCGCCCCTAATATTGCACGGCTCAGGGGTGCGTCATCAGCCGACGTGAAAGTGACCCGCTGCTCTGGTGATCCGAAACCCAGGAAAGAGGTCAGATGTGGCCCCGCTGTGCCGACCCGGACTTCGTACAACTGCGACTCGTTTCAAGCGCGCTGTTTCTCAGAGAGCTCGCACCTGTGCCGGCAATATCAGGTCACAATTCACGAGGTCTCTATTTGGAGTATGCAAGGCGAAACTTGAGGACTGAAATCCATGCGTCGGTGGCGGAGGGTCGGCAGGAAGGACCTTCACAACAGGGATGCCACCGTATCGTTTTTTTCAACCGTAACAGAAGATAAGACTTGTGTTCCAGCATGCTTCACGTGGCCCATAATTCTCGAAACTCCTGCACGATATTCAACGAGGTAACCTACAGTGGTCCTTTCATACAGCAGCGTGGTAAAGTTTCATGTTCAAGGCCAACCCTGCAGATAAAGTATACCAGTTTATTCCACCGTGACGTCATGTGATAAATGTTGACAGGGGCGTCCTTATTGGACAGGGGCGTGGTGACGATTTGATGGGATTTAAGATGAAAAAATTTATTTAGAGGTCGAAGTCTTTTCACATCCCTCGTCAGACAGACAGGATGTCAGAGATTGCACCGCGGTCAATCCTTGATGGAACGTTTTTTTGAGCCCATTGAAGACTCCTCGTCGTCCGAAATCACAACCTTCAAGGCAAAGTGCCGAGCCTACGGGAAAGTAACTACAGGTTCAGGATCAAAACCTTCCACTTCCTACTTGAAGCTTCATCTCATTTGGCGTCTCAAACAAATTTCAAAAATGTATCGCAGTATCAGTATTTCTGTATTTGTATTTCTGCCCTCCCTAAAATGTATTCCTGTATTTGTATTTCCAAATACATTTTGCCTCTATTTGAAATGTATTTCCGATACGTATCGCGATACACTTTTACAGATATATTTCAGTATCAGTATTTCAGCTACTATTTTAATGTATCCCAGTATTTGTATTTCCAAATACATTTTTGAGTATTTCTGCCCAACCCTGCCCTAACGGATGTTCCGCCTCATCATTCGGTGAGCTGATTTCGTAGATCGCAGAAATTGGCTCTTCGGGTGTGTTGCGGGTAAGTAAACGCGCAGGCATTTCTTAGAGTGTAGTCACTGACAATTTAAGAAACGTAGGGCGTGCCAAGGTTCCAGCATCTCGTTATCTCCTCGCAGCCAATCAGATTCCGGCGTTAACCGAATAGAACAACGAAGAACCAATTAGAAAACAAGAAGTGCGAATATAATATCGTCCTGAGTTCCTCAAGCTGGCAGTGTCTATAAAAACGTTCATACATACAAAAGATTATTTTTTCTGAAGTTTAAGGGATTTGTTAAAAGTCGTGAAAGCTACACTCATGCGGTTTGTGCAGCTGAGTTATGCGGCCAGGGGAACATGATATAGAAGGCTAATCATTGTCACGATCAGTCGGCTAATTAAGTATGTTAATTAACTTTTAATTAGGGAAAATAGCTGTATGGTTCCAATTATCAACTTGCCGAGCGTCATCGAAAACCACTAGATAAGTCATTATTGGGAAGACATCAAGCGCGTGACAAATACAATATAGTGGGCTAAAGTTACAACTCGAGCAGCGGGAGCAAGGGCTGCGATAAGGCGCCCGCGCAATTTTTCCCTTCCTTATCAAAGCCCCGGCCTTGTACCTGTTGCACGAGTGGTCCCTTTAGCGCACTACTATACGCCTCTCACGCGCTCAAAGTGTTTCTAGAAATTGTTAATTTAGTGACTTTAGATGATGCTCAGCAAGTTTCTAATTCAAACAATTTGTCTATTTTCACTACTAAATAAAGAGCTAATTAACAAATTTTACTTAATTAGCTGGCCGATTGTTACGATTAGCCCCCTATACTATGTTCCCCTGGCAGTATAACCGACCTACACAAACCGTATACGTGTAGCTTTCGCGGCTTTTTTAAACAAATTTGTTACACTTGAAAAAAAACCTCGTAACTATAGATTATCTAGGCTGTATTTTCTACACCGGTAACGCCATCATTACCACTGCATAAGAACGTGATTATTTATTCCATTAGAGCTTGATGGCAGTCATCTCGCCCCCAGATGGCGTGCTGTTACTTAGGTGCTGCCAAGTATTCTTTTGCCTTCGCCATCTTGAGATGAATCACCTTTTGTCCCATCGACCTTAAACGTTTGCCTTTTTTTTTTTCCTTCTCCCTTTTAAGGTGTCGTTGGCACTTCGCCGTATCGTCAAGTTCTGCACGGAGGAAGAGCAAGAGACCGGGAGCGACTCGACGGGAGGAGAAAAATGCAGACAAAAGGGTAAGCGCTCACATCAGAAACGGCAAGAGATGAGAGTGACTGGTGGAAGTAAGAAAATTAAATTGATTAAAAAAATTTCCCAGTGAGTAATCAGAGAGATCATGGAAGAAGCATGACTTCCATGATCTCTCTCGCCGTAGCTTTGCTCGTCTCAGGACGAGCAAAGCAACGGCGAGGCTGACGTCGAGAGGATGCCCTAGTCGTTCCAGCCACCGAAGCGGCTGCTTTTGTACGAATTTCGAGTGACGGGTTAATCTTCTATGATCTTGTAGAGGGACAATAGCGACTTCTGGGACCCACAAAAGAGATTCTCGGGAAGAGGGGAGTTCCTCCTTTCCCTCTTTTCTCGTCGTGGCCGGAGGCGAAACACTCACCGTCACTAGCTGTCAAGGTTCCTAGACGAGTAGATGGGCATTACAAACGAGGCCTTAGCGACATCCACCAGGTGCTCTTTGCTGATCGTTGAATTCGTTTTAAATTACTTTTCGTTACTTATTTAGAGCGCAGCTCTTAGGCGCCCGTTTCCGGCTTGAGCGGCGTCGCCGTCGGCGTCGACGTAGGCGTAACCGCGAGCCCCCCCCCCCCCCCCCCCGAGGACCTCGGGAGGACCTCGGGTTCCTTCGGGAGGACCTTGGGAGGACGTCGGGAAGTCCTCGGGTTTCTTCGGGAGGACCTTGGGAGGACCTCGGGTACCTTCGGTAACCTCGGGGAGTGGGGGTCACGTGACCCCCCCCCCCCGAAGAATGAGGGGAGGAGGAGGAGAAGGAGGAGAAGGAGGAGGGGTATACCCTCCTCTCAGTACCCTTCCCTCCTCCTCCTCAAGAGCTGCGCTTTAATTCGGCGTTACAGGGAGTTGTAAACGGCTGTCACTTTTTTTAACAAGATATTGGTGTGTCCGATGTGATACTGCTGCTTTGAACACATATCGCCCAAAAAATAACTGCCGAAATTTCGTTGTAGTATCCCTTTAAGAAGAGTGTACGTAGGCATATGGTCACTGCTATGGCATTCAATATCTGTAAACCATGTATGAGAGTTCGAAAGACTCCAGCACGCAAATGTCAAATCCAAGCAGCTGCTTCCCGTAGTGCCCCGGTAAAAGGTCCGACTTCCGTCATTCAGAGTAAAAAGACCGTGCTGATGGGTGAATGTCACAAGTGAGGTACCTCGGGCGGTTGTTTTCACACTTCCCCATAAAGGGTCATGGTAGAGCTAATACGAAAGGAGTCAAACTGCGTATTTGGCGAAATATATCCTGCGATTAGGGTGAGCATGTTGCGGCCTTGTTTGGCAGTTAAAGCGACGTACTCACCGGTGGCATCCGGAGTAAAGCTGTGGGAGATGTGGGTAAGGTCGTTACAAATCGCCACTAGAGCTTTGCTTGGAGATCAACCTCGCAGCGAATGAGAAACCTCATAACCCTATAGACAAAATTTGTCAGTAATGCTTGACTCTGATAATGCTATAACCAGAGATTAGTACTTTTACACTAATCGGCAAAACTCGGAAAGGCGGCTGCGAAGGCCCCTTGCATTTCATTGGAAAACGGTTGCTTGGTGTCAAATCGCATCTATTCATAGCACGTCCGGATTAACAGCTGGGGCCTGAGCAGAAAGTAGGCTCAATCATATATAGTTAAAAGTGTAAGCATGATACCTTGGAAAGAGCCATGCCTTCCGTAAGGGCTCTGGTCGTAATCGCAGGCCTGTTGTAGTAAATAATCCGATAATACGTTGAATAATCGAAGTAGCCTTTAGCTTTGAATGAGGAGTGGCAGCCGTTGACGTCGACGGCCTTTTTCTTTCTCCCTTCGGTTCTGGAACGTGAAGTTTTGGCTCATTTGAGGGAGGGGTCTCCTTTGTGAGCTTTTGTAGATTCTTCTTTAAAGCTTCAGCATAACCATAAGACCTTGGTTTCTGTTTCTTAGATAGTTCATTCATTGTGTTCAGTAAGTGTAGAAGTCGCTTTTCGACTTCAGCCGTTTGTTTTGTTTGCTTCTGTTGCGAGACGGTGGACCTTGCGGCGAAAAAGTCAACTGCGTGTTTGCGTGCTATAGTTGCGGGTATCACTTTCTCTCTGCCATTTTGGGTAGGAAGAGGACGTGGCAGCGTGAGCATGACTGCAGTTCGCGCATTTTTCTTGAGCAGAACACGTGTCGCTGCCCTCGTGGGTTTCTCACCAGTGACTGCAGATGGGTGGGCGCTTGCAAGTGGCTTCGCCATGTCCATATCCACAGCATCTGCAGCACTGAATTGGGCGTTCCTAGAACGGGGACACCGGTGGCGGACGTCACCGAGATAAACAAAACTCGGCAACGTTGTTTTCCAGAATGATATCTTCACTATGAAACTTTGTCCAAGCCGTCGGATTCTAGCCACTCGACCTTCTGGTGATCTCACATGTTGTTTAATTTCGGTATAAGAAGGTGAAGGTGTCGAAGTCTTTGATCACTCCTACTGCGAAGTGCCACGGAAAAGGCTTTCTTTCTTTCAAGCCGCAGATCTGAGTGCAGGCAAAGAGCGCATGGGTCGTCTTGCAATTTTGAGTATCCACTGCGATCAAACATCTCGTGGATGCATTCGGAACACATCTGTTCTAACGCAACAAACAGTTTTAGACTGCTGATCGCTGTCATGTTTCGGTTTTAACAGCTGATACGAGGGGTTTCCCCAAAAATTAAAATTATAAGGGTGTCTATTTTTTATTTTTTTTTAGGGGGGGGGGGGGGCATATAGAATAGAGGAGTCTTCGCTAATTAAAGCGGTGCCTTCAGAAAAAAACGGGGGAGGAGGGGAGAGTGTACACCCCCCCCCCTCTCCCACGGGGTGTGTAGGGAAATCACTGGCTGATACAAATATTACAGTAAGGCAAACTGTCATGGTAGGTGAGGTCATAACTGTGTCTCCGCTTTTGCTTGAACCGGAGTTCTTTTTGCCCTCCTTAGATGTCTTGGCATAGCACGATTCACCTTGGTCGGTGATGGCGATTTCCGTGTCGCTAGTCAACATTTCAGCGTTGGGTGGACAAATCTGGGGACCGTGGTCAGGTGCTTTAACTTGTCCCAGGTTAGTGATGGAGGCTCCGTTGTCTGGCTCGGGGATAGAGGATCCGCGAGTTGAAGAAGGCATGTTGTAGCGTTCAGTTGGGGTCTTCAGGCTTGCCGTTAGCAAAGGGGTTCCGGTAGCAATGCCATATCAAATCAGGGTTTATACCCCGAGCCGATCGAAAGCAACAAAGCCGACAAGTGGAGGAAGCGTTATTAATTGATCGCTGAAAGAAGAACTGTCTAAACTGGTGATTTTACCAATAGAAATTAGCACAAACAAATAAGCCGAGAAAAACACAGACTAGTTCGAATCGCTTCGTATTCTTCCTCCGATTGTCTCGGGGACTGAGACATGTAACCATCCTCATGTAATCTGATTTGGATTAACGGCATTGAGTACGCTGCCTCTGAAGAAAAAAAAAATAGTCAAACAATTTTGCAAACAACAACCCAAAAGGATGGCATAATTTTTATTATCGGAAGACACAAATAATTGGAAATAAATAGTAGCGTAAACACGCCGACGCGTCTGCTGCTTTTTGCTCACGCGGAGCAGAATATCACTCTTTTGGGAAGAACTTCACAAAACGCAGATTCAGGAAAATGGCGTGAGCATGATAGGCATCATGGCTAATGTCATGGCTCGGCAGATCGTACTGGCTGGCTGTACACGTGCTTTGCGGGGAAGAAGCCTATTAGCGCCAGCGGTATATTTTCATCGTTGTTGTTCAAACGCTTTATTTACATGAAAATGAAATGAGCCGCCGTGTCGCCTGACCGTAGGTCATCCGAAGCGGTGGCATGGTGAGAGAGATTTAAGATAGAAAAGACAAAAGGGAAGATATAGAGAGGGAGAGAAACTTGTACGTAGATTTTTTTCCTCCTAGAGTTCCCGATAGGACCGCTTCCGCCATCTATGAGCCGCAGTGTGAAGTAGGGGTTTATGTCTGCTGCTTGGGGGGGGGGGGGGGGGGCGCTTTTGTTTAAAAGAAGGTCCCTTCTAACTTTATATTTGGGCATTGAAATGACTTTCTCATGCCACAATCACCGCAGTAGACGCCTCCCGGAAAGGTTGCAACATAGAGTTATTATAATGCACGCTAGAGCTTCAACTGGCGCTAGTGTGCTGTTGCAAATTGAAGCAGACAGCAAGCAGTCGGAAATTGACTTCCGGTAATGCATTTCTATGGGAAAAAGAGAGTGGATTTCCTCTCTGCGCTCGATTATAAGAGCAAACATCACGAATAATTTGTACGTACTAGGCAGTTTGGAACATTTCCCAGTTACGCAGACGAAATAATTGGTCAGTTACGGCGTTTTTATTCTAAAATCTTGGCATGAAAAACGGTGCTAAAACCGCTTCGTACATGCATTTATGTGCACTGTCGGACACTGTTAGCGCGAACACGGCGTCGAAGCTTTCCAGCATGGGTGATATAAGTGCCAAACGAACGAAGGACATGTAGAAAACCGAGAGAGACGACATGAACTACGAAGTAACACTGGATAAGTAACTCCTTGTGCTTGCAGACGATCAAAATAAATTGAAAGTCACGTAATATAGTCCGATTTGCAATAAATAAGTAGTGCTTTATTCTTTCTGCTCATGAATATGTGCGAAGATGCTTAATTGTTCTGGGTTCAAATCATCACCCGCACGCTCCAAATCTTTGCAAATAGGGAGAAGCCAGGGAAGAGGTGCCCGATAAAAACTGCCCGACAAAGGAAATAATAAGAAAACCCACCTTTAGTAGTTCACGTACTTTATCCTTTACGTTTCGAACGTTTTTTAAACCACTCGTAAAGATGCACGACGGGGTCATTTTCATATAGTGACAGAACGGGCATATTAGCAATATATAAGCACCAGCGGAATGCTGGCGAACTTTGAACACACTGTACATTCCTTTCGATCGTTATTTTGCTTAGAATCGTCGCTCGTTTCTATATAACTGCCATGGAACAGAGGTTTGGGCCGGAAATATAGCGAAGTTTAACATCGTTCAGTGGTAAAAAAAATGCTGTAACTCAAGCAATTACACTTTCACAATATTAATAAAGGTACCTACTATCCGGTACAACCGAAATAACAAAAGTTATTCATGTTATTTTCCGGCGAAGAGACAAAATTAACGCGCTTTTTCCCATAGGAATACACAGGAAGACTGGAAAAGGAGACTGCATGCTGTCTGCTTCAATTTGCAACCGGAAGTCCCGTAGACACTAGCGCCAGCTGAGCCTCTAGCGTGTATTGTAATAGCTCTATGGGTTGCAACGTTCTGCAATGCCTGGAAGTCTAAAAAAAAAAATCTGCGAGAACCCTTTAAACGGTTTTTTCGACAAACCTTGCACGTCGCTGCTTATTTGATAGAGAGACAGAGAGAAAGAAATAGAGAAACAAAGATGCTAAAAAAAAAAAACGATCCACTGTCTAGTAAAACATATTACTAATTCTCTTTTTTTTTTGTTTGTTTATGTTAGAGATCTGGTTTCGGGAGTTTAGGCTGATATTCAAAACCAAAAACGCGATTATATGGCAAGTTCCGTTTTGAACAACGTTTCATTATACGTTTGTTATACTTCATTTTTGTTTTTAGGACTATGGCGACGTTACTAAAACTCTCAGTTGGAAAACTCACCCTTGAAACCTGGGCCGCTGGCGTCCACCGAGACCGAGCTAAATACGATAACAGCGCCACCCTTTAGCGACGAGTTGTAACATGAAAGTTGCCTTATATGGCTACTGCTAAAGTCGCTCAATGTTCCCAGACTACCAAAACTCCTGGGCTCAAGGTTCCATGATGGCGGCTCAATCTTTTCTTTTATACTGTGGTCACCAAGAGTTTTTAGAAAGTTTGTTTTTTACGTAAAAACAAACGAAAAAAAAAACATTTTTGTAGGAAAAGTTTATTGGAGATTATAACAAAACAACAGGCGCGTGATGTTTTCTCATATCTTTAGTTTACAAGGTTTTGTGGCACAATTACTATTGTTTTTATGCAACCACGTCCCACCGGTGATTTCAGGTGGCGCGTCCCAACCTGGGCACGTCCTAACTTTGGCAGTAATTCGCGGGGCGTCCGCTTGAGAAACGAGGGTTGGCATCCCTGAGACCCCTTCCACCGTATATGTTTCGGCGCCAAAATGGCCGATGAACGCCAAAAAAGAACAGTCACAGCGGACGCTATCGAATGCGATACTCCCGAAACAATACAAGCAACCGTGCGGTTTCCCGAGTGGCCGCTGCGGGAGAAATGGCGGCGTTGCAATCACCGTTAGCTCGGTACTCGAGTACGAATCAGTACCACTTTTTCAGAGCAGGCTGTATGGCAGTTTCCCAACTGAGTTGTTCTCGTAACGATGGACTATGGTAACGATTATTGCTCATAGTCGTAGTCATTGAAGCAGTTCACAATAAATTGCAACGGAGAACACTGGAGCATACCTATCGTCCCAGCTGTCGTTGTATTTTTTAGAAAGTAATAGATATTGTTCCAATAACCTTGAAACGATACCTTCGTGTGAGCAGAGGCGCGTGCGGAGTATGGTTGTCGAAGTTGTCGGAACGATCTACTAAAACTCCCTATCCTCTACAAGCTATATTTCCTAACCCCACGACGAACACCGACAGGAGAGGTGATATTGGAGCAGTGTTCCTTCGCTTGGAGCAAGGCCAGCGATGATAGCTCCGGCACGGTTCTAAAGAACGTCAGCCTGAACGTGAAGCCCGGATCCCTGGTCGGAGTTGTCGGCTTTGTCGGGAGCGGCAAGTCCTCTCTCCTTGCCGGAATTCTCGGTGACATGCACCGTCTCCAGGGCAGCGTGACATGTACGGTAGGTGACGTTGGCTTCTACTGGCGCATCAAGAAACTGGTCAAAGCAGCACCACCTACAGACCGTTCTTTCGTGGCGGCCGCCATGTTGAATTCTGACGTAGCTTGAGTTGGGGCAAAATAGCGAGTCACTTTATTTTCCGATTGGAAGGCGTTAGAATGCAAAGGGTTTGCGACGATAGTTCTAACATTTTTGGCTGCATTTTTGTTTTATTGTAGTTTTGCTTAAACTATTTACTTTAGTTTTTGCCGTCCAACCCAACTATACGCTATATTTAAACCAGGCACCGTCAAATAAAAACTCTCTATAATCTTTTTCACACTAAAGGCCATTCAAAGACTTGTGTTTGCTTAGAACAGAGGTCTTGAGACCTCTTGCAACGAGAGAACACAGTTGCACGCTGGCGCCATTTGTGAGGCGACGCTGGAACTGCCTTTCGCTACTGCGAAGGTTTTGCGATATTTCCGAGATCAAATGAACGCGCTTACTATCTAGAAGAAATGGTTGTTTTATTACATCATCAAAGCCTTTTCAAGCTAAGAAAGAAAAAACTCGGCTGAGCTCGTATCGAGACCGAGTGCTATGTCAGCATTTGGCCAGGACTGGTGTCCAATCACGCCCTTCTTTGCCAATGTTGCTTGATGAGGCTTTGAAAAAGACCTATTGCCGCGTGAAGACTTCCTCTTAATGTGGTCCTCCATCCAATTACCAAAAGACATCAACAAGGAACATGATGGACGCGCCATGAGTGGTATGCCTGGAAGTACAGAGTTCTATAGTAGGTTACAAGTCAAGAAGGTAGCGGCAAATGCCCCTCAAAGGGAATCATATATCCCTCCGCCACCTCCGCATCCAATAGCGTCCCATCGTTTCCGTGACGTCGCGGCCAACGCGCGAGGAGGGTCTTGCCTTTCTGTACATATTTGCTTTATCTTTCGACTTTGACTTGGCATTGTGGAAGCCACGAGAGGGAGATTAGAGTCTTCTCCTTCCGATGCAAACAAAGACAACTTTCGGGGATTAGCGTCCCCCTCCGATTGATACAAAGGCTGCTTTCAGGGGCTCGGTTCCCTCTCCGATGAATACAAAGGTCGCTTTCTTAAAACGTGGGGGTCGGAGACAAGTTGCCACCACTTTGTGGCCATTATCTATCCACTGAAGCGGAACAAGGAGCGTTTCCAGTGAACTCTTCTTTCGGGTGCGGAGGGATTTGAAACCGGCGCACCACGTTTGTGGGAGGAGCTTCTCCTACCTTCTTAACTTGTAACCGACTATAGTCGTGTCTTGGAAGGATCCACTAAATAATTGACATTCACGCGAACTGTCTGTTTCCTTGCCAGGGCCGTGTGGCTTACGTTCCCCAGATCGCTAATGTGCACAACATGAGCGTGAGAGACAACATACTGTACGGTACACGTATGAACAGAGCAAACTACGAGCGCGTGTTGCGTTCCTGCCAGCTCCGAAATGACCTCAGAAAATTTCCGGCTGACGATCTGACAGAGGTCGGGGAGAAGGTACGTTGCGCCAACTCTCGTACAAAAACCATCGCATCCTTTTTTCTAGTTTTAATGTATAGAATGCTCTTTAACAGAAGCCCCTAATTCCAAAAATTCGTTCGTCCGCCTGTTCAAGCATTTCGCCGCTAAAGTTAACGGGATAATTGACGTCATGTGACATACGGACGATTTCAGTTTCCTCGATGAGTTTAACAGGGAAATTGACGCCACTTGTACCATACATCATTGAAATTTACTCACTACATTTAGCGATAAAATTGACGTCACGTGGCCTATACACAAATTCAGTCTCCCGCTAAATTTAGCGGGAGAATCGACACCACTTTAACTGATGTCACGCTTCCTAAACAACGGTTTAATGTCTTCTAAACCAATTGAAACGATCGCTCCTCAAATTCGGCAGGCCATACGTTATAGGACTTTAAATATCAAGATCGCTGGCAGCTTCCTCTTTTTCTGTTTTTGTTTTTTTAGTTGAACCGGCATTTTGAAGTTCGTGCATTTGTGTGTTACAACGGTTTCACTCGTCTTGTTCCAAAAGGGTGAGACGTTGAGTGGCGGTCAAAAGCAAAGGATCAGCCTTGCACGCGCAGCCTACAACCAGGCCGACGTGTACCTCCTCGACGACCCCCTGAGCGCCCTCGATCCTGGAGTTGCCAGCCGAGTGTTCAAGGAGCTCATCGGCAAGGACGGTATCCTCAACAACAAGGTCTCCTCGAGTTTACTTATTTTTAGCTTTTCTTTAGCTCAAGGCCTCTAGCTCAAGGCCTCTAGCATTGAGGTCTACCAACTATCCTTCCAGTGAAAGCCAATCAGAGCTCGGCGTCATCCTGACGTCACCGCAACTCCTGCGCGAGAGGCAGACGACTTGCTTTTCGCATACCATGTAAAAGACAAGACCTGCATCGTCCCCCCTCCCCCTTGGTCTTGCCTTCTAGCTGGTATTGCTTGAGCCATAGAGTTATTATAATGTACGCTAGAGGTTTAACTGGCGCCAGTGTATATGCGACTTTCGGAAGGCAAAGTGAAGCAGACAGCAACCAGTCTACTTTTGCAGTGCTCCTGTGCATTCCTGGCAAAGCGCGCGTGAATTTTGTCTCTTCGGCGGAAAATAACTTAGATAACTTTGGTTATTTGTGTCGTACCGAATTGTATGCACTTTTTACAGCGGAGCTGAAGGGCTAGGTTCCTCAGGATCGTGTCCGTGTATGTCGACACAAACCTACCTGGACAGCTACCGCCATCTATAAGCGACGGCGGCAAGCACACAACCAGTATGGTTTCCGCCGTCGCTCGATGGCGCCAACCTCTCCAGCTATAATAGAGGAATGGATAGTTGGGCGCGTTGGTGGGAATTCATCATAGGAAACAGCGCAAAAAACAGACGACGACAAAGAAGAAGCACACAGTGTATCGAGAACAGCTCTGCTGGTCTTCCTTCTTCACGAGAGTGGAAAGGCTGGACGTTTTTCTTTATAAGTGAACGAAGTTTAACTTAACTATATTTCTGGCCCAAACCTGTGTTCCACAGCGGGTGTATAAAACCAAGCGACGATTCTAAGCAAAATATCAATTGAAAGGAATGTAGAGTATGTTCAAGGTTCGCCAGTTATCCGGTGGTACTTATATATTGCTAATATGCCAGTCCTACCACTATATGAAAATTATCCCAAAAAACATTCAAAATGTAAAGAATAAAGTACCTGAGCTTAGAAAGGTGTCTCTTTCTATTTTTTTTTATGCCGGGCAGCTTTTATCAGGCGCTTGTTTTCAAAGATTTTGAGCGGGCGGGCGATGCTTTGAAAGAAGAACAAACGGATTCGCACAGAGCAGAAAAAAAAAAAAGTACTTATTGAAAATCTGACTATATTACTTGGTCTTCAATTTATTTTAATCGTACTTGCACAGGGAGTTACAGATCCAGTGTTACTGCGTAGTTCTTGCTGTCTCTCTTGATTTTCCAGCCGTCCTTCGTTCGTTTGGCACGCATATCCCCCATGCTGAAAAGCCCCGACGTCGTGTTCGCGCTAACAGTGTCCGACAGTCCACATAAATACTTGCACGAAGCCGTTTAAGCATCTTTTTAATGCAATGGATTTGAAAGAAAGACGCCGTAACTGACCGAATATTTCATCTGCCTGACTGAGACATGTTCCAAGCTACCTTGTACGTACGAATTATTCGGGATATTTGCCCTTATGATCGAGCGCAATGAGAAATTGCACTCACTTTATACCATGGAAATGCATTACCGAAAGTCAATTTTCGACTGGTTGCTGTCTGCTTGTATTTGCCAAAGCACACTAGCGCCATCTGAACCTCTAGCGTGCATTGTATTAACACTATGGCTTGAACAGGCCATTACGCTGCGTCAGCTGCTCATCGGCCGCCCGTATTAAAATGTATATGGCAAAGAACAAAATGTTTTTTTTTACTGCTTCGAGGTTGAGTTCATGCTCCATTTGTTTCAAACTCTAGCAGTATAGCTTAGAGCAGTGGTTCTCAGCAACTAATGTTTCGCGGACCCCTTGTGGATCGGCGGAGATGATGGAGGACCCCGTTCGTGCAGGGGGCAAAGAAAACTAGAGGTTAATTATGATGGTGATTTAATAAATGAATATAACTAAGTGCTAGCGTGAAGATTACGTCTCTTTATTGACATATACACGTGAAAACTCACCCAAAAATTGGAACGTTTCTTCTCAATGTAAGAAAAGAAAACTTTTATTGCCTAATGAGGCTGGGCTTCGCGGACCCCCGTTTGAGAAACCCTGGCTTAGAGAAAACCCACTCTCTTTGATTGTACACAGCCAAACCTGCAGACTCGCGCCAGTAATGAAGATCGATGGTACCATTTGTTCGTTTGCAATATACGTCTCCGCATGGGTTGCTTTGAGGCATCGAGCGAAAACGATTTACCTCAAGCTGGCATGTATATTGTGTGCACATGGGCAGGAAGAGAATTTCTACGCACAATGCCGTGTTCTAAAGCCCTCGTGCTTGAAAAGCGCTTTATGAAACAAAGCTGCGCAGTGCTTTAAAGATGAAGATAAACGCACCGTTTTTAAAAGAATTAGGTAGAATTCAAATAATTGGTTCGCGGTCCCTTTTTGGTGACTTTTGCTTTTGGACGGCCCTGGTATTCAATTGCAGACGCGGATCATGGTGTGTAACCAGGGGTCATTTCTGTCATACATGGACCAGTTGGTCCTGGTGCACAACAAGCGTATCATCGTGTATGACAGCGCGGCCAAACTACTCAAGGACCCGAGGAGCCCCGAAACCCTTCGCAACAGCTCCGTTACTACGACACCCAGGCCGGCAACAGACCACAGGTTTGGAAACGTTTTTATTTTTAATGCGAAAGGGCACGGCATCAGCTTTCGAAGCCGCGCCAAACGGCACCTTCCCCTGTCCCACTGGAACGAAGCCTGTCACCTTTAGCAGAAATCTGATAAATAGGCTCCCATTGGCTGGCGCGGGTCGAAGTTTCAAGGAACTGGCTCTCGCGAGGCGTAGTTCCAAGGAACGCCACCAAAGAAGCCCTCTCCATGTCGGCGCGGTGCATGCAGCGGCCCGGCCGCCGGTAAGAGGGAGCGCCTGGCCTCAAAGCCCGCACGGGCAAACTCCGGAGAGGCTGAACGGCCGAACTCAGCGCGGCACGGCCACTTCACGAGAGCGCGCGCTCGGCCGTCGGCCGCTACCTCGGCAGCAGCGAAACGTGGCCGTCCACGCCAGTACACCGCAGACGAACTAAGAGAGCGGAAGATTGACGTTCATGCTTTCGCATTCACTACTCATAAGAGGTGCTAAGGTGTCCTCGGAATTTTTTTTAAGCATCATTCTTTCACCGTGTACTTGAAATAATTAAACATTGTTTCAGCCATAATGAAGAATGCATAAATTTGATCACGCAGATACTTCAAAACCATCAGCCTAGGATTCGTTTCACCTTGAAGGGATACTGAACCGAAATTCTGATTTTGCGAATCAGAGGCCGCAGAAGCCTTAAACGGGACGCTATGAACTCCAAAACATCACTCATACATCGATATCTCAAACGGATGGCCGTACTTTTGGAAAAGAAGGGCGCGATCAAGCGAGGTCTTTGACGTCATTGTCTTCCTGGAAAATTTGAGAATGAGGGGAAGCGGCCTCGCTTCTCTCCTCCTCGCTTCGCTTCACCAGCTCGACGGGGCGTGGCGAGAAGGAGAGGGAATGAGAATCGTGACGTGAGTTGTCTCGTCGGCCTCGTGAGCCGTGTTCAATCGCGATATTCTTTTCGAAAAGTATGGCGATCCGTTAGAAATATCGCCGTATGAGTGATGTTTTGGGGTTTTTCAGCGTCCCGTCTATCCGTCAAGCATTGTTTTGTGAGCTCAAAATTTTGGTTCAGTATCCTTTTAAAGCCCGACAAACTATAATTGTTATTCCGCAAGGTAGGCAAATCCTCCTCACCCCCCTCACCACCCTTCCCACGTTTCCCTCTCTCACTGCTATATTGACGGCCGGGGAGGGGGGAGGGGCTCCTTTTGTTTCTGCATCTTGGGGCTAGATAATCCGCGATAAGCTCCCGGCTTATACAGCCCCAAGTTGCAGCAACGAAAGGAGTCCCCCCGCCGTGAAGGCACCAGTGTGAGATAAGGAAATGAGAAGGGTGGCGAGGAGGATTTTTCTACACCAGATGCAGTCGACGCTACGAGCTGGTGGGATCAATCAGACAGCGTCAAAAACGCACCATCGTGGTGGTGGTGGCGGTGGTGCTTGCCTGATGTGTTGCTTTTCTCACTGGCTGTGGTGTTCGCCATGTTCCTGTAAGTCTTCTATCATTGCTGAACCAATCATAAACAGAAAAGGCTTAGTGAATCCCGCTTTGTACGCTTCTTGATTGGTTTCATTAGCTTCTTCGTCGGCTGCGTCTGGTAAGTATAGTTATACAAAAGTAACAGGTGTTCCAGAGCTACACGCTAGATGCCGCCAGTGTACCAGTGTGTTAAGCGGTTACAACGAATCTGAGCGCACTCGAGCACACTCAAACGCAAATGTGGGAACCAGCATTTCTGTAAACAGTGCCGTGTTGGCAGTGTTAAAAACGTGTAATGCTAACGGCTTTTACTTGCTATCAGAATACATTCTACTCCCGCTCATTTTCATTAGACAGCGCGGCTACAGCACCGTATCCAACGATGGACAGCCCGCGTCCGAAAGAACGTATGCTCATCGCTGTCCACGCTTTCGTGCTGAGGGAGAGGGATATGCCACCGATGCACCGAGGTACCGAGTTTGTCAAGACAGCAGAGACGGCGGTCTCCGCTGCCTCCGAGGCTGTCCACGACAATTCGCAACTTTCACGACCTTATAGGGACGCGCTGGCGCCTATCGAAATGGCTATCATCGTGATGATCGTCGCAGAACAGCGGTACGAGGCTGGGTCTGCGACGCGTAAGTAATTATAGTTTGCTTTATACGAGCAGTATTAGAGCCTTTTTTTTTTTGTTTTTTCACGTCAGGAAGGTGTAGGCAAGCACCTTTATTTTGAAGCCGATCATCCAGGAGCTAGGGAGCGCGCTTCTCACAACGCGGTACCACCATCGCTGAAAGTTGCGAATAGACGGCAGCAGACACCACGCCCAATCCAAAGGGAAAACCCTCGAGGCTACGCGCGTCCAGCCGTCCTAACAACGCAAAAGATTTCGGCTCGAAGGTCATTAGAGATTTGCGGACTAAGATGTCTTCCCAGTTAAAACGTTTCCTTCCACCTCCCGATTCCTCTCACCCTACACAAAGTAATCAACGGCGACAACTACCCAGGTTTCTTTGCCTTCCGTTTCTGTCTTCTGCTCCTTCTGCTGCATACAATTCGGAACGCCGAATATGTTGGAACAGTAAAGGGTCTGGTCGTCGCCGACGTAATGTCGACGTATAACGCGCGCGCGTTACGTTGGGGTATACTGAAATTGACATGTTCATGCCTTTAAGCTTAATAATCTTTATTTGGACTCCTTGAGTCGCGGGTGGAGGGGCAAAAGGTAAACAAATTTTACCTGACGAGGCCCCACCACCCTGTACATAGCTCAGCAGCATACAGCAGTAAACGCAAAGAAAACAATGGAGTCAATATCGTGTCCACAAAACAATATTCTTATTTAAAACAAAATACAAATACAGTAATAATAAAATTAGACACATATAAATAATAATACACATGATAAGGCACTTCATAGAATTGACAGTAATAAATTGCTAGGAATTTGTCGCTTACAAAGCAAAGTATCGGTAACAAGGATAAATACAGAAAACAAAAAACTGATAATCAGCCCCATAAATAGACAGAAAATGATTAAATAAACAGTTTCACAACACTATTCATAAAATGGCAGGAGATAACGTTTCATATTTTCTTGAAGGTGAAAAGTGAAGTAGAACTTTTTATTGACTCAATGATATCGGGGTGGTTGTTTAGGAGCTCGGGTATTTTTAAGCTATTGCCTGGGAACCGTAATTGGTTCGTATTTTTGGTTTCATGTAGATTTCTTTTCTCAGATTGTATGGCGTTGTCTTCGGGTAGTAGGTCTCACTAAATGTATTTTCATCTCTGTTGTAGTAACTATATATATACATTGCAAGTTTAAGGATAAAGAGGCTTTCAATGTTCAAAAGTCGATGCTTTGCAAATTATGGAGCTGTATGATCAGTAGAACCCAGGTTCTCAGTACAACGAACTGCTTTCTTTTGTAGACCAAGCATCCTAGTCAAATTAGATTTTGTAGTGGTTCCCCAGACCAATAAACAATAATGAAGATGGGATTGTACTAGACTCTAGAGTGTAGTAGAGCTGACGCTTAAGCCAACAAGGAAGGATTTCTTTGAGTTTGTATAAGACGCCAATAGATTGAGATATTTTCGACCAAACATGATCTATATGACGCGACCAGCTTAGTGTTTCTTCCAACCAGACGCCCAAGAATTTAAGGGAGGACACTCGTTCCAATTCAAAGTTTTCAAAAGTTATTTTTAGATTAAGATTACAACGAAGTTGCTTATGACCCGGTTTAAAAATAATATATTTCGTATTGTTGACATTAAGTTCCATTTGATTGGAGTCTGGCCAGAGCGCTAATTCATGAAGCCACATATTTGAGAAATCTTCTATCACACTTAGATCCTTATCAGTAAAAAATACACTAGTATCATCTGCATATAGGATTATGTCGGGAGTGCCAGGTATGTTCACAATATCATTTTATATAGTAGAAAAAGCAATGGTCTGAGGATTGACCCCTGAGGTACAGCATATTTTATTTTTCTTGGTTCAGATTCGAATCCATTAATTTTTACGTATTGCGATTTGTTCGATAAATAGCTGCAAATTAAATCCCAAGCTGTGCTCCTTATACCATAATGAATCAGTATTTTTTAGAAGGATGTCGTGTTTAATCGACTCGAACGCCTTGCGGGAGTCTAAGAAAATTCCCACGGTGTATAGCTGACTTTCAATACTATAGACCAGTTTATCTTTAATATGTAATAGAGCCTTTTCTGAAGATTTATTTTTCTGAAACCATACTGTACCTTCACTATTATTTGCCTTTCTTCGAGATATTTAGAAAGCCTAACATTAATTACTTGTTCCAGGATTTTAGAAAGTAGTGGGAGTACTGAAATTGGCCTGTAGTTGTCTATATTGTTGCGCGGGTCACCTTTATATATAACACACACTCTCACAAAGTTTCATTTTTTGTGGAAATGTACCAGTTGATAAATCATTGTTGAAAATATGTGTCAGTGGAAGACTGATAAGATGAGAAACTGTTTTTATCGGTACTGCCTTGATATCGTCTACCCCAGCTTTTTTAAGTTCAAAATAATCGGTATTATCCCTGTTTCTGTCGTAGGGCAAAGAAACACTGAGTTCATATTTGAACTGGTGACAGGTATAGATCAGAATTACTGCTCAATGTACATGATGAGGCACCAGCATCTAAGAAATATATGTTAAATTTGTTGACCAAGGACATGTTTGAATATAAATCACCATCAATTATTAGTTCATTAGGTAACGCATCATGGGTCAGAGAAATAAGACTTTCTAGGTTGTTCCATATCTGCTGTGTATCGTTATAAACTGGTCGTTATAAGCTCTGTCACATAACTTAGTAATGTCAGAACGATAATAAAACATGTAAGCTTGTTTTTAGTCTTTTTTTTTTTAGTTTGGCATTTTGTGTGTATAAGGTTAGTGTGTTTGATGTTTGTGCGTATGTTTCTTCTTCGTCTGTGTTGCGATGCACCACCGAGAAGGCATGTTACTGTTGGTGGGCATCAATAAACACTGACATAAACAACAATTCGAAATTTTTAACGCTGCACCGGACCAAAACTCGACCGAAATTGAGATGCTACAGTTACCGCGAATATGTTCTGATTATGTTTGCAGTGGTGATGATTCTAAATCACAGGGAGAATCTGACGGGCGGCTGATGGGACAGGAGCAGTCCAAGTCAACAATGGTATGAACATAATGTCGCCTTCTATGCTAGACGTTTTACCACTCAAAACAATGTTGGGAAGCCCGAGGCGGAGGGTCAACATAAAGAGGCATTTTCGACTACTGCGCGTGCTCAAATGTATTCACGAAGCTTGTCAATGAACGATACGGTGTCATGCGCTGCAGTACGTACACTCCCGGTTCATAGATGCTTTCATTTCAATTACATCGCAAGATATTAACTTCGTAATCACCGCTTGTGGTGCAATCCCTGTCTTAAGAAAGTAAATATTTCCAAAGATTAGCTCGTAAACTGCAAGCATACTTTTTAAGATTTAGCCAAATAGGGCCAACCAACTTCAGGAGCCGCGTAAGCGCGAAATATGTAGGTCGGTCAGTCCGTAACCGCTTAAAGATATTTAAAAAAAAATGAACAAACGGTGTCAGGGATAAAACCCCGGTCACCGGCGCGGAAGCCCAGTGCGCTGCAACTCGTAGGAACGGCAGGAACAGAAGCAGGTGGTGTGAGAAAGCGCGCGGAGGGTAGAGGGGTGGAAAGGGCAGGAAAGCGGCGCTTCCCCTCTCTTGGTGACCCGCGGGAAATTCAGCGCAAAGGCTTTGTGTCCGGATGGTGCCAAAGGGAAGCGCGCGCGGCGTCATGAAGAAACAATGGGTTAACATAATCTGTTTTCATACAAAACCCTGCGCTAGGCACCACCTGAACTTAGAGCACCACACAACCCAGGCACTGAAATACTGAAAGCTATGTTATACTCCGGCGTTCAGTGTAGCAAACGCGGCGTAGCGCAGAGCAAGCAGATACTAATTGGTCGCAGCTATGGGGTTCCTGCTCAACGGCCAGTGAAAGGTGCACGTTCTATGCTACACTGCGTTCGCTGCCTTAGGGTCCTCCTGCACTAGGCACCACCCGAACTTAGAGAACTCCTCACCCATATAAAAGTACCGGATCTAAACGCGTCTAGCAAAATAAGAAAGCATGCAGCGATTTTTTTTTTATCGCCCCTGCATTTTTCTGTTTTTTTTTGGTTTTTTTTTTGTAGGCCCTGTCGTACAACACGCTCAATACATTCGACGAAACCTCTTCTTTTGGTACTGCAGACCTTCTGGGGGCTCACGTGGGCGCTGTTGCGGCTTTCGGGCCTCTGTGTTCCCGTGGCGGTGCTGGCCCTCGTGGCCTGCGCCGTGGCACTCGGCTACCAGCTCATCTGGATCAAGGGGTGGATCGATTCGTCGGTAGGGGCCACGGTTCACCGAGCCTCCGACAGTTTCGATTGGATGACTGGGCTACTCGTCCTCTGCGTTGTGGATGGTGCGCTCAAAGCCGGCCTGTAATTACGATTCAGTTGAGAGTGACCATAGAGTTTTCGTAGACTGCTACCACCATCCCGTAACGCTTTCCGTAACCCGCCACAAGATCTGTTCACACAAGCGGCGCGCATGCGCAGCAGCCGCGTCTTAGCTGCAGACAGAGTAGCGGAGGGGGGGGGGGGGGGGAGGGGGGGGGGTAGTTGGTGTACGAAAGCTCCCTAAGGCTGCATTCACTCTGGCGTTCGAATCACCCCCGCGAAGCTGATCCACTCGTTTTAACGCGATTGCGTTGAGGAGCTCGTGTCGCAGAAAAGTCCGCGTCGGTGGTGTGCACTAAAATCCAGGATTGGTCGATAGGGTCATGACGTCACAGCCAGATGACCTCGCGTGGGAATTTCAAACAACCCATAACGCTCACGTAAAACGTGACGTCACGCGGGGAATTAAAGTGATTAAAACATGACATGTAATGCGAATTAAAGGTCGCGGCATCTGTCAAAGGATTTCACTTTAAAAAGTAATTAATTTGCCTTAAAAAAAATTGGAAGAATTTTAGGCGAAATTCGGACGCACGACCCTACGGTTGCGAGCCAGTCACGCTACCGACTATACTCTGTCTCACCCAGGGTGTAAGATAGACAGGTGGGGAAACAAGAGCCAAATGAGCGACCCGATTGTGTCCCCCTCGGTTTTCTCTTTTTTTGTGGCGCCATCTATGTGGAGCACCGCGAACTCTCACTCCGGGTGGGCGACCGGTGGCGACCGGCTAAACTGACGGAGATGGTTTCTCGTGGATTTTCAATAGAGGCCTGTCGTGCTCTCGGTTTATTTTGCGCACTCTCCCTTAGAGTTCCATGCAAATCCGATTCCGATTTTTGGATGGATGGATGGATGAATACGGCTGAGCCCTTTGGATCGGGCGGTAGCTTACGCCACCTAGCCATTTTGTCTTACCCTTTAAGCTTAGAATATTTAAATGTGAAAACTATATTCACTCTGTACTGAAAAGAAAGTGAGGCTATAAATCCCCCTTGCCATCAGTTAATAAGAAAATGCCTAGTTTTCTCTCGCTTTCTGCCACCATTCACTTAATCTTTGCTTGGTAATCTCTACTGTCTTGAAATCCACTTTTCCTTCGCTGTCTCTAAAACCCAATGACCTTATTAAATCTATGTTGTCTTCGGTATGCATAGGGTGAAGCCCTTTACAGTAGAGTATCAAGTGCTCAGCCGTCTCGTCCTCCTCTCCACAAGCAGCGCACACTGTGTCCATTTCCTGGTACTTCGCTCTGTATGTTCTGGTTCGCAAAACACCTGTCCTTGCCTCAAACAACAATGAGCTTCCCCTAGAATTGTCATAAATGCTTTCTTTGGCAATAACTGTTTTGTTTAATCTATAGCCTTCCAGAGCCTTCTTTGTCTGCATTCCCTCTAGCCACCGATCTCTTTCTGTGGCTTTAACTTTCTTCTTAACTGAGACCTGCTCTTCCGTAACCCCACTATAGCCTAAAAACTTTCCTCTTAATTTCCTAGTGCGCTGTCTCCATTTTGTGTCTATACTCCTCATGTATAAATAGCTGAAAACCTTTCGTGCCCATTGCTCCCCACCCATTTGCCTCAAGCGATCCTCAAATTCTATCTTGCTCACAGCTTCCCTGCCCTCAAACGACGCCCATCCCATGTCTCCTTGTACTCCCTGGTTCGGTGTTTTGCAATGTGCCCCCAAAGCCAGCCTACCTACTCCACGCTGTTTTATTTCTAGTCTTGCATGCACTTCGGATTTCATGCATAGCACTGCGTTTCCAAAAGTCAAGCCAGGCACCATGACCCCTTTCCAAATCTCTCTCACCACCTCATACCTGTTGTAATTCCAAAGTGCTCTATTTTCATTACAGCCGCATTTCTGTTGCCCTTACCTATTATATACTTTTCATGCTCACTGAGATATTCTGCACCACCACATATCCATACTCCTAGATACTTGTATTTAGTAGCTCTCTCAACTGTGATATTCTGTATCTTCAGTCTCTCAACATCATCATTGTTAAAAATCATGACTGCTGATTTTTCACTACTGAATTCTAAACCTAATTCCTCTCCTTCCCTACCACATATGCTCATTAATTCCTGCAAATCTATCCTGTTGTTAGCCATTAGTACGATATCATCCGCATATATCAGTCCCGGTAAAGATTGCTGAATTGTTTGGCCTAGCTTACTGTACGAAAGGTCAAATCCAAGCCCACTCTTCTCTAGTCTATCCTCCAATCCTCTCAGATACAACATAAACAGCAAAGGCGATAACGGGCACCCCTGCCTAAGGCCTCGTCCTATCTCTATTTTCCCCGTTGCCTTTCCTTCCCATGTTATAATCACCTTATTATCTTTGTAAATGTTCCTTAATATTGCTGTTAGCCCTTCATCTAGGTTTAAGCTCTCCACTATGTCCCACAGAGTTTTTTGGTTCACATTGTCATAGGCACCCTTGATATCCAGAAATGCCAGCCAGAGCTGTCTGTTTTCTTTTTGCGCAATTTCTATACACTGTGTTAGAGAAAATATATTGTCTTCCAACCTTCTTTGTTTCCGAAACCCGTTCTGTAACTCGCCCAGTATGCCCTCGCAATCTACCCATTCCTCCAGTCTGTTCTTTATAATCTGCATTACCAACCTGTAAATAACTGGTGTCACGGTTATGGGACGATAATTCCTAATGTCTTTCTTCTTGCCGCAGCGCCATCTGTCGCAAATTGGGGGTACCTCCAAGCAGACGAGTACACAATCCGGTCACGACGCTGCGATAGGCTTCTTTTGGCCGTTTCCCCACCTGTCTATCTTACACCCTGGTCTCACCTTAGCATGGACTAATTGTTAAGGCTGAGCAAGAGCGAGCGGCAAGCCTTGACTGCCTTGACTGGAGCACTCACTGCACGAGCGGTCGTGCAGCCGCCAAGGCTTCAACCAAAGCAACTAGCTCGCGCTTTTAGCATGTGCGAATAACAATAGTCCATGCTAAGGTGAGACGAAGTATAGATGATTACAAGAAAGGCGACTAGCGGCCGCCATGCCTTTGATCGTGCGGACAAGACCGTGCAACGGCTGACTTGCCAAAGCTATGTTCACAGGCAAGTTGCACGTGCTTGTAAGCATGGGGCACGGGTAGGAACGCTATGCTTGCAAATGTCTATTAGCCCCGTGCGCGACCAAAAGCGTCGCTGTGGTCGGCTTTCCACGATTGGCCGAACGCTGACTATGACGTCGGAAAGGGGATTTATCATCGACGGAAATAAGAGGAATCAAAGAACTTTAATTTTGATGGTGTTGGCAGTGTTCCTTTGAGAGCGCAATAATTTCAAGTTTCCACCATGCTATTTACAAACACCATCGAACTTGTTGTTTGCAAGGTAATGACGTCACAAGGGGGAACCATAGGAGGGCGCCACCGAAACATCTCGCCGCTAATAGGCCACGCAAGGCATTTTTTTTTTCTTTAATATGTAGGCCACGCAATGCACGCTTGCACGGCTTG
This sequence comes from Ixodes persulcatus, assembly GCA_013358835.2. NCBI lineage: Eukaryota > Metazoa > Arthropoda > Arachnida > Ixodida > Ixodidae > Ixodes > Ixodes persulcatus. Next base: position 359,595 of record JABSTQ010010146.1, read on the forward strand.
GGAACGAGCGGGAGTTTATAGACTAACACGCGGCCCTGACGTCACGCAGATGCGGTGGCGCTTTCAATGGCCCTCCGCATGCGCAGACGCTTCACTTCATGCGAATTTGGCTTCTGCGCACGCGCAGTGCCCACACCTTGTGTGGGCAAACGCGGGCTTGTTTGTAAACAGCGTGTAGGTCTATATGTTTATATGTTTCGCTATCGCGTTTTCCTGGACAAATGCGCGTGAATTTGCATTGCATCTTAGCAACTGCGTTCCCGACCACTTTGCGGGTGCACCAGTGTGAATGCGGCGTCTCGCCGCATTTACAATGGCGGGCGAACCGCGTTCGCAAGGCGGTTGAAAACGCGATCGCATAAAGATCTAATACATTTTCGCGCGCGTTCGATGATGAAAACGAACGGATCCACTTTGCGGTACACCGTGTCTTTTTTTTTTTTTTTGACGTATGTGCAGTGTGATTGTGGCTTGATGGGTATCTGTTCTGAGGAGGGGGGAAGGGGGGGGGGGGGGTCATTTGATAGTTTTGGTGTGCTGTGCTGCCAATATTTTGTTTTGGTAGCTATTTAATAGACTCGTCGTTTACCTCACAATCTGAGCTATTTACTTACAGTTTCAGAAATACTCTCACAGCCAGAAGTGTTTCAGCACATGTTCGAGTTCAGGTTTACTGATACTCCACAAAAATTCGTAGATTGTTTTTTTTTTTGGTTTGTTTCTTTACTCGGGTTGGGGGGTGTAAAATGTAAAACAAATGCTTCAGGAATTAACGTACGACCTTTATTTACACAATAATATTAGGTAAGGGAACACAGTAAATTATACAACACACAAGAGGAATGGAACTACAAAAAACGCATTTGATTTTCCCTTCGAACAAACGAAGAAGTATTAGTGTTACACACCAATGTCATTGAATGAGTTCTTCCAGTCGCTGGTGCATACTGAAGGTGGGGAAAGGTTTTGGGGATCGCACACACACTGACAGGACAAAAAGCGCAGGGCAGATCTCTTTTGAATGCCAGCATCCATCATGCACTTGATGCTTTCATCGTGCTTTGGGAGCGCGAGCACGCTCGACGCTTACGAGACGCCCGTGTGTTGCCGAAGGTAGGCAGCTGGCGCCGAAGGCAAAACAACGAGATGACCTCCTGCCGTTCTTGCCCTGTCAGTGACTACGGTTAGATTAGTTTTTCTTGGCTTATTCCGCAGTGGTCGCCCGCTGTTTCGGCGGTGTCCTGCTAGCTCACAGCGGAGCGCATTTGTCCCGAACCATTCACGCGCAAATGCTGCGGTGCGTCGTGTCCAGCCCGGTGTCCTTCTTCGACACGACCCCTCGCGGTCGCATCATGAACCGCCTATCGGCGGACCTGGACAGCATCGACTCCAAGATGTACCTGCTCAGCAAACAGAGCCTCCAGAACGGCCTCATCATGTTCGCCAGACTCGCGGTGATCGGCGTCCAGTCGCCCACCGTGCTCCTCGTCGGAGCGGTCGCAGGAGTCGTGCTCTTGTACGCATTCGTAAGTATATAGACGATGGCACTGCCTTTGCAATTGCCTAAACGGTGCGAGTTCCGAGAACACTGCTCCTAGCAAAGGTTTTTTCAGGAACTCTCTTAGCCTACAGTCAGATTGATCGTACATCCAACAATAGACACCGTATTCGCTGAAGACATTAGGACAGAACTATCTGTGGACATGATTCAATAACGTTCGAAGTATGTATTCTTCAAAACATGCCTGCAGACTGTTTTTTGCGTAACCAATTTGACAGAACAATCTACAAACGAGAACACGCACAGTGGCCGTAGACTGTCTTTGGTATGATGTGTGAGTAGTGTGATCACTGGCTTAACAGATCATTCAAGAGACATGGCTGGAGACATTGTCAGATTCGACTATACCAAAACTGTTCGCAGACGTGTTATACGTTTGTCGTCACGTCTGCTGCCAACACCATTTCCTTGTACGATGTACGAACAATATGACTCCGGTTGGAGAGTGTGGAGCCGCGCCTAGGCCTAACCGGTGCGTACCGCTTGGCTTGTCTCCAGAGGATCACCGTGCGGGCCTCCCACACGTCCAGGTTCTTTGAGAGCGTGGCCACGTCTCGTGTGCTGTCCCACGTGACCGAGAGCATGGATGCAATGAGCAGCATTCGGGCGTACGGGGTCGTGGAGCGCTTCTGCGACCACTTCGCCCGCCTGGCGGATGTCAACATGCGCGGCTACTTGACCTACTGCATGTGCTTTCGCTTCCTCCGTGCCATTGCGGCCCTTTGCGGACTCGCGGTCGTCCTGTGCACCCTCCTCCTCTGCGTCGTCGGAGTAGGGACGCTGGACAGCAGCAGCGTGGGACTTTCACTCAGTGCGGCGTCTACGGTGAGAGTCTCGAAACAGTGGGGAGATATAGCGAGTCATTTTTAGAGCACAAGGTCCCGAAATCATGCACGGTGCAGATGGTCCCTTTCGTAAAACAATACCTACAATGTAACGTATTTTAGTGAATCGTAGAACTGTGGTGTGGGGGCGCGTCTTCCCGGGGGGGGGGGGGGGGGGTGGCACCCCTGAAGCCCCTTCGCAGTATCTGTTTTGGCCCCAAAATGGCCGATTAAAACCAAAATTAAAGTCACCTGCAGTTCCTCGAGTGGCCACTGCGGGAGAAATGGCGGCGTTGTGATCGCCATTAGCTCGGTTCTGGAGGACGGGTCAGTGCCACTTTTTCAGAGCAGTCTCTATGGGAGTTTCCCAACTGAGTGGTTTAGTAACGTTGCCTAGAACTAAAGCAGTTTTCTTCTGCTGGCGGCCTCCACGGAAGCTAGTCAGCCCGCAGATTGCAAAACTTTAGCAGCATGCGTAATTTACGGTATTCACGGTCGCTTAACATTGTGAGCAGTCCTCGAAATGATTTGGTTCAATCTATGAAAAGAAGCAGACTAACAGGAAGGCAAATCGCCTTCCGCTGTCCCAAGCCTAAATCTGGTCTGAGCCAGCGGAGTCAGACGCCAAACCGGTCGCCATCGTTTCAACCCGAGTCGTGAACGGCGCTGGCTGCGTTGAGGTGACGACTCCAGCGGCCGGAGTGGGAGAAACGAACGAGAAGGGCCTCCCGAAGCCCCCAACGACTTGCGCGTGAATGCGCAGTATCGTTAGCCATGCGTCTGACGACAATCCGTTCGTGTGGAAACGCCCCGCTAAAACCTAATTTTCAGTTACCGTTCTGCCTATTCAATTAGGGTGAGAGGAGAAAGGAAAACGAGCATCCATGTTCAGGCATCCCCCCGGAACTGACGATGAAAACGGCGTGTGCCCTTTCTCTCTTCAACCCGCCAATTCGGTTGAAATTATAATAATACCAATAATAATAATAAATCCTTTTATTTCCATTCATTGATGGCGGAGACCGAGGGAAAAGGCTACCCGCAGGCAGCTTGACAAGCCCTCGGCCCCTTCGCAGTGGCAGCAATGAAAATAATACAATTATCTCAGAGAAAGCATGTTACAAAATTAAAAAGATCCGGAGATTTCTAAAACATGAACTTGGTTCCTTTACGTGGTAAACATACAATATCAGAAACAGAGCGGAAACACTCCAAAGACAGCTTTGTCAAAGAATATAAATATCTAAAGAGTTTCTAAGAGCATGTATCATAGTGCAATTTTGACCGCAAACATGCTACATCAAGCACCAAAAAAGCAAGTAAACAGGAAGAAAAATATTTCCCTCCTTGAAATACACAAAATATCTCTTTTATTTTGAATATGTAAACACCATCTTAGCAAGCAGAACCTTATACAACTACAAGTACATTGACCTTAGTTTGTATAATGTAGTATTAATCAAATAAATTTTGTTATTAATATGATCATTCGGAGTTTTGGGAAGCAAGTATTTCAGCATTTGGGTTCCGTAGTTAGTTCTACATACGAGGGGCGTTCATAAAGTTCGTATTATTGTCATGAAGGAATAGGGATTCAGCAATGAAACTCGTGTAGGGGTTTAGTCTTTCCCTACGTATTCACCTCCTGAAGTCACACACTTTTGCCAGCGATGTACAAGCTGTCGGAGGCCATTGTTCTCCTTGTCTTGAGTGTTCAGGAAGCGTTCCACTTCAGCAATCACTTCGTCGTCGTCCTTGAAATGCTTTCCACGCAGTGGAGCCTTCATGCGAGGGAAGAGGAAGAAGTCGCTAGGAGCGAGGTTGGGTGAATATGGGGGATAACGCAAAATTTCGTAACCTAAAGAGGCCGCGTGTGACAACGTCGTCTGCGCCGAGTGAGACGGAGCATTGCCATGAAGCAGACGGACGCCTTTCGTGAGCTTCCCTCTGCGCTTTGACTTGATAGCCTTTCGTAACTTTGTCAGAAGCTCACAATAATAGTTTCCTGTGATCGTTTGACCTTTAATTGTGAGCATAATTTGTTAAGAGAACACCACGGCAGTCTCAAAAACATGCTCAGCATGACCTTTCACGAAGACGGCACAGTCTTGGTCTTTTTTGGCACTGGTGAGCTCACATGCTGCCGTTGTTTGCTTTGTGATTTTGTCTCTGGATCATAGTGGTAAACCCAACGCTCGTCCATAGTGATGAGGCCGTCGAAAAAATGATTAGGGTCACTCTCGCACAGCTGCAACATTTCCGCGGCCACTTCCTTCCGGAGGTCTTTTTGCGTAGGGGTCAGCAGCCGTGGAACCCAGCGCGTGGACAAATTCGTCATATGCAGGTTGTTGTGAAGAATGTTGTGCACTGATCCCAAACTCACGCTAACCTGCTGTGCTATCTCCTCGATAGTAATCCGCCGGTCAGCAAGGATTAGGGCCTCCACTTGCGCGGCACTTTGTGGTTTATCAATGAGCGACGGTCGGTCACTCCGTTCTTCGTCGTCCAGGCTTGTTTAACCACACTGGAAGCGTCTGCGTCATTTAACCATGGTGTCATCAACATGGGGGTTGTCCCCAAACACCGCCACCAGCTCGGAATGAATCTCCTTGGCATTACTTCCTTTCAAATGATGAAAACGGATCACTGCACGTGCTTCGACTTTGCCGACGGGCGGTGCCATATTTGTTTCAACGCCCTAGCGGCGTTCCGCGATACTATAGCACGCAATGTTTATACTGTGCTCAAACTAGAGGGACGCGCGCTCGTGTTGGTACCTGTTTCGTTCTCCTTTTTTAATTTTTGGTGCCAATAATATGAACTTTATGAACGCTCCTCGGATGTCCACCTTCCAGTATTCGATAAGACGGATTGAGTAAGCGTGATCGTTTCTAGTTAAGGAAGCCAGTGATTCTAGATTTCGCGTGTTACGTTTTAATTCTGATCGAAAGCTCTGACTTAACCTATAGGTATACAGATCAAAAGTGTTTATAATTGAAAGTCTCTCAAACAACGGCGAAGCATGACAATCGTAAGAGGCATTACAAATAGAGCGCAACGTCTTTGTTCTGCAATACATGAATTTTGTCTAGGGTGGTAATCGTAGTTGTTTCCCGCACAAGATAGCAATAACTGATATGCGAGTAAAACAGTGAGTTGTACAGTAATAATTTAACTTTTTTAGGAAGTATGGAGCTGTGACGTCGTACTAGACCGACTGTCTGCGCTAATCTAGATGTAACAGAATCTATCTGCTTATTCCAAGTCATGTCCTCCGTAAACAACACTCCAAGGGTTTGAAACGGGTTTGTCAATTCAATAATGCATGAGTTATAGAAGTTGTTTCGAAAAAGATATTATTTCATTTTTCGGGCGAAAATGGACTGCCTTGGTTTGTGCAGTATTATCTTCAAGAAGTTTCTCGACGCCCATTCGTGCAGTTTTAACAAAGCGTGATTTGCTATAGTTTTAATATCACCGGGTTGTTCACCAAAAAAACAAAAAAACAGGTTAGTATCATCTGCGTATATAACAAACTTTGCGTTCAAATTAATGCTTGTTATATCATTAATATAGATAATAAAAAGAAGGGCGCGAAGCATACTTTCTTGCGGAATACCCGAGAGAATAGGTTTTACTTCTGAGCAGCGTCCATATATGTTAGCGTATTGATGTCTCTACTGTATGATAGGAACTGAGCAGAGAAAGGGCGTGTCTTCGCACACCGTAGCGCTCAAGTTTATGAAGTAGTATTTTGTGGTTTAGCAGATCAAAAGCTTTTTGTGAAATCAATGGAGTACAAGTTTTCTCTCTTCAAAGTTCTGTAAAATTTATTATTTTTGAGTAAGTAACGCAAATTCAGTAGAATGATTTTTACGGAAGCCAAATCGACAGGGAATGAGCACATCGTGTTTATTAAGAAACACTGTCAAACAATGATGCAATAGCTTTTCCAATTTTTTTGAAAAGATAGGTAGGATAGAAATAGGCCCATAGTTACCAAGATCATTTTTGTTACCTTTTTTGTATATAACAGACACTTTAGCGACTTGCATTGTTTTGGGAACACTCCCGTTTCTAAGCAAAGGTTGAAGATATTTGACAAACAAGGAGCTATTATATCTATTACGTGTTTGATAGGCGAACCTAAATGTTATCACAGTCCGTACTGCAGCTATTTTTTTTTAATTGCCTGTACTTGGAAATTACCTCAGCTTCATTCGTTGGGCTAAGAAAACCTGAGTTAAGGTACGCTTATACTCCAACGTAACGTCGACGGGCGTGGCGTATCGCAGCGCGCACTGATACTGATTGGTCGCAAAAATCGAGTTCCTGGTCGCCGGCCAATGAAAGGCGTGCGTTCTGCGCTATGCTTCGTTCACTGCACTCAACGTCGGAGTATAAACAGCCCTTTACTGTTTATGAGCTTGGAAGGCAAAGAAGCTTCTCCACACGTGCTGGAAACTATGTTATGAGAAATATGTATGAAGAAGTCATTACATTTGTTGGCTAGTTCTAAGCCACTAAGTTCCGTAGAGAACGGCCGGTTTGTCGTCTGCTACCGGGATCGGGCGCGTGCCGTTTCCCTCTCCCACTCCGGCGACTCCGTTGAAATGCCCCGATGTACGTACATAGCGCTGCAGTCGAGCAAAATGGCACCACCCAGAGCGCCTTTCTTGGAATGGTATATGGCAGGGGTCGGCAACCCGCTGCCCTCAAGGCCATTTCATGCGGCCCCCGGCACGACATCAAAAAAGCCCTCCGCCCTACCACTTACCTACCGTTTGGGGTCAAAGCATCAGTTTTTACCCAAAACAGAGTTAACAGCTAGATAGGCAGAACAAGGGGCACTCCCAATCAGTATTGTCCGGCATGCCCATACTTGGGCGGATAACTTCTTCACTTCATTTTTGTCTTTTCTTCACCCTCCCCCCCCCCCCCGCACACACACACACACACGCACACACTTCGCGGCTTGGCGTCCGACCCCTCTGTGTCGGCTTCGTGACCACTGGGCCCGCCGCTGCGAAATGGTTGCCGACCCCTGATCTATGGAGACGATCCAGCCGCATTCGCAGCGGCGTTGTGCAAGGCCGAAAACTCAATGACGTCATCAAATCACGTTCAAACATAGACTCTAAAAAAAAAAAAAAAGGTATCACCTTACACCCTTTTGTCCCATATACTGCACCCCCAAACTTTAGTTCGACGTACAGCGCACTATCGTCGAACAGACGGCCCCAAATTTTACGAGGGGCGTGAGAACGGTGCGATTTAACTTTTTAAATAGCTAAAGTACGTGTCACAGACTACAAAAAGGAAACACTGAGGTTTTGCAGTAGGGCCAAGAAAACCCCCATTATATTTCCTTTTGTAGTGAGTAACACGTACATTAGCTATTTTAATAAGTTGTGCCACACGGCTATCATGCCTCTCGTGTAAGTTGGTACCGCCAGATCGACGTCAGTGCGCTGTGCGTCTAACGGAAGTTTTGGGGTGTAGTATATGGGACAAAGGGTGTAATAATACACCCTTTTTTTAGAGTGTATAGCACTTCCCTCCTGGTCGGAGCACTCTAAAAAAGGGGGTGTAGACGTCACACCCCTTGTCACATATACGACACCCCAAAATTTCAGTTGGACGTACAGCGCGCTGACATCGAACTGACTGCCCCAACTTTGGCGAGAGGGTTGATGACGTTGCGATATAACATATTAAACAGCTAAAGTACGTTTCAAAGTCTACAGGAAAAAAAAAACACACAGGTTTTGCTTTTGAGCCTAGAAAACCCCGATAAGTTTTTCGTAGTAAGTCACACTTACATTAACTATTTTAATGAGTTGTACAACTCGGCTATCAAGCCGCTCGTGAAATTTGGTAGCGTCGGTACAACGTCAGTGCACTGTACATCCAACAGAAGTTTTGGGGGGTCGTATATGTGACAAAGGGTGTAGCGTCTACACCCACTTTTTCTTAGAGTGAGAGATTAGATTAGGTTATGATGATGTGTGCTAACCAAGTCGCGTGCATGCCTACATTCGCTTCTTACTTTAAGCGTAGCTTAAATTTGATGTAGTCCTATCTAACGAGACCTGGAAACTTTTGTTTTGTCTCATTCTCTCGTCCAGATACCCATGTCCCTGATGTACATCTGCGTGAGCTCGTTCTCGGCTCTTCAGATGGTCGTGTCATTCGAGAGATGCATCGAATACATGGAGCTTCCTGCTGAGGTATGAGCTATGGGGCAATTAATGCTTAGCTAAAGAATCGGGGGTCGTTCACACTGCGCGTTCACTTCGTCCCTCCAAATTTGACTCGCTGCATTCCCTCCCTCGTCCTCTCCTTTACCCTTCTTCATATAAGCGTCTTAGGAACCTTTTTCCCGGTAGCGAGAGCAGTCGGGAAGGGGGTTGTCTGCGAACTACAAGTGAAGGGCAGCCCAACATGCCTCAAGTGCCGCAAGTTATGAATACAGTCGTCAGAGTAAAGTAAAACACTGCTCCAGTGGCACATACAGCTTCACGCACATTGCACACGCAAAACACATCCACACGGAGTCTGTTCTTGATTAGGTATCCAAACGTGCGAAGGCACAGACAAGCAGCACTTCGGCGTGCCAAGGATTAAGCTTTGATCACGCCTCGAGACCGGCAAAACTTGCTTTCGACGAGTTGTGCCTTTTTCCTGCGGCACTGCGCTTTCGTAAAACTTTCCACGTGTTCTCAACGGCAAGTCTCATCACTTACACGCAATTAAAAAAAAACATTTTTTGGTGACTGAACCGAGTAGAAACGTGTCTTCAGCACGCTGCCGCCAGCCTCTGCAACGCTAGCAAAAACGCGATTTCGCCGCATGCAAGATGGCCGTCCGCTGGCCGCACTCGCGGAGTGGGGAAGCGCAATCCAGCAATTGTCATGGAGATCACTGTCCCCACCAATCAGCAACAATATGTCCCCGCACCCGAGATATTACAGACTCAGTGTTATCAGACTCGTGTGAAATCCTGCATGGTTGGACATAATTCAAGGCAGGTATACTGTTAGATTAAGTGTTGCTAGGTTTCTTAGGATGATTCCGACAGAAGTTGGCAGAATTCCCCATCAGTCTGGCAACACTGCATGAAGTGAAGTATCACCATAATCATTCGCACCTCAAAAAATAAGTGCGTTGCGTATAGTCATTACGCTGCCAGTTTTACAAAATTAACTCGACAGAAGAAAAACTCGATTCTTTCGTCGGTTGAATGCACGTATGTTTATATAAAACTACAAGTAACGTATCTGAAATGCATATACATGCATCTTAACCACAAAGAGAAATTAGTAAAACAAAAATATTTTTACTAATTTGTTTGTTTGTCTTTTCGAGTGAAAACGAACGTAGAAGGGAGTTTCTGGCCATGACATTTCCCTCATATTAGGTGGACGAGGCAGAACAAAAGAACGAGCCGAGCAAAGATGTGATCAAGCCCGACGGACAAGAATGGCCCAGTCTGGGCAAAGTGGAGTTCGACTCCTTCGCTGCCTCCTACAGGCCTCAAATCCTGCCAGACGTGCTGAGGTGCGTCAGCTTTACCGTTGAACCGATGCAAAAGGTGAGCTCCTGTCAACCTCGCCAGATAATAAACATACTCTGTTCGGACAGCAATCGATATATCTGTACAAGGATGTATACCATCTTCACTATTATGTCTCAACGTACGTTGTTGTGTAAGATGTTTGTCAGAGCAAAGGAAACGACCTTTCTTTTCTGCGGGAGAAATGATGTGCTTTCAATACTTCCTACAGCGGGTAAAAATTAAAGGCATTCATCTTTTTTTTTTCTTGAATTGGGAGTATGATAATATTTATTTAATTCTAACTCACCGAGGTGACACATTTAAGCTTGACGAAAAAGGGATGCATACTGCATGTACAATATTGGCTTATGTGGCATCAGTCTTGAACACGTTACTAGGAAAAATTAATTAATTACAATTGCAAAAGTGCTCAATTTAGTTACTTTATTACCTGAGAAGAAAAGTAATTGGCAGTTGCTTGAAATAATCGTTACTTCTTCGATTATTTCGGATTTTCAAAGTGACATATTTTTTGTGCCGGTTTAAAAGCTGCAGATTTCAATCCGGCACAAAAATCTGTCGTACTATCTATTATTGGATCAGACTCACTGCACTATTAACTACTTATTTTTGCAGTTGCATGTGGTGCACATGCAACTACAAAGAGGATGTAGAGCATATATTGTTTGCATACCCAAAGTACCAAACTGGACCCTACACCATTCAATGGAAAAAAAAAAATCCTAGGCCCATGGAAGAACAAGCGGCATCAACGCATCGTCTTAAAACCTCTACAAAAGTATGTCGAAGACAATGGACTGATCGATCAACTTTGAGTGTGTGTGCGTGTGTGTGTTGTGTTTATGTGCGCGTGCCTTACTCTTCTTCTAATCGTCTTTATTCGCGACTCCAGCGAAACGAACACCACCAAGCGGAAAAACAGAGAACCAGCCGGATAGGTCGCTCCGCGCCCCTCCGTGTCTCTGGTGGCTTTCGCGGACACGTGTTGTCGGCGCGGTGGCGAACAGTGTATTTGACGAAGGTCCAAACATTTCTTAAGTTTGCCTGAGTGTTCATTAGTGTGGTGAAGCCTCAGTAGATTGTTTCCTTCCATGACGTGTTTGAAAGCCCTTTAATCCACAACACACTGTCGCGTGCTTTCGATTTCTTGGATGGGGAGGAATCACGGAAAAACACTTTGATTTCTTGTCTGTCTCGAATCACATTCCAAGTGACGACTACTTGGTAAGTGATAAGTGGTTTCTTTATAAGGATGTGGAACAGTGGACTGAGGACGACAGACGAGGTGTTTCACTGGAGGGAACACCAATGTTGCAGTTAAGTGAATGGAAAGGTTCGATAGCTGTTTTTCTTGAGTTTGGTTGTGTTCGATTAGCTTCAAGTTTGAGACACCCACGCCGGTCGGTGCGTTGGCTATTCATCTTGGCTGCTTTTTGGCGGAAACGCCTCTGGACCGCACCGAAGTAGTTGGGCTGATTTCGCAATTACTTGATTCAGGAAAACCTGCTTGCTGCATATGATAATGAGGGAAATTATCTGCTTTCAAAAGGTGGGGGACGCGTCTCGCAAAGTTAGAGGCTGTCACGGCATTATGATCTATCGCTCCTACAATATTTATATTATTCCCCCGCCGAAGCCAGCAGCAATATACGTCTACATTGCTCAGGTTGACCGGCCACAAAAAATACTCATTTTCTCCGTTCAGGATTCGAAGTCAAGTTCAATGCAGAGAGGTTCTGCGTGAATCTCCGATGAAGACTCTCCTCAGTTTGTCCGCATTCGTCTCCGTGCTACCGGCAGAACCATTTGGCTAAGTTTAAGTAGTATCTCTCTGTCTGTCAAGTATCATTTTTATTCAGCAGTTCACCTAATAGCTAGTCAACTAAGCTCCTATTTCAACCTGAAGAATATACTAATATCGCATTAGTGGGACATAGTACGTAATATAATACATAAACCGCTCGTGAAAATGACTTCTCGATTGCTACTAAAACCTGAATTGAAATACGAGTATCAGCTGCTTAGTGGGGCGCCATCGGGTTAACATGCTCCTTGGCTCAAAAAGCACTTGCTTAATATTCGTAATTTTCCTGCAGCCTGTGTTGTTGACCGAGCAGACGACTGGAGCTGTTTCTTAAACGCGGATACGCACAAAAGTTCGATTTCGCGGACAGATAAGTTGCATGGTTTAGGCATGCGAGTTAGCTAAAAATTACTCTCGGTGGAACAATTCTGTCGTCATCGCCGCTTTCCTTAGATTATCAAAACTCATTAGACTCCATTACTGTCTCTACGGAGCCCATAGTTTCGGTTTTGAACGAAATCTCCGAAACGAAAGTTTGATATGAAAAGAACAAAAAACACCGGGAAAACAAAACTATGCTCTGCAAGTTTATGTGCACCAGCTACGCTTAACGGTCTCAGTTCAAATAACTATAAAATTGGGCATTAAACAAAAGAGAATCTGTTAAACTGAATGCGCCACCCGTTCAGGCGGCCCGGCCGAGACGACGCGACCTGGACCCAGCCGCCATGTTTGTTTGGTGGTGGCGCCCCCTATAGGTCGCTGGAGTCGCGAATTCCCCCTTCCCCACAGAGTGGCCAGCCAGAAAAAGCACGATCTCCGGCTTACCTCTCCAGGCTTCAATAAAAAACTATCTATCTATCTACTTATCTGCTTACTACTCAAATTTCGGATAACCACCCTCCAGCCAGAGACCCGCGGGCCCTATGCTACACGGCGGGACCAAGCGGCACCAAGGGACCGGAACAAAGCCGTCTGCATGTGCGATTGGTCAGCGGCACGGCGCTGACCAGTCGCAGCAGACGGTCCCTTGGCCCCGCTTGGTCCCGCCGTGCAGCATAGGGCCCTTGGTTCGAGGAATCCCTGCTAGGAAACTGGTACAAAGGGCGTCTTTTGGAAAGGGAGAAAAAAATAGTAACGGTTTAAAGTAGTTTTAGTACTTCTACAATAATCATTTTACTTTCGTGATTACTTCCTAATCAACGTATTCAAATGATTACAAAGGCACTCCAAAAATGTATCGATTAGAAGTTTTTCAACTACTCGTGATGAACATCGTTCAAGTCTGTACGAGATTCATCAATGCGAAACAAAAGTTCGCTACGAGGTGGTAGCTAACAGGTGTCGTGAACATATCCTAGCTCGTTGCCAATTCGTTTCTATGCGACCGTGTAACGTGTCGGCCATGAGCACCACAGGTTATTTATAGGCACGCAAATAGTTTGTAAGACAACATAACGCGTGAGACTCCCGCGGCAGCGCCACGCGAGTGCATAAAACGAAACAATCGGATTCGAAACATTGGGTTTGGTTTTGGAGCCTTTCGACGCCCTGCAAACGTCCAGTCCGTCGTTCCTATTACAGTCCCGCAATCAGTAACTATCTGAGTGTCTCGCTCAATTTGAGCCGTCTTGAAAGGAAACTCGTAGTATCACTGACACTCAAAGAAACGCAGGGCGCGACTCCAAAAAGCTTGTTCGCCTCGCAGCCAATGGGATTGCAGCATCAGCCGACAAGAACGCCGAAAGACAAATCCTTAAGCCAGAAGCGTAACGTGTTGATAAGCCACGGCCGAAGTTTCTTGAACTGACTATGCGTCGAGAAACTGAGGGAGAGGAGGAAACGCTCGGGGACGTCAGAACGCCGAGCTTTGGTTCGAATGATTATAACGTTGATTATGATGCTGATAATTATTATAACGTTAGAACGCGCAACGCCGACGTCCGGTGTTTATCTCTCGCTTTCGAACCCGTTCGACGAGTGCAGTGGAGACAAAGGCAGCTATCTTTAGGTCTACCAACTAATCATTCGAACGAGAGCTTGGCGCTCTGACGTCCTCGCGCACTCTTGTTTGCACTTCTCCCTCAGTTTCTCAGCGCACAGAAGCCTATCGGCGTTGCATTTCGACGTTTTGGCTAAGAGGTTTCACTCCTTCAGAGCTGTCTCTCAGCCCCGCCAAGTGTCTTAAGGCCGATTCAGACACTTGCGTTTGAGTGTTTGACTGCGTTGCGTCGAGTACCGAAAGCGAGTCACCGGCACATCTGTGCTTCGTATGAAGCGTGGAATCCAATTCAAGGAATCATCTTGGCACGCGATATAAGCATCAGGGATGTCCTGGTTTCTCGCTGCCGCAACGCAGTCAAACGCAACTGTCTGAACCAGGCTTGAGGGGAATGCTGACCGCCCACACTCCTTCCCATTGGCTTCGACAATCTCGAAGATTTTCTCGGGCTGCATAGGCTTCAAACAAGGAATCGCGTTCCTCTTCATTCGATTGTTCCGCGTTGGTTCATGCCAGGTTGGCGTGGTGGGCAGAACCGGCGCCGGAAAGTCTTCCCTGGCACTGGCCCTCCTCCGGATCTTGAGGAGCTCCCACGGCAGCATCCGCATAGACGGCCTGGACATCGCGGAGGTTCCCCTCAGGAAGCTGCGCAGGGGAGTCACGCTGATCCCGCAGGTATAGGACCACGGACCGCTCACGTCCCATTCAAGGCTCCGCTATACTCCGACGTCGATAGTGTAGCTTATAGCCAACATTGTTAACGCAGCAGCCTGTTTCAGGGAAGTATCTTTTTGTTGTAATTTAGTTTTAAGTTGTTGTTCAAATGCCGAAAGTATGGCGCTACATTTTAGTGTTTCTTCAAGGTGATATTCCAATCCCTAACTGTATCTCACGTTTGTCGAACAATTTTTTTTTTTTTTGCGTCACTTATGTTCTTAAATTTTGAGCTTTTATTATATATGACGTGTGGAATTTTTTCTTTTTTATATGATTTGTGCAATTTTTTTATTGATAACTTCTGCTTGAGTAATTCATATTCTTCGCTTCAACTTAAGTCTAGGCATAGCCGACTTTGCGAGCTAATGAGACCAATCAAACAGCCTGAAAGGGAAAGTCCCTGGGCCTTTTCTGCTTATGATTTGGTTCAGCGATGATGGCACACGTACGGAAACATGGCGAGCACCATGATGATGCGCTCTTCACGCTGCCTGGTTGGTCCAGTCTACTCGTGGTTAACTTGTGGTCTCTCCAAGTAAATTATGTTTTTTTGCCTTGTTTTGTTGGATTGTTTGGTACAGTAACGCCTAATTATCTTCAGCTGTTGAAAGGGGGGGGGGGGGGGGCGGCTGTCAGGTTTCTTGCTTTTATCTCTACCTCTCTACAGTCTACATGATGAAGGAGAGAAAAAAATGAAATAAAAGAATACCAATGTTTCGCGTGTTTACTATATTTCGATCATTGCTTGGAGCTTGCCCTAACTAAATAAATGGTTCGAAAGTGATGTGGCCGGCAGCTGCTTCTATAAATATTTGCGTGTGCTTGAAGCGAAATTGTAAATATTAACTTTGGGCAAACCGAGCGGACAAGATTGTACTTTACTTATTCATTGTGTGTTTTTTCACCAACGACTGCGGGCAGCCACACCGTATTAAAGACGGATTATCGCTGTGTCATCAATGACGTCATTGCAATTACCAGGGATTATCACATCATCATAGCTGGTTTTATGTTTTGATTATGTAAATACCGAAATCATGCTCATTTTTTTTCTTCCAATTTTTTTTATTTTTTTTATTTTTCTTAATATAAAATGGTGCCAACTTGATTGGTGACTAACCCTTTATTACCAAGGGGTCCCTTCAACAGTTTTCTTTGCAAACTTTGGGACCCCCGTCTGAATAAGTGTAATTATCTAACATCTTGTTTACAAATAAAAATACCTTTTTACTTGACTTGACTCGAGCAATGTTGCACTCCGCCCAAATATAAAGGGCTCGTTGTGAAAAAAAAGCGCTACTAGCATAGCACGATGCAAAAAAGATAGGTGTCCATTCTAATAAAGTTCCTCCCGTATATTCAGCATTTCCTTTACATTATCCTGTTCAGGATCCAAACCTGGTGCGGGGCAGCTTACGAGAGAATTTGGACCCCACCAATTCGCATTCCGACGAGGAAATCTGGGAAGCGCTCAATCAGGCGCACCTGAAGGACCTCGTATCCCAGGACCCGAAACGGCTGCTCCTGGAAACTGGCGAAGGAGGCTCTAACTTGAGGTAGGAGAAATCTCTTCGTCACTGAGAACTTAAGGAACGCCGGGCTTTGCTTGTTAAGGCCACGCTTCTTGCTTCGCCATTCCTTGTTGTGGCGTTGTTTTGGACTGCGGAACAATAATAAGATCCTCCGGACTCGCCACGTCCTGCCTTTCTTGAGGTGTCACTGACTGTGCGGAGAGCAAGTCGTCTGTTTCTCGCGCAGGGGTTGCGGTGACGTCAGAACGACGCTGTGTTCTGATTGGCTTTGATTGGAGGAATAGTGGGTAGACCTCAAGGCTAGTTGCCTCGAGGTCTACCCACTACTTTTTTTTTTAATTAGCCAATAATAGTTTGGCGTTGAGACATCATCGCAACCCTTGTGCAAGAAAGCAGACGAACTTGAGCTCCGCATAACTCAATTGACTTCGACGTCCTAACGACATAAATATTTGGAGTCCTAAACATGATAAGTCCAAATAATACAAATATTGTGTCCCTTAATGACAACTGGTGGTGCTCATACTTTTCGCCGCTGTTTTAATCCCAACTATAGTATATTATTGAGACCTATGTATCGTGTTTTAGTTGGTCTAGGGCAAAATCACTATGTTTAACTACAGTCTGTGGCAACATAAGACCTGCCTGAATAGCTCCACCTCCTACACATACTCACTGCCTTCCGTCGTGCTTTGGCATCATATGCGCCGAAGTTTTATCGAAGGTATAAAGCTCGCCTTGAAGGCGCAGCTTCTACCGCAGATCCTATGTTGCAACAGACGGCTCACAACTTTAAAGGGATACTGAACCAAGGAATTTCGTGTTCATAATAAGTGGCGCACGTTCTTTCCACGAGCCAGCAGTCGCTGGTGTGCGCGAGCACACGCCACAAAAATGACGCCAAAGATATTCATTCGCGGTTAAGATGACAGTGAAATGTATGGGCTTCGGGCCAAAGGAGAATAAAGACAAGTTTTTCATCTACACAGTGGTGTCTGGTGTAAAAGGTAAGCGATTAATTGGTCTGACAAGCACGTAGCTTTCACTTGTAGAGATGAAAAGCCTGTATTTATTCTCCTTTGGCCCGAAGCCCATGCATTTCACTGTCCTCTTAAGCGCGAATGGAGGTCTTTGACGTCATTTTCGTTGCGTGTGCTCGCGCACACCGGCAGCTGCTGGCTCGTGGAAAGAACGTGCGCCACTTACTATGGACACTAAATTCTTTGGTTCAGTATCCCTTTAACGGCGTGCATTTGTCCCCTTTAGTCTGTTTCCCACTTCGGTCACGAGGCCGAGCCAGTTTTACCACGAGACATCAAACTATGCTCCCCGCTTCTCTCCTTCCCGCCTTTTCCGCTTGGCGGCGTCTCCTTCTCCAGGCTTGATATTAAAAACACTGGCTAGGTGGCGCGAGCCTCCGCCCGATTCGAACGGGTTCAGCCGCGTGCATCTATTCATTTAATGCGAAGTCTTGCCACGCTGCGTGCAGCACGGGTCAGCGCCAGCTTGTGTGCCTCGCTCGGGCCATTCTTCGGCGACCCCGGCTGCTCCTTCTGGACGAGGCCACGTCGCAGATGGATGGCGACACGGACAGACTCATCCAGGCAACGCTGAGGGAAGGATTCGCCCACTGCACTCTCATCACGATAGCACACCGAATACACACCGTGCTCGACTACGACAGGTGAAGTACCCTTGAGGGATACATTCGTAAGTGCTCTTGGAAGCTGCGCCGAAATATTGATGGTCGCCAAATTTGCCTCGGAATGGGTTCAACGCACTAACCGCTCGTTAACACTGGAAGCGGATCCGCGTTCGCAAAGCGGTTGCGAACGCGGTTGTATAAAGATCCAGTACAATTGCACGCGCACTTGATGTCATCGAGTGCCCGTGCAATTGTGTTTACAACCGCGTTCGCAACCGCTTTGCAAACGCGGATCCGCTTCCAGTGTGAATGAGCGGTAAGAGACACGACTGATTTAGTAAGGGGAAGTCCTTAAAGGGCCCCTGAAAAGAAAAAAAAAAGTTTTTTCAAAACAGTCTGGTTGGGACACGCGTGTCAAAAAATGAATTTTACGCGAAAAAACATTTTTTTTAGAGCAATATTGACTGCGCCAGACGCAATTTAGTCGGTAGTCACCTCCTTTCCACTTGTTCTCTCTCTCGGCATTTCGGGCGCGTGGAGGAGAGGTACACCCCGCCTCTTCGTAGTGGATCGGCTTGGCTGCTTGGCTGCGCCCCGTACGAGAGCCATTGCTATTTCCTGTGTCTGTCGGTCGCACGTCGCACCGTCGATTCACACGACGGACCGAATCGCGAATTTCGTCCGCAGACCGTGTACCAAGTGACCGGCACGTCATGATTCCTGCGATCCGCGCCTCGTCCGCGGACGCGCGGGCTGATAGAGTCAAGCGCCTTTTTCACTCGTGGATTTTTGGTGGAAGATTGACTTGAAAAGTGTTTAGTCTGGCAACGGTACATTGTTTTTTTTTTTTTTTTTTGTTTCTGGGCGACGAAAACAAAAGTGGCGCATCGTTGTGTTTTGTGCGTTCGCTGGTTCATTTTGTCGGGCGTTTCTTCGTTCCACGTGTGACAGGAACTGCAGAAACTTTGTCTGGCTGACGCGACGCAGGTTCCGGTACTCCTCCGGGTCCGCGTCAAGAAGCTTCCGTCAAAACTCGTCTAGCACGCCGCGATAATTCTTGCACGTCCAATCAGGATTTCACCGAGCAAGACCTTTCTTGTGGCTGTGGGGAACTTGAGTGTTGTGCACGAGCGCGTAGTGCGTGAAGGCATCTCCAAACGCCTTTTCGCGAGCCCAGAACTTCATCGCTTCTACGCGGAACCCTTCTCGAGCAGGACCATGCCTGTGTCAATGAGCGGTAAGAGACACGACTGAACTAGTAAGGGGATGTCCTCAAGGTGGAGAAGGTTTACAAAAGAAATTGACTTCCACCTGAAACTGAGAATAACATGCGCCCTTTAGGCGACTGGTGGCCGTTGAAAAAATCCGCCTGGCTCGAGATTTGATATTGGGACTTCTTGAAACGTTGGAATCTTGGACTTAATCTATTCTTGCGTAAATCTTCTCTACCGTTAAAATTTCACCTAAAATCATTACATTAAATTATTAAGGTTTGTAGATCGTTTTCGCCTTACCACAACGCTCTCCGCAACCCGCTACGATACGCGGAACTCTACAGTCAAAAAAGGCCATCGGCGCGCAGGCGCAGTAGCGGCTTCTTTGCTGCGGAGGGCTTAGCAGAGGGGGAAACGCGATGTACGAAAACTCAAAGATGGTTAAAGTGCAGGCGAGCTGGTGTAGATCATACATATTGGAACCTGAGACTGAGGTATGCAAGGAAAGGAAAGATTGCCGTTCTTATCGTTAGTGGATGTCCGGTTGCTGATTTCATTTCGCTGGAGGGCCTTTGTTGTTTTCAGTTGAATGGTTTGTGACCGGAGTGTACTGTAGAACTGTGAGCTCGGTGCAATTGTGGTGAATGTGAACCTTTTGAGTGATCTGTGGACTAGTAGAGCGAGGAAAGAATGACGTCCTTATCTTTTTTCGGTTTCGTGGTTTTGTTTCTTTGAGTGCCCCTGTTGTTTGGATGGCTTGGGACCGAAGTGATACCTGGTTGCTGAGAGGTTTCAATTGTCTGTACTATTGTGTCAAAGTGAACCCTATTGAGGTCTTTCCGGTTTATGGGAAGCTTGGCGACATCGAGGATGTATATATAAGGAGGGCACGGAATAAAAATCTTTAGCTGCGTTTGAGACGGTGTTTAGTCCTCTTTTCTCGTCCTCGAAGTTTTCCTTGCATACCTCAGTCTCAGGTTCCAATATGTATGATACTAAAACTCCCTATTAACGCCTGATCTTACCCTTGCGATGGTTACGATCAAGACTGGTAGCAGCTGTTAACGTCACTTTGCTCTAATGACGGCTAGCTCTTGGTTTGCTTAAATTGGTAGAGCGTTCCGCTTCTCTTGGTCCCGGAATCAAACTCCGAAACTGGAGGATTTCCCCAGCGTCCATTAGTCGCCAAGATGAATCTATGTTCTATTTCAGGTGGAAGTTAATTTATTATTACGTTTTTTTTGTTTTGTTTTTTTGTAAACTGAAGAGCTCTACTGGCAACATTGTGTGCATTCCAATGCACACAATTTTGCCGGAATAGTTGTCCCGCGCTTCTCTCCGTCGCTCTGATTGGCTCGATCAGACCATCGATTTCGCTCTTCTACATGTTATCCTGAAACGAAGTATATTAATACCATACGCGCCTTTTTCCTTTCAGAATCCTCGTGATGGACGACGGTCGTGTTTCTGAATTCGGTTCTGTGGCCGAGCTACTCTCGAACACGGGCTCTGTGTTCCATCGGATGGCGGACGAGGCAGGGGTGCTGCTAAGTGATGAAACCGACTCAACTACCTCTCTGTAATGCAGTGTACCGCCATCTGCCAGTAGATCGGCGCACTTGTCACGCACATGGGGGATTTACATCCCCTAGAATTAATATTTATGTTCTGATATTTCCCCAAGACGGTGCTCTCCGCGTCTACGATGGTTCCGTCTAATATGTATTATTCCTGAGGATCTATTTGGACGTTCAATGTTCTGGGTCACCATGCATGAAAAAAAGGGCAATATTTATATGTCTGTAAGCTTGTAAACAGCTTGGTACGGCTAACAGATGACCACCATTAAGATTGTTTCAGTTAGTCCGTCCACATATTGCCTTCGAGCAATTAAAGGAGCCGTGCAACGATATTGGGTAGGAACATTTCTCACTTTAGACCAGCTTACTGGCACTAGTGGGACCCAAGAATACTCGAACGCAACGCCACTAGCCAAGACGCGTCTTCGTCGAGGTGGAACTCTAATGATAAAAGCAGACCTTTTTCCTCAATCTCTCCTTCGCAAAACTTGATGACGGAGCTGTGGGGACAATGCCGACAGTCCAATCCCCGGGAGTTCGTCATGGAGCTTTGCGATCCCCGCTGTGACGATATTTAAATGCTGCTCATACAGTGGCCACGAAGACTGCGTAGGCATTCGATTTTGGCTAGTGACGATCAATGTCTCGACATGCATTCGGGTAGTGGCTCGTGCCCAATCGCTGGGATTACGGGAATAGCCGAAAGTTAACAATGCGTGGAACTCAGCGCGCTCCCTCTGCTCTGCCAACCCCAACGCGTGGCTATGTTAAAAACATTGGCGGCATACAGTCTTGTGTAAGTTACTTTTAAAGAGCATTTACTTACAGTTACAGATAGTTCGTGAATAATGTATTTACGTTACAATTACAATTACTTAAAAATTAAAGTAACGCGTTACAGTTACAGTTACTTCATCATAGTAACTTAGTTACTTTTAATATACTTTCTTTTATTTTAGACTTAACTATGAAGACATTGATTAAAACACACAATGGCTATGATTTTTACTTTTATTCTCTCAAGAGCTCTGTTATTCCCCTCTCTTAGCTGAGAGGAGAGGGAGATACCGATGAACAGACGGGTCCATTCCAATAATAGGGAGGGGAGCAGAAGGCTCAACCAACTGAATAAAGTGGAAAAAACCGTTAGTATCCAACAAGGTAAACAAAGGAGCAGTCTTGTACACGTTACTAAAAAAAAGTAATCGATTACAATTACTATTAATCTTGGCTAAAAAGTATTCGATTAGATTACTTGATTACTCGACAGCAAAAGTAATTGGACGTTACTTTAAGAAGCAACCGTTACTTTTCCGATTACTTTATTGTGTGAAGACTTACATATTTAGCGCTCATAACCATGAACTAGTTCCAACTTATATTTCACATTTTCACAAGTATTGAAGAAGCAAAAACGGGTTCCCTCTTCGTGGTCGTTGCACCTTCACAATACGGACCCAAGCATAGAATTCGTTCGAAGAGGGTTAATGATATCGGCGTTCGCCAGTCGGGGGGGGGGGGGGGGGGGGGGGTGGAGGGAGGGAGGGAACGGAGGGGGTTCTAGATCTTGTTAAGCTTGAGCAAGGGTTGTCACTCAAAGTTTGCGTCGCTCATTTTTATTATTCACATGTGGATGAACTCGCATGTTATACAAAAAAGCAGCAGCTCCAGGATTTGAAACGGATCATGTGAAGTATCCATTAGCGGAAGAGATCGCCCCGACCACTTCTCAACTCGAAAGACCACGTAGGGCATATAGGGAAATATTTGAACTGGCTTTCTTACATTTTGCATACGCTTTAGATATTCTTGGGTTCTGGTTCTCCTACGGGCTGCGAATAGGTACCGTAAGCAGGAGTGTTTTTTTTTTTTATTTCTGTGTGTGTGTGCGTGAGGGGGCTAGTTTGAACGAAGGACTTACAAAGCTACATCTGCTCCCTCAAACTTCTCCCTGAATGGCCTTTTTCGCGCACTGGGGCTTCCCTAGGGCTTCCCACTTCCAGTCCCAGCTCGAAAAGAAAACGGACATACCACAAAAACTGTACATGCAAAGGGGTTGACCTCGTTTCCAAAAGCTCCGCAAAAATCTTTCTTTTTTCCGTTCGAAAGAAAAAAAAAAGCAAATATTATTTTTGTCATTTAAAAAAAAAAAAACAAAGGTGTGTGCAGGGGGGGGGGGGGGGGAGGAGGGGTCCCGTGGAAAAGTAGTAACGGTTAGAAGTAATTTTTATTACTCCAAAAAGTAATCAGATTACTCTTGTGATTACTGCCTGATAAAAGTAATCAACTGATTACAAAATTACTCCAAAAAGTAATTGATTACAAGTAATTTGATTACTTCTAATGCGTACTGTACAAGTCTGCAAAGGAGTGAACAAAAACAACACAAAGTCGTCTCGGAGTGCGTTCCGCTTTTCTTTTTCATGTCTTCTAAGCAACGCAGAAAAAAAGACTCGACCGCGGATTTCCCTTTCCCAGGGGCTCACGGCCCCTGGGAAAGGGAAAGTCGACCTGTAGAAACATCGCTTGTGACCTGTAGCCTCGGTCAGACAGTGTCTAAGGGCGGCGACTAGCTTTCGCAAAGAAAGTTATCGCTGCGACTGCTCCGTCACCGACGACAGAGGCTCTCCTTCGGCGTTAAACAGTTCAACGTTAGTGGGGAATTGTAGTAGACCGTTTCCGCAGCCCGCTAAGCACCCGGATAGCGCTCCGTAATCCGCCACAAGATCTTGAACTATGCAGATAAGGCTGACGGCGCGCATGCGCAGCTGCGGCGTTTTGCTCACGGATACCGTACCGGAGGAGAAAAACGGTCTACTACAATTCCCTATAGTGTCTATACGTCACGTGTTTCCGCGAGGTGACTCTGTCACTTGGCTGAAGAGGGGGGGGGTGTTTGATGAGGCCGGAAAGGGTGAAGACTGGGCGAGAGAGCCACGCTCAAAAAGGTTGAAACTAAGCAAATGCTAAATGCGCTTTTCCGCGCGATGAAAAAGGAAAAACAAAAGTAGACAAAACGTCTGTCCTTTGCACCAGCACTTTGCTCCGACGAAAACAATTTTGAGTCCTTATTGTATTTTGTCGCGTGTAATGTGGGGCATAATCCCCGCACACGGTCAAACCCGCTGTAGTATTCACAAAATAGGGTCATTTTTCCCCCGAAAGGTATCTTTATCTTTGCAGATACTTTTTAGTTACATTTTCAAAAATATGTAAGATATCGTTACAGTTACTTCAAAAAAATGTATCGAGTTCCAGTTCAAAGGTATAAAACAAAAAGAAACAAGTTGCAGTATCGCGATACTACCCAAGACTGGCGGCATGATAATCGGCACCAGATCACGTGCCCGCTTTCTCTGGCTTCGAGTTCAGGGGGTAAAGGGGTGTTCGTTTTTCTGTTCTTTTTCTGCGACTGCTATTCCGTAGAAGAGAGAAAACGCAACCTGGTTTTCATGGGTTATAAATGTCAAGGAATATTCTAAGCTGTATTTCTTGAAAGTAGAAAAATTGTTGCATCGCCCCTTTAAGCTCTGAATGGCGATATAAGCTGCATGATTATTTTCGGGGAAGTTTAATGAATTACGGAACTTTACTGGGGTAGTGACGTTTGTAGGGGCTTAAGCTGGGAGGTTCTGAAACTTAAAAGTGTATGTTGAGAAATAACTATTTTTTTTCGCAACAATTTCAGGCATTCCTTTTTTATGAAGACGACAATTGTAAAACAATTTAAACAAATCTCGACTATCATATATTCGTTTAGTCATGTGAGTGCAAAATAGAGTCCACAACATCATGTTTTAGATTAATATCCCTATTTTTTAAACATTGTATGCATATCAACATCATTTAGTGGCAACATCTTCATTTTAGTCAATGTTATAGGTGCACTGTTGAGCGTTTTAAAATTGTGCTCCACACTGCATTCTATTTGAACTCCGATAAAATATCGATGTAAATTTACATTGCCAAGAAACAGGACCAAAATGAAAGCAGATGAGTCACCATACATACAAAAGACGTTAACGAGGTTTATGAGATAATGAGCAGTAATAACCTTCTAAGCTTCGTGAGTGAGTAACTACTTGGAAACTATACACGTTTCCGCAATTTATGAAAAACAAAGCGAAAATCTGCATTAAACCCCAGATGTTTCATGATACATTGTTTCCAACAAGTTGCTTTGTATTCAATTTACTTCAACATAACCGTTTGTAGCTGCCTTCTTCTCAGAATCGCTGAAAATGGTAATACAAAATGTGCTTACAGCGCGCCTCCCGAAGCGATGTGACGCAACAATAAAAAATTAAACATTTAATGTTAGTTCTACACGTTTCACAAACAAAAACAGTGAGCGACAGAATTTTGTAAAGTTCGATTTCACTACAGATAGCTTAAAATGTATTAATGAATTGAACGTCGACGCTCAGTTAACGCATCCTCATCATCAACGTATATTTTAATCCTGCTAATGAAGGCTTACCCTTTGATTCTGGTACTGACGAACACTTATCCAAATATTTGTATCGTAGGCATTCTGTATAGGTTAATAGGAATAAGCCCTTAACCACGGATACTTCGATTGTTATTTTATGGGTTTATTTTGTTATTATTTGCGCTTCTGAACCGCTGATGCCTCGGTAATGATACTGAAACAGGGAGATCTCGAGTCTTGGCGGAAACAACTTAAAAGCTATACTTGGTTTCAGCTTAGGTCCGAGCGTGGCCGTTGTTGTGAGCTGAAGGTCCAATCAAACAGCGCAAAAAGCGCAACGTCATGGCGTTCTTCGCTCTTGATAGGACGAGCCGGCGGAGGAGCACGCACAGAAAGACGGCAAACACCGCTGGTCCTATCAACTGCGGAGAGCACGCCATGACGGTGCGACTTTTTCGCCATTAGGTTGGACCTTCGGCTCATAACATCGGCCACGCTCTGACTTAAGGTGAAACAAAGTATAAACATTAGAGTAGTTAAGAACGTCAATATCCGCTACACCAGCGTGAGCGTTGAATGTGGGTCGTGGAGCCCTTGCTCGTTTGCCTGTTTATGCTAGTTAGTTCTTCTTTTTATTTTACATCATTTTTGTATTTTGCCTCGACGCCAACTTTCCAGAGCTTCTTGCACAGCCAAAAAGTGTCGTGTCATTGGACAGTGGACTCACGAGCAGTGTCTGATATTCCGAAGAAGAGGACTACACTTGAAGAAGTCTAATGCATCTACTCTCCCGCAAAGCACTTGGACCTTCAAAAAGTAAAAAAAAAAACCGCAATGTTACACTGAGCGTGATGTTTCACCATGCTCGGTGAGACAGCTCAAGCCGTTTCTGTTTGTCTTAAGACATTTACAACTTTTGTTATTCGCCGAGCTCCCTCTAGATTGCAGCGATAGGCTCGCCCAGTGCTTTGCGGGAAAGTACGTGCACAATGTTTCGTAGAACGTACTGCCATAGCCTCCTCTATACTCACAAAACCTGGCAGTTTGACGACGGAGCCTCTACGAAGCACATATGTGCCGGTGACTCGCTTTCGGTTCTCGACGCAACGCAGTCAAACGCACTCAAACGCAACTGTCTGAACCGGCCTTTGGATTGCACTGTCGCAGATTTGGAGCGCGAGGATCTGGTAGCAGAGAGCATTTCTCGGGAAACCTGGTATTCAGCTCACAGCTTTTGCAGCGGCGAAAACCCGAAACGTGGTTTTCCAGCTCGACGAGAAAAGAAGCGGTAGCGTGAGGAAATGAAGAAGCACGAGCGGACATTCCATCGCTAGGCGTCTCGCCGCAGCGGGGCGTTACATGCCGCTTGTGGGCCTCTCTACCTTTTCACTTTCGGCGGCCGCTTCTCGTGGCGATCTGCCAGGATTTGTCAGTATAGAGGAGGCTATGGTACTGCCCATGCCCAGAACACGTTTCGCAGCCCATTACGCAAAGATAGAAGCGTGCAGAAGGCGGCTATTAGAATGGTCACCGTATATCCATGTCCGTATATGAACACCAACCAGCTGCCTTCTTTGTCGCATCTTCGTCTAAGTCCTGCCGAAGCGCACATTTCGTCATCTATGACTCTATGACGGAGGGGGGGGGGGGGGGGGGACACTAAAGGTGAGTTGTGAACGATTCCTCGAGGTCGTAAGCGGGCGGCAATACCCCGGCTTCGTAGGCCATCCTCCGGAAGTGTGAACTCGGTCGGCTGAGGAGTTCTGCAATGGGTCCGAATTCCAGGACCCTACCTTCCCCCAAAACCAGGATCCTGCGGAGAAAGAGTTAAGCAATGTCGGAAGGGCCTCTTCATGCGGAGACAAAAAAAAAACACAATAAGAATGTTTTTCTTTAATTTCAGTATGCACGATGCCTAGGGTGACCAGACGTCCCGTTTTGGAAGGGACAGTCCCGTTTTTGAGGTCCACTTCTGCCGTCCCGTCTTTTTGTCCCATAAGGAATCATGTCCCGTTTTCGGGACATGCTTTTTTTCTATATAAGTGCGCAGACTTTTACAACCTAGTCTTGCAGGATAAAGCCCGGCTTAGGAAACTTCAGTCGTCGACAAAATACGCCCACACCAAAGGACACGAAGCAGTGTGAATGTTCCCTAGACCCTATAGGGGTTAGCGCAATATGGTAGCGTTTTGAAATGAAAGCAGTTATTTCATTAAATTTGTTCTCCCAATCTCAATCTTACAACCCCCCCCCCTTCCTTCCTTCCCCCCCCCCTCCCCCTCCCCCCCCCCCCCCCCCCCCCCCCCCGCTTTGCTGGGATGTCCCGTTTTCTACCTTTAGGAATATGGTCACCCTAACGATGCCGAATATAGAAACCAAAAAATTATTACTGTCTAAAGAATGACGAATGTTATTCAAGCATTACTGCAGGGGTAAGGATCTCTGTGAAGAAAGTCTAAACCGTATACACTGTAGTTGACTAGTTAACAATTAGAGGATTCGTAAGAACTCATCGAACTAGTTAAGTAAATAGCCTGTTAGGTAAAAACTATATTTTGATATAAAAAAACTGTTTTATTTTGCTTTTTCGCTGAGTTCTGTGCTTTAATATTAAAATATAAATATTAACTTTAACCTGCCTGCGCTCCTGGGTGTGTTTATTGCAGTCGGCAAAAGCTGTTTCTCCAAATAACAAATTAATATTGCAATATTTTCATAATCCTGATTTATTCTAACCCATCTATCCACTAATAAAGTATACACAAGATTATAATCAGCAAATACAAACTAGCCCTTTATCTCTGTAAAATATGGGACGATTCACAAGAGGGAATTAAGAACGTATTAAATAGGCCTAGGTGGATCTGTAGCTCTGGAGCATTATAGCCAGCGAATAGAGCTCGGTGGCCGCATAGAGCTTTGTGGCCAAGTAGCATGGGAAATTATATAACGAGACAACAACGAGAGTAACGATCGAAAGATCGGCACTCTTCCCCGCTGTCCAACACCAACGTACGTGACGGTCATTCGTTCGTCCGAGACACGTGGTACTCTTTAGCTCACATGAGCGAAATTTGCAGTGGCATCTGGCAACACTGAAACCGCGCAAGAACATGGCTGACTGTCTGAAGCATGGGCAGTATTATCGCAATTGTATTATGCCTATACCGAGAGATTGCGACGTAATACTTCCATTCAGCAAATACATCTGAACAACAACGTAACCGGTAACTTTTGAGGGTAGATTAATGAGATATAGGGTGCTTACTTGTCGTAATCGAGCAGGGTACTGATGCGGTGCGCGATGGTGAGGAGGGTGCACGTCCCGAAGATCTCCCGAATGGTCCTCTGGATCAGGCGGTCCGTGTCCCCGTCCATCTTGGACGTGGCCTCGTCCAGAATGAGCAGAAGAGGACTCCGGACCAAAGCGCGTGCCAGGCAGGCCAGCTGTCGTTGCCCAACGCTGCGTGGCATCAAATGTTCACCGATTCCCCCACCTTCCTGCTTTCCGCAGAACCTTTCGAGCGCTTATCAGTCGTGCGAAAAATGCGTAGAGATAAAAACGCGTGTACAAATGTGTATGATCGAAAGATGGCTCGTGTATTTTAAGCGTTTTTTTTTTTTCTAAATAGGTCTTCATTTAATAGGTCCATCTTGCGAAGAGTAAGGGACACACATAATGAACTTATGAGATAGTGAAAAAATGAAATAATATAAAATAATAAATATTGATTATTCCATGTATGTCATAGGTTGTGCTAAGCGGTAAATTAATCTTACACGGGAATTTTCTTTTGTGCCATACAGCGGTTTCCCTACTTACACCCTCACGGGTAAGTAGGGAAGGGGGGAGGGTATGCACACCCTCCCTAGTATGTAATTTTATTTCCTGGAGAAACTCATGGTTTCATACGTAATAAAGAGCAATTTTTCCAGGAATCTCTTGGTGATATAATAATAGAACGTGTATCACGCATTTCATATTAAATTTCTTAAAGGCGTGTTTCAATTATTTGATTACAAATTACGAAGTTCTAGGAGGTGAATGTTGACAAGAGACATTCCGCTTATACAGTGCCCCAAGCTTGCACGGTATTTATGTTACTGGCATTGCTGCAATGTTGCAGCTATGAGTGCCTTCGGAATTTTTTCTTTTTTTTTCATAGCAACTTTAATTACTTGGCACTTCTGTAGTTTAGCCAATTTTGTAAGGGCAAAATGCTCGTGGATCTCAATTACTTCCTTTAAAAAATGTAATTTCTAGGTTTCAGCATCGAGAAATAATACAGCAAGTGTCCACACAGTGGCCTACATTATTTTTGTTTTGCACATTTTACCATGGCGTGACGTGTAACTCCATTCACGAATTTCAATATGGCAAACGGCGGTTATCGAAAGGACGAAACGTGTCACCTGAGATTGGCTCCCGCTTCTCCGGTGTCCAACTGGAGCCCCTTCAGGGTTTCCGCGCACCACGTGATCCAAATGGACCCGTCCGAGTGCCTCCCAGATTTCGTCGTCGGTGTGCGATCCAGTCGGATCCAGGTTGTCCCGCAGGCTGCCTCGAATCAGGCTCGGATCCTGAGCCATTTAATTACCCGACGTTAACTCGCCACACGAATTTCGCAGGGGGTATTTAAGCAGAATAACACATTTTCGGAGTACCTGAACTTTTTTTTTTTTTTTTAGGCAAGCTGTTCTCCCTAAATCCAAAATGGCTATTGAAAAAAAAAAAAAAAAACGGAAAATGAGGGTGATGCAGATACCAACGTTCAAATCTTCCTGCGTTCTCTAGTGGGGTAATGTGGTACGTTGGATAACGTACAATGCGATTAGGCAGCCTAAAATAAAGTATTTTGCGCATATTTTTTTTTTTTTTCTTTTCCTGGCGTGAGCTTAATTAACCAGCGTTCATTTCACAATGTCAAACTTGTGACGTGTTGGGGAAAAGCTGTAATGCTCCCATTTTTTCCCTATATTACGACATCTTACGTCAGATTTTCGATGTTGCCAGTGGTCACTCAGCTACTGAGACCAAATTTGAAACTTCAAGAACTTCGCGGAAAAAACGTTATTGAGACTTTCAAGTTGGGTTACTAGTTAAGATGTTTTTTTACTAATATGTTGAACCACTCTCGAGTTAAATCAATGACTCTCGAAATTTCGCTGGAGCTCCTCTTTGAAGCACTCATGGGGCTTTGCATAAGGCCAGGCAGCTCTGAGTTAGATGACTCCTGTATAGTGGCAGTGTTATCAGGAAGGGAATTCTGTTCCAAAATTAATATTTGAAAACGTCAATATTTGAAGTAGTTTGTTTCTGCTGTGACCCATTAAAATTTTTAAGAAGTGTAAGTACATGGGGATATGTGGAATGGAGCCGGACAATACAAATCTCCCTTTGATGAAGAATGGAAAGCCAAGATGTTTAGTGAGGCAAGTCTGGATAGTTTCACCGTTTCTTAATTGTGCCTACAATTCTGCAAAAAAAAGTTTTGCAAAATTATATTTTTTTTCTGGAACGTTAGAAAGACTATTCCATACATTTTCAGAGTAAACTATGGAAACAGTTATAATAAAGATAGAGCGAAACCTTTAAACTTTTGTTTTCAGTGCTTAACCGACCGCCGCACAAACCAGACAAGAGAGAAGGGGCATTCACGGCGTCAACGTTGAATTATTCATGACAAATTTGAAATGTTTACCGGCGTTTTAATTATTTGTCATTTTGGTGTTCTTCGAAAATCAATGAACCATCCATCCACCCGAGGTTTCTTGTTGCACCTTGTAATAGAAGGTTCTATACCTGTGGAATAACGGTGATGGCTCTGCGTAAATCCCTCAGCGGAATGCGGTTGATGTCCACGCCGTCTATGCGTATCGTTCCGCCGGAGCCCCTCAGCACGCGGAGCAGCGCAAGGACGAGAGAGGACTTGCCGGCTCCGGTGCGCCCTACAACGCCCACCTGAACCAATACAGCGTAAAGAAACATCACGCGTCAAGCTTTATTCTAATTTCTCTACGAACATAATTATCTTTCATTTTTTTATTGACTCACTTCAAATTATATTGACAACAAAGAAGCTTTATTTTGTATTAGTAGTACATTTTAACTATGTATATAATTTAGTTTTTTTTTTTCTTTTTTGTACACTGGGGGCCACAATTGCTCTAGGAGAAATTGTTGCATTTATGTTTCACATTTTTCAGATGAAGGGATACTGACAATTCATAAAGCCTGATAGGTGATTAACTTTGGGCGCTAAAAAGAAAACCATACATTAAGGACATGGTATGAGGGCGCGATTGTTCCCTCTCTTATCATAGCCCCAGCCTTGTACCTGTTGCACCAGTGATACTTTAAGCGCACTACTCCTCTTCCCACGCGCTCAATATTTTCTGAAAATATTATTGATTTAGTGGTTTTTCGATGACGCTCAACAAGTTCCTAATTGGAATGATAGGTATATTTCGACTAAATACGAAGTGAATTCACAACTTTTACTTAATTAGCCTAGTTATCGTTACGATTAGCACCCCCATACTATGCCCCTTTGGCCCTATAACTCACCCGGACACACCGCAGGAGTGTAGCTTTCACGACTTTTTTCAAACAAATCTGTTAATCTTTACACAAAAGCCCCTTGTATATACATATATGTGAGTGCAAGCAATACGATCATGATGATGCTAAAACAACTATTACAATGTATAACGGATGCAGAAAGTGTGCGTTCCTTCCTTAGTATTCTAGAATATAGTTGAGAAACCAACGGCACTCCAAGGCATACTGTTAGCTCAAAGTGGCAGTTAATTCGGACAAAAATGAGTGGAGGAGGAACCACCTTTTCATGCGGCTCAATGGTGAACGTTATTCCCTTCAAGACATCGGGTAGTATCCCCGGCCTAAACGACGCACTGTAGTCTTCAAACGTGACACGTCCCTTCGAACGCCACTGAACCTCACGAACCGCGGGTAACTCTCCTTTGATAGATGTCCTCCAGAAGGGTTTTTCCGGGTTCTTGTTCTCATCCTCGGAAACGTCAACCTGCGTGCAATAGAAGTGAACTTTGGTATATTGACAGAAGGAAATTAATTCGAGGCGAGATTAACATTGATACATGTATTATATAATAGCCAAGATTTCTTCCAAGGAACGCTGAAAGTAAATGTTTTCGGTCGGGGAAACGTTAAGGCGATATCTCTTTTATAGTCGAACGTTTTGCCCCCTGAACATGTCTAGCCCAATAAAGTAGGCACTGTTAGGTGAAGAAGCTCTTCTAGTTAGTTCAGTTAACTACAAAAGTCAACTAAAAATAGCGATTCATTACCGCATTCATGGCCTTTATACATTAGAACCACATCTTAACAAAATTTTTCGAAACTTTTTTTTTTAATGTGGGCCTTAATTCTTAACGAGACTTAATTCTTAAGAAAGCATAAGCTATTAATGCTCTTTCTTAGCCCCATGTTTTAGGTTTGGAAGTTATTAATAATGAATAAACTCATCAAACGCTATGAATATACAAATGCGGTACGGTCATTATTCATGTTTTTCATATTAATTCAGTTGTTTTCAATAAAGTTTCGTAGTATTAAACTTTATATAAAGATATTGTAAACAAAAATATTCGCGTCAATATCAGGGTCTACATTCCAGCGTAGCAAAACAATAATGTTAAAATTGTTTTCCACCCCCCTTTTTATTAAAACTTTGTATGCCTGAGTTTAGTTTTCACTGCATGCGCATTGAACCGAAGTATTTCTTTGCACTTCAAAACTTCTACTTTAATTACAGTATTGGTAATATAAGTTTGGATTTTGCCGTCTCTAATATAAATATGTATACACGTAAAAAAAAGTAGATGTGAGAAAAGCCGTTGCACTTACTTCTGGTTCGAGGTTCGTGTACTCCAAAGTGCGTTCAAAACAGACCACCGACTGAAGATACGAGAACAACATGAGCGATAGGGCCATCATGCTAATCGGAATCTGCAATACATAAAATAATATTTAAAAAAAATATACATTGCTGTAGTTCAGCCCAGAGCCGTATATGTAGAGAGTTTGGTCAATGGGAGGCGCGGGCAGAGCCAGGGCGTGCGGCAGACTCGGAAAGAGGGCTTGGCATAGTCTCTTGACCAACCAGAAGCCGAAAAGAATCCCCTAGCGGTGGTAGCGAGAAACAGTTCTGATCAAAGGTCTATGTTCGTAAATGGTTTTAATAAGCGTGTAAGAGTGATGTATAGTAACTCTTTGTGGTTGAAAATAGGGTACACGTGTTGTTTTCATCATGATCATGCAGAAAGATGTAAGAAACGAATGCACCGCTCAACTCTGTTTTGCTCGGACAGAGTGTGACCGCTCGGACGGCAGATTCCCGGCCCTCGGCGCTTGGCGTACGGATTACGTCGATCGTTCCGCTAGTCGCACTCTTCCACCGACATTTTGGATGAGCGTGATTGAAACATCACGTCTACCATATTTTCAGTCATCGAGAGTTACTCCAATGCAATTACCAGGTTTGTATCTCGCGACCACCGCCAGGGTATTATTCCCGGCTTCTGGTTGGTCACATTTGAATTTCTGAAGACGCCCTGGAACACGCCCAGCCCGCTTTCGGCCAATGGCGCCTCCTCATTTGTCTCCTATATTTCCCAACGAATGGCCAAACTCTCTACATATACGGCTCTGGTTCAGCCTAATTGCCAAATCCAGAAGATTTCAAAATCCGTTATTCTACTACGCAAGATGTAAAGATGTGAAGTCTCGGAACAAAGGAGTTAGAATCTATATTACATGTAGCAAATTTCGACAAAAACACCGCGAGTGTTCAGTTAGGCAAGCCACCTCAAAAGGCAGGCCTTAAAGGCCAGTTTCATTTCATTTATTTCCCCCTTAGAGGCCAAGGTCATTTCATTTATTTGCATCTTAAAGGGGCTGTGCAGCGACATTGGCTAGGAATATTTCTTACTTTACACCAGCTTCCTGGCACTAGTGGGACCCAAGAATACTCGAACGCAACACCCCTGACCAAGAAGCGTCTTCGTCGCGGCGGAATTCAAAGCATGAAAGCGGAGCTTTTCTTTCAGTCTCTCCTTCGCGATATAGGATGACGGAGCTGTGGGGACAATGGCAACAGTACGATCCCCGGGAATGCGTCATCGAGCTGTGCGATCCCAGCTGTGACGATATTCAAATGCTGCTCACACAGTGGACGCGAAACTGCGTACGCATCCGATCTGGGCTCGTGACAATCGATGCCTCGACATGCATTCGGGTAGTGGCCCGTGTCCAATTGCTGCAACGACCTTAACCACTCGGCCATTACTGCGGGGCGAGTTGGTGGGCTCTGAGATGTGGTAGTTCTCTTTCTGACATGGACCGTTGACTTAAGCGGTGGAGATGCGTTCCCACGGCTTCTAGCGGATCCAAGCTGATCCGCTAGAAGAACCACTGGCCCAGCATTTCACTGACCATAAAGCAGTAATGAAGTCGAAACGCAACCCGGAACTCAGCACTACCTATGAGCAATAAAACAAAAATCAGCACCACCAGAGCTTCGCCCCAATCAACATCATTCACCACGTGGAGATGTTGTGATTTTTTTCTTTAATTTTTTTTCTGGAACTTCTATTGCGTGGGGTGAAAAACGAAAGCGTATTTCAAAGGTCATTAACATCAGGATCCGTTTTAAGCGGTATTTGCGCAAAGTACAAAAATTGTTGCATCGCCCCTTTAAAGGAGAGTTAAATGCGAGTGGAAATAAATGAAATGAAATCGCTGTCGTCCTTGCCTTCGGCGCATGCGCCATTACGACCGCAGCGCCACCGCATGGCGTGACGTCAGAGCCGCGTGTGGGATTATACTTCCACTGTTTACAACATCCCGGCACCAACACGAGCAATATACTAACGACGATTACATATTTCTTTTAAACTTCGTTTTGTGCGTAGAGGTCATTAGATCGCTGGCTTACAAAAGCTAAGCAGACACTTCGTGTTCTTTTCGTTGTTGTTGTTTTTTTTTTTTTTGTACAACTTCCAATTTGTAAAGTGTTTTTTTTTTTTTTAGCGGCCTGCATAACATTTGAAACGCAAACTTTAACTGGTTGCAATTTGTTGAAGTGTGTCGAGGCGCTAAAGATACTTTTCCTGATTTCCCATCATCGTTACAGCACTTCATTTGATGAGTGGATGTGCTAGCGCCTCTATAAATTCTGTAGTCCTTGGTGAATTTGTATTACTGTTAATGTTTACGAGCTTGGAGAAAAAAATTCCAGCCTTTTTGTTGTGGCGAAGAAGGCAGACCATCGAAGCTGTACTATGGTGGGAATAAAGTAATGGCCGGCGGCAAGTCGGCAAGCCAGAGTGGAAAGGCTGGAAAGGCTGCCGCCATTTATGAGCGCCGGCGGCAAACATTCAACCGCCTTGCCGTTTGTTTGGTTGCCGCCAACGCTCATAGATGGCGGTAGCTGTCCGGAGTGTTCTGTCGACATTTATTTGCTGGCGGGCACGATCCTGGGGAAACTAGCCCTTACACCTCCGCTGTAAAAATTGTTAGATATTAAAAAATGTAAATTAACTATGTCACGTCTCTGTGGTTCAGCGTAGCTTTATATCTTTAGTGTCATTTTTATGTAATCGATGTTATGTAGCGTTGACTTGTTTTTCCGTGTGACTTGCGTTGACTGTGTTTTGTGAACTGCCTTATGTTACAGTATGTCTAGAATGTTATTTCCTTATAACCACTGTTTATGTAGCGTTATATATATTTTCTTAATTTTTTTTTGTCATCCTCCTTGGACCTCTAAAGGTCTGCAGTATGAAGTAAAAAAAAATAATAACATTTATCTGCGTTGCTCTAAATATACGTTGATGTAAAATTTAGCGCGTTGGTTCAATATCCCGGGTTTCTTCGAAAAAGACATAAAAGCTGAACAAAATTCAAAAATAAGATAAAGAATTTTTTTGCATTGGTGCTTGTATAGCTTTCAACGCTGGCCTCCCTTTTGCATTATTTGTAAGGTCCACTGCTTCAGAGGCAAATTAAACGCGTGTCTCCGTATTCTCTGAACAGGCATCTTCGAGGTGCATCGCAAAACAAAATTCCTGGCTTCGCCATATTGGAGACTTCTAAGTCATAAAACGTATTTTGCACTAATTCTAAAATAAGAAAATAATATACCAGCAATTCTACAATGTGTTACCGAGCTCTATTTAGACGTAAAAAGAAATCATATAGATAAACCAATTAAGGCAATTAAACTTTTCGCAATAGTGTCTTTAGATGGTGCATTTATTGTACACTCACATTTAATAGATGTATGTTTTAACAAAATCATTTGAAGCGTAAAAACCTGTTTTTTTTTTCTTCTATACGAAGAGGAAAACAGTGAAACCCGTCTGGTGGACTCTATACCGAGCGCAAGTTCGTCAGCTTCTCTTGCTGGGGTCGTGGTGACGTCTAAACGCCGTGCTCTGATTGGCTCTGATTGAAAGATAGTGGGTAGACCTTAAAGCAGCATGCTTTGAGGTCTACCCACTATCCTTCGATCAGAGCCAATCAGAGCTCGGTGTTCTGACGTCACAACAACGCCTACAAAAAGGCAGACGAACTTGCGATCCGCATAACTCAAGGATGACACCACATAAAATAAACATGTTCAAGCTTCTTTGAGATGAACATCCGAAAGAATATCTAGAAAATCCGAGCGCATATGGCACCATCTGTGGACAGTAGCGTCAACCAGACGGTTTACGACAGGTTTTTCTCCCTGTATAGAAAACAAATAAAACAAAACAGGTATTTTCAGGTTTAATTTGTTTTACCAAAAACCAACACTCGTGGAATTTGACTATGATATATGCTCGACCTAAAGACACATTTGTGAAGCGTTTCAATGCATTTCGTCAATTCTGTTTTACACCCGGACCGCGCTCAGAAACACCTTGTAGTTGAACCGTATCCACAAAAGGCGTTCGGAGGACTACCTAGAAAAAAAAAATACAAGGTTCATTGGTGGATTCTTAGGTAAGGTGTTAGCATGACCTCTGGAAACGCACATACGTCCCTCTTTGGGAAACGCTAACGCTGATCACTTTACTTTTCTCTTTTGACTTTCTCTTTTGCTTCTTCTATTTGTTCTGCCTCTTTCTGGCCTCGTTATGGGTTTAGTCTGTAAGATCTTACTACCAACACAGGTACCGATAGAGTAACCAAAGG
Organism: Ixodes persulcatus; assembly: GCA_013358835.2. NCBI lineage: Eukaryota > Metazoa > Arthropoda > Arachnida > Ixodida > Ixodidae > Ixodes > Ixodes persulcatus. Next base: position 396,708 of record JABSTQ010010146.1, read on the forward strand.
GTTGTCTCAACAGCGGCGGCGATCTCAAAGGAGCCGTCCAACCTAGTAGCGCGATCCCCACATCTCCGCGGCAATATAGACGACGTTTAGGGCTACATTACCGCGGGTCGGTTCGATTAATTACCTCCGTCAGTGCCAATGATCGCCTACTTTGTCTCACTCTCTCGAATCTAGCGGAAGAGAAGACACACGTACCAGAGTAAGGACAGAGTCCAAGAGCATTTATTAGCATACTCTTCTAAATGAACTACAATGTCCCCATTCAAAATGCCCCCCGCGCCGGCAAGGTAAGAAAAGGTCCTTACCTGCCAGACGCGGGGTTCCGGAGAGCCAAGACCGGGGAAGCATCGGAGAAGTCGCCGACACACGTCCTATCTCTTTCGCGGTCACCCGGATGAGTCCCTTTCCCGAAAGCGGGAAAACAAGAGGCGAAACCTCCTCGCCTGTCAGCAGTGATCCGCATCCGAGCGGGGGAACGGAAATCGGTCCCCCCGAGAGAGAGTGAGAGGAGGGCCCCCCCCCCCCCAAGCCAGGCGACCCTCCGCCCCACGAAGAGGTCGGAGCTCCCGGCAAAGGAGGCCGAGTGTTCCGACCCGCGACCGTTATCGCAGCCATCGGGGAAGGGAGACCAAAGGAATCCCCACAAGTCGTAATGTTTCCCAAGGGGAGACATGTGTGGCGCTTCCCAAGGGTCATTCTAATGAATTCCCTAAGAATCCACCAGTGGATTTCCCTGTAATTTTTTTCACCTCTTTTCTGTACTCTGCCTGTCAGAGCACGTCGAAACCCTTGGACACGGTCATTCATATCACTCGTGGAAAGATCCACATCCAGACAACTCGTGGAGGAAATTGCATCCATCGTTTTAACCACACACACACACATCGCAGCCCATGCACCGCTACTACGGAAACCCACAGCGAAGAACAACCAATCACGGTAGAGCGGCAACTGAGCACGCACGCATTCCATTGCACCGCGGCCCAACATCTCCTTGATAACAAAGTCGTAGTGCTGAATGAGATGGCGTCATCAGAGAAGGCCAACGATGGGCACAGATTGGAAACGACGATTGCGTGTCCAGCGTTGGCCTTCTCTGATGACGCCATCTCATTTAGCACTACGCCTTTGTTATCTAGGTGGTGTTGCGCGGCGCCTTCTCCTCTGTGGCTCCGCGCCAGCTGTGCGCGTGACTTCGACGAAAACTAAAGGGGTCGTTTTCACAAAAACCCGGCGGTGTCTGTCAGTTTGTCCGCGCCGGGGAGAGAGAAACGTTGACAAGTGCTGACGTCAGCGCATAGGGCCAATGGAAGCGAATCACTCGTCACCTTCTGCCCCTCCTTCTCCCACCCTCCCCGGCGCTGACAAACGAAAGCGGGAGACACCGCCGGGTTTTCGTCGGGACGAGCGTTCTAATGCTAACGCATTAAAAACGTGCAAGCGATGCGCGTTGATCTCATGCTTACCGTAAGCACAGCGCTGAGCGCCAGTCCCATTGACCCGGCGTCGGTGTCTCCGTACCCATCGGAGGGTGCAAAGAAGACCATGAAGACCGCCGTGACCAGCACCACGACGAGGACGACGGCGGACGAGGCGAGCCTGACGAAACGGTAGCAGCAGCCGAACGTCCAGTACGCGCGCAGGTTCCAGTTGGTCAGGCGGCAGAAGTGTGCGCAGAAACGATCCACCACGCCGAAGGCACGAACGGTACTCAGGCAGTCCATCGTCTCCGTCAGGTGCTGCAGCATGCGAGACGTACGAACGCTCTCGAGGAAACGAGAGCTGTGCGATATCCTGACAGCGACGTGCTGCGAAAAAGAAGGAACAAGGCGAGAAGCAGTCAGCCATTTCCATAACGATAAACTCAAAACTGGAAAGAAGAAAAAAAAAAGACATTGACAGTTACACACACCGTCTAAAACACCTCGAGGCAGCCAGAGTTATGTCCATTTCTCTTTTATCTTTTTGCGCTGAGCTGTTGGTAACTTCCGATGAAGTCAGACGATCGTGCAAATGTGACGAAAATATTGTCAACGTGCAGCCGAGCTGGTGCGTATTAATCATGATGTTTAAACCCTGAGACGGGAGAGGAAACTTAAGAAAAGTATAGTTTTCTTCAAGATTCCTTTGATAAATGTGGCGTCGCGAAGTAAAATCAGTAGCAGTGCTTGATACAATGCTCGTGACTATCCGTTTCAGTCTCGGGCTTATAATTATCGAGTTAGTGTCCAAGCTTGCCTGTGTTTGTAGATGACGTCGCTTTATGTACACGCTCTTTAATCAGTCAGTCATAGTTACAGCTGAAGAAAAGCGGGGTGTGTATTGTGATCACGCTTCTTGCTTTGTAATTGGTTCTTGATTGTTCCAGACGGCTGATGCAACAATCTCATTGGTTGTCTAGCGATGATACGCCATGCCCTCCGTTTTTGATGTTGTCACTAACTATATAAAAACAAAATCGTGAAAAAATGTTCGAGCATTATTTAGCACAAAATACATTTTGTAAATCGTCCGACATACTCAGCGGTCGGAACACCCATAGCATAAAGCTGAGCCGAACCCAGGAGGTACTGCAGCGCAAGCTTTCGCTCCACGTTCCGAGCTGAGACGCGTTAGCCTACTCGGCCACCGATCCTCCTGTTTGTGGCCAATGAGTGCTATGACGGCGCTTAGCATCACTTGCGAATGACAAGTTCCATGGTGTGCTTAGAAAGCACGGTGGAAACTTGGAGTCATCGCCTCAGGTGCACAAGCCCGTCACGACCACGTGATTGCTCATTACGCTTTTGAGGAAAAGGAAGTTGAAACATCATTTCGTGGTTCCTCTAAGGGGTCATGAAACGATACCTCGCATTGTTCATGACTTCGCAGAGGCGTACTGGTCCTATACTCCGTTCACCCTTAAACTGAGACTAGAAGCTCCACCTTCAGCGTCTGCTCGCTGACTTCCGCAGCGCTTTGGTTGCGCGTGCCTGCGTGGCTCGTGGATTGGGCACGAGAACTGCGTGAGCACTCGACTTCGGCTCGGAACAATTAATGCCTCGGCAGAAAAATCGTGTCCAACCACTGCGGTGATGAGAATAGCCGAACACTAACAATACCTGGAGTTCAGCACGGGCTTTCTGCTTTGCCAACCCCAAAGCGGGGCTATGGTTAAAGGGGCGATGCAACAATTAATGTACTTGGCGCAAATACCGCTTAGAACGGATCCCTGACGTTAATGACGTTTAAAACTCGCGTTCGTCCGTCCCCCCCCCCCCCCCCCCCCTCTTTCCGCAATAGAAGTCCCAGAAAAAAATTAGAGAAAAACGAGCAGCGTTCATCCCCTCAACTCGCAGCCAGAACAAGCGGCCACGGGATCTGGAGCCGATTATATGCCGCCAATGTTGATCATAGCCACGCGCTGGGGTTGGCAAAGCACAGGACACGCGCTGAGTTCCAGACATTGTTATGGCTCGGGTATTGTCGTCGTTGCAGCGATTGGACATGGGCCACTACCCGAATGCTTCTCGAGCTAGTAATTATCACGAGCCCAAATCGAGTGCATACGCAATGCTCGGGTGCAATGTATAAACCGCATTCAAATATCGTCATTGGGGTCTACTACGATCCCCACGTTACGTCATCAAATTTTGAAAAGGGGAGATTGAATGAATATGATCGCTTATGTCCTTGAAAAAACACCGCAACAAAGGAGTTTCTTGGCCAGTGGCGTTGCGTGCGAGTATCCTTGAGTCCCACTAGTGCCAGTAAGCTCGTGTAAAGTGAAAAACATTCCAATTGAATATCGTTGCACCGCTCCTTTAACGCTGGCGACATAGGATAGGCACCAGGCCACCTGGCCGCTTGTTCTGGCTCCGAGTTGAGGGGATGAACGATGCTCATATTTCTCGAATTTTTTTGGCGATTGTCATTGACTAGAAAGAGAAACTAAGGCAAGTTTATTCAGTTATTAACGTTAGGGGGTGATTCTCAGTAGTATTAAGCGAAAGTGAAAGAACAAATATTTTCATGGTTTTTTTTTTAGCTATATAGCTAACAAAACACATGAAAATATTTGCTCTTTCATTTTCGCTTAATACTACTGAGAATCACCCCCTAACGTTAATAACTGAATAAACTTGCCTTAGTTTCATGCGCATGCGCTTACCTGTAAGCCCTCTTAAGACAGTGCTTTTGTTATATAACAAAAGCACTGTCTTAAGAGGGCTTACAGGTAAGCGCATGATTGGTTTAGCAGGGGAGAGCAAACGGTATAGAGGTCAAGCGCCGTGACAATACACTTCTGACGCTTCTTGGTTGGCTCAAGCGTCAACGGTCGGACTTGGAGCAAAACGGAGGGCAGTTGACACAGCACAAAGTTAGGCACAGAGGCCTCGGATGTAGCTTACCAGAGCCACGCCAAGCACCAAGGCCCCGGCGGCTCCAACGACCAAGACAACAGGCGCCTGGAGTCCCACAACGACGAGCCTGGCAATCATGTGGAAGGTGTTCTGGACGCACTGTTTTCCGCTCAGGCACATTCGGCCATCGATGGCGTCCAGGTCGAGGGAGAAACGGTTCAGGACGCGGCCCCTCGGTGTCGTGTCGAAGAAGGACACCGGGCTGTACAGGACGGCGTTCAGCATTTTGCTGTGCAGCGAGAGCGAGAGCCGCCGGGTGCTGGCCGCCATCATGGCACTGGCAACGCCTCGAAGCACCACTGGAAAGTGGTACAGTGTAAGGCAAAGGACGTTTGCAGAAGACTTGATGGTGGCTAAACTATGGACCGTCCAAAAAGCCGCAGTCTAACTGCTCATACGTCATGCAAAAGACGCGGTGTCTGCTGCACACATGGCGACAGGAATTAACTGTGGACACGCCTTGAGCATCTTAGAATCATGTTTGCTTCATACATGAACATGTCTGCAGGCTGTTTTTACATGGCCAACTTAACAGGGCTGTCATACAAACAAGAAAGACGCCTCAGACAAGTGTCGGAAGGCTCTCATTTGTATTATGTACTAGCAGGGAAACAGAGGCTTAAGTTCCGACATCTGCAGTTCTGGACAAATGAAGCAGAAACACATCAATGCGCTCCCCTCTTTCGTAGGTGTCCTCTTGAATCTACTTCAGTCTTCTATGCTTTCACAACACTTGCGTATACGCATCTGTATTACATATCGGTGCCCGTGCCATCGACGTTAGCGATGACCTGTGACCATGTGTCTCACTTCCATTTGTTTACTACTTCACGGTAGGTCCTGGCATATCGGAATATATTACAGAAAAACCATAAACAATTTGACAAAAAAATCACGTCCAATATTAGCCAATAGAACATATAAAGATAGTGTATGACCTGTTTTCAACAGCCTTATTTATTTAATTTTTCCATCGCGGCTTCGTGATATATAAGCAATGCGCCTAAGCGTCTCAAAGTTCAAGAAGGTCTGGTTAAACACGTGAGCTAGCTTGTTCCAAGCAAAGAGCCCAAGAAGAGCACGGGAATGGGCTGCCTCTCCATAATTAGCAGTGCTACAAACTAACCTTTTACGTCCTTCTGATAAGAATGCAAATTAAAACCAATTGATATATTGGCTTTGAGCATCTCGAACGATCTATTGCTTGTCTAAAGGTCTCGCAAATTGCGTGAGCTTACCATCGGACAAACAGAGGGCCACCAGAACCAGAACCCACTCGACGTTCCGAGATCCGTCGACGGTAGACGCTGCCGATTGAGCGTTCCTCCACTCCTTCATCCACAGCAGCTGATAAGTGAAGGCAGCTCCGCTTGCTGCGAAGGATAGCAGGGACGCCGGAACCCAGAGCCCCGACAGCTTCAACACCGCCCAGGTCAGCCTGAGGGAGCTCTATGCCAAACAAACCACAGAAGATCCTCACATGATGTGTCTTGGGATCGTCAAGTTCGTCACATACCGATGAATGTTTGCATTCCAAGGGGTTACTTGGCACTGAGAATATGCGGCCTCTTTTTTTTTACCGAATAAAAAAGAACGCTTTTGACTACCGCAATGTGCCTCTTTACCTGGGGTCGCCAACGTCCATCAAAGTGCACGCCAGTACAACGATCGTTTGAACTGAAACCGGACGGAGTTGGAACCGATCTAACACACTGTCACTTTGGCGCGTATGTTCGCGCACATACGCTTCAAGCTAGGATATGCATGGGGCCACTGACACTCATTGGAAAATAAACTTTTCGCATTGCGTGGTTCTTCACATAGCTTAAGTTTTGATTTGTTTTACTTGGCAAGAAGGGTGCTTGCAGGGGATGCTGGGGGAGGAAGTCAGTAACCGAGAGCTTAAGAGACACCGGAGGCTTGGCGTGTAGCGAGCATCTCATTATCGCTCCGCCGACCAATGAGATGGCACTATTAGCCCAATACGAACGCTGGCGAACAAGTCCTAAAGCAACAAGTGTGAGCACAATGCGGGGCACGAGTTCATCTGCTTCTTGCGCAGGGGTTGCAGTTACGTCAGAACGTGTAGCTCTGATTGGCTCTGATGGAAAGATAGTGGGTAGACCTCAATGCTAGCTGTTTTGATATCTACCCCCTATATCCTTCCAAACGGAGACAATCCATCAAAGCTCGGCGCTCTGACGTCACTGGAACCCCTGCGCAAGAAGCAGATGAACTCGCGCTCCGCGTATGCCACCACCTACCTTTTTTAAGCTGTCAGTGACAATAGCTAGGCCTTCACAAATATTAAATTGTTGTTGTTTTTGTTTCTGTCTTTTCTAGCATGGCACTTACCGTTTTGAAGCCGATCTGTTCTTGATTTATCAGACGATCGTAGGACTCTTCCTGTACCTCTTTTTTCTCGATGGCACTGTGAGAACAGCGTGACAACGTAAACCGTCCATGCATCTTGACGCTGGCCAGTACAAATCTACAAACAGACGGAGCGTACAGTGACAACAAAAAAGATAGAAACAGGAGTCAGGACGGAGCATCTCGCCGGGTGAGGTGGAATGTACGAAAATAATGGCATGAGAGCACATCGGAAAATGTTACGTGTAAGATCACCTATAGAAGAGCGTCCCACTTGCGGTCCGCACAACGATGTGTGGATATTCGCAACTTTCAGCGATAGTGGTACCGCGGTGTGAGAATCGATCTCCCTAGCTCCTGGATGATTGGCCTCATAATAAACGGGCTTGCCTACACCTTCCTGGTGTGAAAAAATAATGTAAGGCTCTACTACTGCTCGTATACAGCAAAACTAGAATTACTTACGCGTCGCAGACCCAGCCTTGGACCGCTGTTCCACGACGATCATCCAGATGACAGCCATTTTGATAGGCACCGGTGCGCCCCCTATAGGTCGTGAAAGTTGCGAATTGGGCAAGTGCACTGTCGGGGTTGGGGAGGGTGAAGCTGCTGCACGAGCGCAGAACCCACGCTCGTTCCTCCTGTTTGCAAACAGCGCACCCGTTTAAATGTACTACGTAAAACTGCGGTCAGATCGCTGATACATCAAAGGGCGGTCTGTAGACATTGTCTAGGCGTTCTTCCTTCTTGCACGACGGCCCTATGACAGTGGTCAAAAAAAAACTTTACAGACATGTTCCAAGCACACATGTGCATGAAGCGTGACTGCGGCCTAAACCTCAAAGAGTTAAGCCTTTTTTTATGTAGATCTCGGGATTATTCATAGCCTCCTTTATACTCCCAAAGCCTGGCAGTTCGACGCGGAGCCATAGTGCCCGGTCGCAGATTTGGAGCGCGAAGATCTGGTAGCACAGAGCATCAAAGAGCCATTTCTCAAAGAACCAGGACGTCTGCGCACAACTTTTGCAGCGGCGAAGACCCGAAACACACTGTTTCGCTCGGGAGAAGTGTGTTTCGGCGTCTCGCCGCAGCGGGGCGCCAGTCACGTGGCTCTCCTCTCATTCGTTGTCTGTCGCTCCACCTTTTCCATTTCGACGGCCGCTTCTCGTGGCGATCTGCCAGGCTTTGTCAGTATATAGGAGGCTATGGATGAACATTACGCTGCGCAAAGTGCTGTTGTCCTCGCCCATGTTCGCTCCCCCTTACCTGTCATCCCTCGGCGCTTTCGGTGACGAAGAGGCATCGAGGTCCCGTCGTATCGTCTCTGGCACCCTAGCGTCGTCTGACAGGGCGGCTAGGCTGTAGAAGGGCGTCACGTTTTTGTCGTGCACCACTAGAATCGTATCCACATGTCTCAGCAAAGACCCCTGGTTAGTCACCAGGATCCGGGTCTGAAAGGGAAAGTAATGTCCTTTGTGGTCATCGATGTTTTGCTTGTTTTCATCAACGTCGCCCCCTACGGACTTCTTATATGTACGTAAGATATAAAAAATACTATAAGTTGTCCGAGCAATGATTCATCGAAGAGATCAGAATATAGCAATAATATACCATATATTATTGTTCATGAAACTAGAAGTTTTGATGTTAAGGCTACTTGCAAACTTAGCTGTGTGTAAATATTTTGATGTCCCACTTTGTTCCTACGTAACCTGTCTAGCAATGTTCTCTTGATCATACCTAAGAAAAATAAAACATTAATATTATATTCCAAACATTTAAGAACATCGCAATAAGTCTTTAGAGAAGAAGAGGTCTTCTAAATAAGGTTGTCACTGGGGGATAATAAACATAATGGATTCTACGGCAATATGTGACATTGAAACTTTTTTTTTTATGCCACTCTATTTGCCGGATTACTTGCCTTATCTTTTAGTAATCCCTCTGGTCCGAGAACATCGTGGAAAACTCGATCAGCAACCTTACTGTCTACAGCGCTCAGGGGATCGTCAAGCAGGTAGATGTCGCGAGGGCTGTAAGCGGCACGGGCCAGGGCGATCCTTTGCATTTGACCACCACTTAGAGTCTCACCCTATGAATATGAAACAAACATAAAAAGAAGCGCAACTTGGCTGTAATCACAATGAAGGTTCCAGTTCATGATTACTAGAACGGTATATAGCGAAGATTGGAGCTACATTGCAACGTGATCTGTTAACCAATAATAAAATATTGTTTACTGCGGTACAATCGTGACACCGAAGTATCTGCATCAAGATTTTGACTTTCTACAATAAATATGTAATCTAAAACCGTTTAATAGCTTCATTCATTATCACTGGCATCTTAAATCTACCTAGAAAGGAAATCAAGAAAATGTTTCTTATTGCGATGCCCGCATAACAATATTATTAGTTAATACTGTGCTGCTGGTTCTTTTCTCCCACGGATACGACACTGTGGCGATGGCACTGTGTCGATGGCCCTATGTCGATGGCTCAGTGTCAATACCACTGTGTCGATGTCAGTGTGTTTGTGCCACTGTGTCGATGGCCCGACTTCTCATAGGATACTGTTCCTTAAGCACTGGGAGTGTGAGGCACGTCTTAAGATGTCATAAACTTTTAAGGACAATTGTCCGTGCAATTTTATGACACACTACAAGTTCTTATACAAGAGCGATATTCAAAATTTCTAATAGAACAGTATGCAGAATGCTGAGTGGATGCGTACCTTAGTAGGTCACTATGACGTCAAGAGTTACCTACACCCTGTTTCAGGTTCAAAAATGCAGGACAGCCTCCTCCCACAAGGCCCTTCTCTATTATAACTTTAGCAGAGCAAACACTGGAGGGGAGAGGAGTCCCTCCTCTTCTTTTCTCCTTCTCCGGCATTCTGCTGGAGTGGAAAGAGTAGAGTGCTTGGCGGGAGGAGCAGCCCACCTTCTCGCCTATCTCGGTGAGGTCTCCAGCTGCGAAGCTGGACAGGTCGTCCATGAGCTGGCAGGCTCGAAGCACGCAGAGGTAGCGGTCTTCTTCCATCTGCTCGCCGTAGAGTATGTTGTCACGGACAGACATGTTGTGCACACAGGGCAACTGGGACACTAGTGCGACCCGGCCCTGCGTAAGACCACGTTATTTGAAGCGATTGACTGCATGGGTCAGTGAATGTGGTTGTCAGATGAATTACACTAAGTGTCCCTACCGGAAAACAACTTCCGCGAGACGAATCAACTTGTGCTGATATCGGTGTTGCTGCATCGATAACTGAGGACATTGGAAATCAACCTTATAGTCAATTTCGTAAGTTTATATTAGACACATTATAAACAATACATTAGACACACGAAAAGATCGGTAACTGGTTGATGAAACACGCATCAAAATTCGAAGAATAGGCAAGTGTATAGGGGAAGATCACAAATCAAAATGAGCAGAAAGCTTTGTGAGAGTGGCTTCTCTTCCCTTCCTTATGTTGCTATACACAAACTCAACTCTCGGCACGTCTCGCCGCTGCGCTGCTGTCGGTACTGCGCATGCGTAATCGGTTTTTTAAACCCGAATCTGGTTTGTGCGCAAGCGCAGTGCCCGCACCTGTTGTGGGCAAACGCGAGCGTTCGTCTGTGACGCGGCGTGTTGTTCTATAGTGCCACGCGCGTCGGCGAGCGAGCGCGTGCGTGGCCGAGTGGTTACCGCACTTGACTCTCGTGCGGTAGCCCAGGGTTTGATTCCTGGGATCGCCGCGTCTTTTATTTATTCTTTCAAATTAGATTTCTGGTTATTTCGAGAACCGTCTTGCTTGTTCTAGGTTAAAATGATCTACGCGCCGAATCTTCTAGGCCGATTGTTTCAGAAGTCCACGCGTGTACAAAAGGGGCCCCGCGTGGCGAGCCGGAGTCAGTTTCGCCCCAGCGTTCGACTCTGCTGTCACGCCGACTTCGACGCCCGCGACGCTCTGCTTTCTTCTGTTCCTTTTTTTTTTTTTTTTTTTTTTTTTTTGGGGGGGGGGGGGTACAAGTTCGCCTTATTAAACGTTTAGTGTGCTCAGTTATTATCGCCTCATCAATTGCCATTCGTGACAATAGTGCATAATCCGACCTCTGTGCACGACGCTCCGAAGGTAATTTTGACACTTCGAACATCCTCACTTTTTTCGCATAATTATATTTTGTATACGCACCCTGACGTTGACGACGCCACTCAGGCAATGCAAGTCCCCGCAGATAGCGGCCAGCAGAGTGGACTTCCCGGCTCCTACGAACCCCACGATACCGACGAGAGAGCCGGGTTCCACGCCCAGTCTGACGCCCTCTAGGATGGCGGTTGCAGAGCCGTCCTTGTTCTTGCACTGAGCGAATGAACAGTCCTCCAGGACCACGGTGCCTGCATCGAGGTCGAACACGGTGGCAAGTGTTTCGATAACATGAACAGAGACAAGAGTCCGTAATATTAACCCAGCGGGACAAAGGCAAGAAACAGGATTAAAATGCGTCGCCCTCCCCATGACCATGAGTAGCTTTTCGGTCATCGCCGAGTGCCCTGGGGATCGGAGGCCGAGTGTGTTCCCGCAAAGAAGCTTAGAGCACGTGGCTCTGACTGCGGAACCCGGGACGGATCCCAGTTGCTCCAGTTTCAATCTGGATGAACCGGTGTGCTGTCGCGTACCCACCCTACTGCGTGATGCACCTGAAAGTCCCTATGCTAGACGCCGCACTGACTGGATCTGGCACGTGCAGCGTGAATCGGTGTCACCATGTCTCAAAGGCAACTGACCTCTCGACGTCTAAACAGTAAACTTATAGCTTTTTTTTTTTTTTCTTAAAAATTAGCTTGGTATACGCGGCCGCAATGTGTACCCGTAGGCATACCCGAAAAAAAAAAAGCACGTTCTCTATAAAAGTGTTCGTACTTCATTTTAGCTTAAATCCAGGCACAGCTGACGCAACGAGCTCAGGGGACCAATCAAGCAGTGTCAAAAGCGCAAGTCACTAGGTCTTTTTTGTTTATGATTGGTTCAGCAATGATAGGACACGTACTGCATCATGACGAACGCCAAGATGTTGAGGTCTTGACTCTGTCTGATCGGTCCCATCAGCACGTAGCGTCGGCTGTGCCTAGATTTAATGTAAAACGAAGTATAGCACATGATGATGCGGCGTTTTACCACAAGACAAGCTCCGAGAGGATATTTTCCGGCAGCCCTCATTTGAAGAAAGGACCAAGTTGCTGTCTAGTGGATTGACCATCCTCGAAAAATACCAGACTGAATAAACAAAACAATATGAATATTCTCGAATCGGCAACTGTCCGACGAAAGCGAGAAATATTAAAGGATACTAAAAAAGTATATACTATCCTCGATACAAGCAAAGACACTTCGATGACTTATTATCGTCATGTTCAAGTGAATGAAATGAGCATCAGCGTTTCTTTTCGACTGCAGATAAGCATTTCCTTCTGTTAATGTTTACCTGTGTTCAGGTAGTTTTCCCGAACCAACCACTTCTCGTCCTGCTCCTCTTCATTACTAAACTTCGCAATCCTTGAAAGCCCCACCGAGCCCTGTAACATAAAAAGCAATTAACTGAGCAAAAAACGTTTCTACTTTATTAACCTCGCCCCATCAACGGACGCGATTCTTGCTGCTCAGATGCTGTCACGATTCAAGTGTTCGCTGTCACATATCGCCCACTACTAAATTCAAAGTAATCTTTCCAGGCCTTAGACGGTTAGTGTTTCACACTAACTTTGAAACCAGGAAAGAAAACTCGTTCCTTCTCAATGATGGCACAAGTTACCGTTACAGTTCTAATATCGTAACTGCTTGTTTTGCATTCAAGCTACACGTTGTTCGAGGCGGGGCTTAGGCCGCACGTCCGGGAGCTTCCTGGCTCGTGACGACGACCATTCCCCGAAGTGAAGAATCCAGGGGTCCAGTGGAGGTGGGAGAGTTGGTAACGTAACGAACGGTTTAATTACATGGTAGCGATACAGTCGTCAAATCCGAGAGAACAACTGGAGCCGTCTCACGCCCCGCCTTATATAGGGTCCGTTTTCTCCCTCACTCTCCGCCAGGGCAGCAGGTGCGACCGCCGAGTGCGTAGCAGAAAAGTCCGCCGCGTCGTAGCCAGAAATGAGTCATAGCCATGGTTCTCCGCAGTTAGGCCAGGCCTCTCTCCCCTTCCGGAGCGCACGAACCCACACGCACACACACACACGTCCCGTTGACGTCACGGACGCGTTGAGACACGTTTTGGGCAGGCTTCGACAGGTGGCCGGCAGTCCTGACACGTCGGGACTCGTTTCGGGACTCGTTTCCGCAGCGTTGAAACTCGGAAAAGGTTGCCGAAGGTTCCATTCTTAACAGCCCCTCCGGGGCCAGGGAAACCTCGAATGGCCGGTGGTACAATCGCTGGCCTGAAGAGGTGGGCTTGGAGTAGGCCTTGAGAAGACGCTGCAAGCACCAAACAAACTCCCAAGCCTCTCACAACGGAGGCATCAGCGGAAACGTCCCCCACAACACCACGCCACACCGCAGTCAAACGCTCGGAATTCGCCAAAGACCCGCCAGACTGGATTACGGATTACCAAAATTTGGTACAATTCCGAGTATCGATACCCCCTGTCGCCAAAAGAACTCATTTTTCCAACGAGGTCACTAAGAACAAAAGACAAAAGACAAAAACTCTTCGCAATTTGTGAGGTCCTTTTGGGGTTTCAACGAAGTGCCCCCACTTTGATCCTCATTCCCGTGGATGACGAAGACCTCTGAGATCATCCCTACTAATTTTCGTGATGTCAGAAAAATCTACTCAACCCATCGGCATTGCCGTTAAATTTGCCTTTTCTTTTTCTTACGCTGAAGTCATAGTGATCGATTTTCACGTGATTTCTAGACGTGAAAATGCGGTCCTTATAGCGCCGATAAAACAATCCGCCTCTTTCATTCCCCGTCACATTGGTCCTAGCAATCTCCCGAGCTGTACAGCGAAACCCTGACACACTAGGGTCGCTCTTCTGCTCGACTGTCAAAGACACTCTGTCTACTCGTAGCAGAGGACCAAAGTTACGCGACGCCGGAGCTACGAGAGATCTTTCACTGATCCCCTCTTCCTCCGCCTTTTCCGCCGGCGCGTTGGGACGGCGTACGCTTCCTAGTGCTACGAGGTCAGGCTGTTCTACAACCTGGTCCCTCTCATCCCGGTTTTCTGCCTCCAACTCTGGGAGTGCTTGCTCCCCGTCAGCTGCCTCTGGCTCTGGATCCCTCGTCAACAAAGGGGCGACCTGACGCGATTTGGACCTCGTACATGACTGAACTAGCCCTTCTCCCAGTTGTTGACCCCTTTCGCGCAGCAGGAAATCTGACCGGTTAGAAAACAAATAAGGATACTCCAACGGGACTGTCTGCGAGACAGCCGCCTCTGTCACTAGCTCTCCGAACGGGCCAGTTATCCTTACCGTCGCCATAGGCAGACAGACACTGTGCTTTTCGAGCAGCTGCTTGATCCAAACTACCTTTCCAGTAAAATCGGATGGCGTTACATACGACGGATGAACAACGTCCATCGTCGCTGCACTGTCACGAAGCACCCTGCACGGCTTTCCGTTTACCTGGAGCTCGTGAAGATAGGGACGAAGGAGCTTCAGGTCCTCGTCACTACCGTTCACGTACGAGAACACAACCCGCGGTTTCTTACATCTGGCCGCTGTGTGTCCCGGCTCCTGACAGTTGTAGCACAGGAACGGCTTCCTTGCCTCGAACTGCCCTGTTGGGCTTTTCCGCGCCTCGTCTCCGTTCGAGTGTTCTGCGCTCTTGTCTGGGACCTTTTGTCCTGCTTCGGGCTTCTCGGGCCCGTTTTCTCGCGAGCCGTTACCCTGTCGGAAGGTCTTGCGCTGATCGCTTCGGCCGGATTCGCTTTCCTCTCCGCTCAGCTTTCTACGCGTTGCGTACTCTTCGGCTAGCTCAGCGGCCCTTTCGACAGAGTCGACTCCCACCCTGTCCTGCACCCAGAGCTTGACTGACTGCGGAATGCTACGAAAGAACTGTTCGAGGCACACACACTCGACTACCTTGTCTCGGCTTTCGTACACTTCCTCGCTCTTCAACCATTCTATCAGGTTGGTTTTAAGCCCGTACGCGAATTCCGAGTAGCCCTCGCTGCTCTTTTTGGATGCGTTTCTAAACCTTTGACGGAACGCCTCGGCAGAAAGGCGGTACCGCTTCAAAAGGCTGGACTTCACCTTGTCGTAGTCGTCCGCGTCTCCAGCACTAAGGCGCGCGACAACCTCTGCAGCCTCACAGGGCAACAAAGTCAAAAGCCGTTGCGGCCACGTTTCTCGGGCGAAGCTCAACTTCTCACATGTCCTCTCAAAGTTAACTAAGAATAGGCCCACGTCTTCCCCAACTTTAAACGGCTGCATGAGCTTCTTCATTTGATACGACTCGGTCTCACTTGCTCGTACCGGAGCCCCAACTCTACTGTTCTGCGAGTTTAATCGCTGTTGTTCAATTTCGAGCTCTAGCCTTCTCAGCGCTCGCTCCTCTGTCGCTGCAGCCCGCTCCTGTTCTCGTTCCTCTTTCGCTGCAGCCTGCTCCTGCTCTCGTTCCTCTTTCGCTGCAGCCTGTTCTCGCTCTCGTTCCTCTCTTGCTGCAGCTTCACTCTTAGCGTTCTGAAGCAGTTCCCACGCAATTTTAATTTCCTCTGCTTCCGCGCTCTCTGAAATCGCTTTACTGATCTCAGATTTCTTCATCTTTTGCTCCACCTCCACACCCAATTCTTCACATAAACAGAATAAATCTGTTCTCAGTAACCTCATTAGATCCATGATCGCTGCTTTTTAGCTTTGGCTTTGTTCTAAAACTTGTCGCGAGGTTATACCAAAACCTAGCGCACGAGTCAAACACTAAGGATTCCCAGCAGTTCAAAATTAATTACCCATAATCTGAAGCCTGGCGAATCTCAAAGCAAAGTCCAAACGCTCACCCACAGATGTAGCACGATGTCGCATGGTCCGATCCCAACCGCTGCCAACCAGTTGTTCGAGGCGGGGCTTAGGCCGCACGTCCGGGAGCTTCCTGGCTCGTGACGACGACCATTCCCCGAAGTGAAGAATCCAGGGGTCCAGTGGAGGTGGGAGAGTTGGTAACGTAACGAACGGTTTAATTACATGGTAGCGATACAGTCGTCAAATCCGAGAGAACAACTGGAGCCGTCTCACGCCCCGCCTTATATAGGGTCCGTTTTCTCCCTCACTCTCCGCCAGGGCAGCAGGTGCGACCGCCGAGTGCGTAGCAGAAAAGTCCGCCGCGTCGTAGCCAGAAATGAGTCATAGCCATGGTTCTCCGCAGTTAGGCCAGGCCTCTCTCCCCTTCCGGAGCGCACGAACCCACACGCACACACACACACGTCCCGTTGACGTCACGGACGCGTTGAGACACGTTTTGGGCAGGCTTCGACAGGTGGCCGGCAGTCCTGACACGTCGGGACTCGTTTCGGGACTCGTTTCCGCAGCGTTGAAACTCGGAAAAGGTTGCCGAAGGTTCCATTCTTAACAACGTGGTCCTAACTAGAATTCTGCTTCGTTTATTTGCATATGCTGCAAACGAAATGAAACAAAGCAAAACGCTAACACTCTCACTGGTGACGCGGATGTTAAAACAAAAAGGCTAAAAAATTAAAGACGTTTACAATTCCCTGCAATGCCGAATCAGAGCGCAGCTCTTGAGAAGGAGAAGCGGAGGGTGCGGAGAGGAGGGTATGCCCCTCCTCCGTACCCTCTCCTCCTCCTCTCCCTCCTCCCTCATCCTCCATCCCCTCCTCCTCCCCTTCCTCCCTCCCCTCCCTTCTCCCTCGTGACGTCACTTATGACGTCACGAGGGTCTTGAGTGATGGTCACTTGTGACTCTAGTGACCCTCGTGACGTCACTTGGGACCCTTGTGACCTTTGTCGAGACCTTCACGAGTAACCTTCGTGACGTCACTCGTTACGTCACGAAGGTCACTCGTGAAGGTAGTGACCTTCATCGTGACCTTCACGAGTGACCTTTGTAACGTCACTCGCGACGTCACTCGTGACGTCACACGTGACGTCATTATGGGAAACGTCCCATAATGCAACGCGCGGCTACGCCGACGGCGACGGCCGACAACAGAAGTTCATTCATTTTAATTTTTAAGCTCGGTACCCCGGATGGACACGTAACCTAACTCTGATGATGGCCACTAATTGGGAGAACAAAACGAAAAAACCGGCAACCACCTGTGTCACGCACTCTGCATCTAAAACAAAGTGAAAATTATCGTCATATCACAGGCTTTCAGCTAAATTTCTTTTAATCCCCTTTTTTTATTACTAATACAAAACGTCGCAGCGGCATTTCCTCATTTGCTCTGGAAAAAGCGCATTCTGCTCGAAAGCCTTTTCGTACGACACCGACCGGTAGGAACTGAGTCAGGGGACTGGCCGTACCTGGCTCCTTTGCCGGAGGAAGGTGGAAGTGGCGACGTTCACGAGGTCTGTGACGAAGAGCAGGTACACGCATGTGAATGACACTCCGGGAGTCAGAGTCCGTGTGGGGTCCAGGATCGTCAGTGTTCCAAACAGGATGATCATCAGCTGCGGGACAAGTAAGACGTGTTAGACACGTGAAGCTCAAACAAGCAATGTCTTAGTTTTTGTATTATTGGTCATTCACGGTTACTTTGCACCCAAGCCAGTTTCTTCTTTTTTTTTTCTTTTTTTTTATGAGGTCGTCGTTTTATGCTGAACGTGAAGATGTTTTTTTTTCCTTTTTACTAAAGAAAACTAGGCAAAACAAAACATGCTGTTTTCCTGTCTTTTAGTAAAAAAAAAAAAAGAAAAAAAGGAGCCGCTAAATCAGACAATGATGCACTGATTATGCAGATAAACAGCAAGATCTTGTTTTTAGCGTTGATGTTCATTAGCAAAAGAAACATCGTTACTTTCATTAAAGCTAAACTCACGCTAATAGAGTTTGGCCACGAACTGGACACCAGAACAAAGCAAATACAATCAATTTGGGAACAATCGAATCGTGCTGTGTTGCTCGAGTTGAGGCTTTTGTTTTGTTTTGTTTTGTTGTTTTTTTTTTTTTTTTTGCATACACTTTTGTTTTTATTGTATGGCAGGAAACATAGCAAGAGGGAGTGAGGTGACACAAGATAAAAAATCGACCGGGAGTACATGAGCGATCAATTGCAACAGCAGTGTTAGTGCAAAATTTATCTAGAGAAAAATGAATCGGTCTTCGAAAGAACAGATGGGTGTTGTTATAATTACATGTGGAAAACATAAAAAAGATCAAAGATGTTTGATAAAAATTTAAAAAAAACGCTCTTGTGCAGGAGAACAGAGGCAAGTGGCCACTCAGTGGTAACTGTAAATCATTAAGCCAAGGTCAAACTACCAAGCTAATTCACCATACAAAAATACAGTATGCGGCCGCTGCCTAGGCATACTTTTTTCTTATATGGCGGTCCTGTTTGTCACACAAAGTGTCTGCAGTCAAGTTCGAAGCAAACATATGAATGAAGCAAACGTGCTTTGACCATGACTGAGGTGCGTCCGCAAATAATTGTGTCATCTTGTCTGCAGCAACCACCGTGTCTCTTATACAATGTACGAGCAGTTTGACTCCGACTTTACGCTCAGTTTCTTGTCGACAAAGCAAGACAGGCGACGTTACCAGAGAACTGTTGGCGCTGTAGAGGGAGTCAATGAGACCGTCCAGCAGATTGATGCGGAACATGAGCGCCACCTCGGCGTCTCTGGCACGCTCCACTCTGTCCCGGTGGATATCCTCCCAGGCGTGCATCTTCACCAGGCGAACGGAAGACAGCAGGTCGGACATGAGCTGCAGTCGCTCGTCTCGGGCTCGCAGAGCACGCACCTGGTAAGTAAGTACTCAGTGACGACAGTAAAAGTTCTATAGTTTCAGTGTCCTTGAACTGCGCGATGAATCAGTTTATATAATGAACCAATAAGGTCCGTTCGTATGTTGTTTATGGCCGCAACCTCATGGGCACCTTCCTTCTATCTTTCACTTCCTGACCTAGTAAATATGTATACGTTGCTGAGCTAGTTTGTCCAACGTAGTACAAATAAAATAGCGCAAATAGAACAAGAACACGCTAGAAAACAGGAGAAATGTTACCTATATATGTATCGTATCTATTCTCTTCCCAAAGCTAAAAGAAACGGTTGGCGATAGTTACAGACCACTTTCGAAGACAGCCATGATTAAAGCACTCAAAACTGTACTGTGTTCGTTTAACCGTAAGTCAGACCGCTACCGTTTCTACGAATCGATGGAGCCACCCAAGTAGTGCAAAAAGTGCAACGTCACGTGCGTCGTCGTCTTTCAGTGTTTGAACTATCACCGACTGAGTCATTCGAGCATAGCGCCTGTGTCATGACCTTTTGCTTTTAATTTGCGCGTCTGTTTGTAATGTCCCTCGATGTTTTTTTTTTTTCTTTCTTTCAGGTAACGACATTCAGTACGAATGATGAAGACCATTCCGCTGAAACAAAATGGCGTCATTCAGATTAGTCTTCTGCTTTCCACCGCCATTCGTTTCCTAAAACTTGCACCTTTATGCAGTCGGTGCTTCAAAGAGCTAAGAGGGAAACAGCGCCAAAAATACGGAGGACAAAGAACGAGGAACACACAGACGAGGAACACACATCGCTCGGTCTGTGTTCCTCATTCTTTGTCCTCCGTACTTTTGGCGCTGTCTCCCTCTTCGTAACTATGCATAACCAACTCGCCCAATTTTCAACGGTGCTTCAAGGGATGGCGCCACCTGTGGAAAGCACGAAGGGCTCCACTTATCTAGAAACCTTAAGTGTCTGCACGTCTTGTAAGTTACAACCCATAGCTGCGAGAACACGCCACGAACTCACCCATAGTTTCTTCTGCAGCGCGGAGAGCGGAACGGGCAACAAGAGTACCAGGGCGATCCAGGCGGCGCAGCTCAGCGAGGCCAGAACTCCCGCCCGGCTGAAGAGCATGTAGAAGACGACGGGTGTGCACAGGATTCCGGTGAGGGGAGTGGGCAGCACGAAAACGCTCGAGGCAATTTGGAGGCAGTCCACGGCCAGAATGGAGGTAAGGTAACCTGCTGATGTGCGTGACCTGGCCGACGAAGACAGCTGAGTCATCTGTGGACAATAGCCGTGCAGAAATTACTTAAATGATGCGTTTTCAAACAAGGCCCGCTCACATAGCGATTGTTTACGACCAAGGTCTTTTGAACTCTTAAGGCCCGTTCACACATGTGCAACCGAGTACGACCGAGAGAGACAAGACCGGTTTTTAAGCCTCTTACGACGTCTTAGGACCAGCTTTGCAGCAGCGCACCCGGTCTTAAGACGTCGCAAAAGGCTTAAAGGGATGGTAAACCGGAATTTGGATTTCAGAAAAAAACAATGCAGGAGATGTAGGCGGGACGCTACAATCCCTACAACACTACTCGTAAGGAGATATCTCGAAAGGAAGGCCGTATCTTGAGAAAAAGAGGTCGAGATTGAACAAGGCCGACGAGGCGCGTGACGTCAAGGTACCTAGTTTCCTCCTCTCTTCGCTTCGTTCCCTCAAGGCGGCGAGGCGGAGAAGACGCGAGGCCGTTCCCTCTCCTTCTCGGAGAAACATGACGTCAACAAACCTGTCAAACGCGCCTCCTTTTCTTGAAAAATACGGTCATCCGTTTGAGATATCGCTGTATGAGTGATGTTTTGGTGTTTCTAGCATCCCGTTGCACGCTTTTGCCGCGTGTTTTGTGGAATCCATATTTCGGTTCAGCATCCCTTTAAAAATCGGTCTTGTCTCTCTCGGTCGTTCTCAGTTACAAGTGTGTGAACGAGCCTTTACGAGGAGAGAACACGATTAAAGCGCTGGATATCCTGACTTATCCAAGTTCCGCCATCGTTTAATCGTGCAGCGGCCGCTCCAATTTGATGCCGGCGACGCGTCGCCAATTTCGGCACATGGCGCATCCCACATCCAGACGCGCACGCTCTTGGTCTGCTGTGGCTGCCGGTGACGCGCCGGCGCTTGCGAGCACGCTCCTATTGGTCTACTGTAGATGCCGGCGCCGCGCCGCCGCGACAAACTACATGGGCGGCGACGCTCCGTCATTTTTGGCTTAAGTGGGTCCCAACATGCACCAGCTTGTCGGTACTTGTTCATAAAATCCAATCAGCGCTTTAAACACACTGGCACGCCGGCGCGGTCTACCATGTGACTCTGGAACCGCATTTCACTAGAGTGAAGGTTTTTCAGATTCGCGAGGTCAAATGGAAGTACTCTCTATGAGAAATGGTCGCTTATATTTTATAAACGACCATTTCTTATAAATAGTACGTACCTTTCTGCTAATTAAAAAATAGAGCGCGAAAAAAAAAAATGCAAAAATAGGGAAATGCAAAATGTTCCATAACAGCCCGATAGATGGCTCCAGCAGGTTTTCTCGTAAAAGATTCCAATGGGTGTTAAGGCACTCGTTCACTTGCCCTGTGCAGGTGGAATATGGTGCGTACAAAAACATACAACGGGGACTGAGAAGACCAACTGCACTGAAATCTACATCTTTACAAGCTCTCAACTGTCCGCCTTCATTCCAGTTTCATTTCTGAATTTTAAGGGAAACGCTTAGTTTCTTGGTGCTCAAAAAAAAATTGTGTTGTGCGTATGTTTATACAGCCTAGAACTTGGTCTGCCTCAACGGGTGACGAGACTCCCAGCTGTAGATGAGAAATTTAGCCAGTGCAGTACAAACGCTAGCCTGGGGTCTTTAACGTGCATCACGCAGTAGTGATACACGACCGCACGCCGGTACGGTGCTCATCCAGATCAAAACGGGCAGGCGTGGGGATTTAACCCAGGATCTTTGGGTTCTGCAGCGCGAGCTTTCGACCCATATGCTCCGAGCTGGTGTGCGGACCACTTGGCCACCGATCCCCCCTCTTGGTGCTCAAAACGTATAGCTACAGTTTATCGAGGATGACTTAAAAATAATTCAAAATAAGAGCTATAGATGCCAATGAGTGATGAGCATGTCATACCAGTGTTATAAAAGTGGCATATATGACGCCTTCAAAAAGAATTGAATGTACAAGGATAAATGAGTTATCTCTAACTGACCCTGCCCAGGCGTACTTATAATGTATGCCGTAGGAGGTCAAATTTCATAGCTCAAATTTGAATTTGTATTCGACATCCAGCTGGCTATCAAGCATTCGAGGCAAGAAGAGTGGTCATGGCTATTGAGACATCTTATGCTTTCACCCTGACATGATGAAGGTAATGTCAAGCGATTGTGGACTTAACATCGGCCTCTACGACGCTCCCATGTGCGGTTAATAATCTGCAGTAGAAAAATCACCTTCCTAAAGATGGCCGCTTGTAGCATCGATCGGATGCGGCACCCCAAAAGAGCAACTTGTTGGACCGCGTAGTTGGACAGGAAGAACTCCGCGAGGCACGCTGCGACGAAGAGGGCTGTCGGGAAAATGGCTTCCGACCGCGTAGAGGCGTCGATAAGGTTCCTGCGGGAAAGAACGTCAAATCAACGATTCTCGGCGAGCCATAGCACTCAAGAACATACGTCACCATGCACCGTAAAAACTTCGAGTGCATCCATTCTCCCGCCAATCCCCTGGGAGAGCCTTCAATATACGATGGGAGCTCGGGGAATGAAGAGACTGGAAATACGTTTAGAAATTAAACGTAAAATGAAACGGTCTGCGCTGTGACACTGAGCATATAACGTAAGCACGTCGAACGTCATGCTCGGTGTCTAATCTCTGACTGTTTCTTTAGGTCATATATACCTTGAAGCAGGCACGTAGCCAGGATTTTGTTTCGGGGGGGGGGGGGGGGGGGGGGGGGGGGCCGCCATGACAAAATGCTGTATGAGGGGAAGGGGGGAGAGGAGGCCCCAACAAAATGGAAGATTTCGGGGGGGGGGGGGGGGGGGGCCGGGCCCCATGGGCCTCCCCCCTGGATACGTGCCTGCCTTGAAGTTAAAGCAAGTAGGGAGGCGAGCTCCTCGAGTGCTCCTTTACCGCAGCCGACGCTACATGATTCCACGGAAGCAATGAGCGGCGCTAGAAGTACATGGTCACAGCACTAGTAGCTTTTGTGCGTTTGATATAACCGTCTATAGCCCAACAACGCACAATGAATAAACAACCCTAACCTGCGTTTTTTTTTTTTCTGTGCGTGATCGGTTCAGCCGGCGATGGCGTCACAACGAGCGCCGTGATTGGACGCACTTACGGAGCAGTTGGGTTGGCCCCACCCAATCGTAGCGATCGGCTTTGGGCAGACTTAAAAGGGCGGTGCAACAACTTTTGTACTTTGCGCGAATGCCGCTAGAGCGAATCCCTGACCTTTATGACCGATAAGACACACGTTCGTTTTTCTCCCCACACAATTAAAGTCGCAGAAAAAGAAAAAAAAGAAAAAGAAAAACAAGCAGCGTTCACCTTCTCAACTCGCAGCCAGAACAAGCGACTACCTGATCTGGAGCCGATTATATTCCGCCAATGTTGATCATAGCCACGCGCTGGGGTTGGCAAGGCACAGGACACGCGCTGAATTCCAGACATTGTTATGGCTCGGCTATTGTCGTCGTTGCAACGATTGGACACGGGCCACTACCCGAACGCTTCTCGAGCTATCGGTTATCGCGAGCCCAAATCGAGTGCCCACGGAATGTTCCGGTCCGATCTATAAGCCGCATTCAAATACTGTCACTGGGAGATACTGCGACCCTATGTCATCGAGTTTTGCGAAGGAGAGATTGAAAGAATACGCTCGCTTTAACCCTTAAAATTACGCCGTAACAAACAGGTTTCTTGGTTAATGGCGTCGCGTGCGAGTATACTTGGGTCCCACTAGTGCCAGAAAACTCGTGTAAAGTGAACAAAACACACATAAAAAACGTTCGAATTGAATATTGTTGCACCACCCTTTAAAGTGAAACGCTAAAATTAAAAACTCACTCTAAAATTGGAGCTTTGACGATGAGTGTGGCGAAGTATGCGATCATACCAATCGCCACCCAACCAGCTTCCAGCCAGAATTCTCCCAGCATGGCGTCGAGGAAGTGACGCGGACTTCCGAGTGTTTTACTGGAAGGAATTAAAATGCAACGTATGAGTAATCTAAAAAAAAAAATGCGTAAAATAGTCGATGACAATTTAAGAGACGCACGTCATGGTGAGCGTGAGTATCTTAGCATCGCTCAGCTGGCAATGAGATTACGGCGTAAGCTGATTCACAAGAACGAATCACGAATGAAGAAGCGTAAAGTTGTTAAAGACCGACGACCAGTTCGCGCTTTCCACTTTTCCCTCGCTTCATCCTCTCCCCCTTCTACCCTGTCCACTGTTGCCTGTTTCCTCCCCCCCCCCCCTCCCCCCCTGGTGAGCAGGATCTTCTGCTTTGCAGAATCTCGAGTCTGGTCGTCGGCCTTTAAGCCACGCACTGCGTGTGTTAAGCTCTCACGGACTACGTAGGGTAGAGTAGAGTAATACCATCAAAGTTTGGCTACTGACAACGTCTGCGTAACATTTTAGTAGATGTTATTTTTAAGCACCCTGAAGTAAGACACTGGTTTATTCTGTTTCGTTAATATTATTCCTTCTCGAGGAAATACATCCCTTGGGATAAAATCTTGCGGCATAGATATATACACTGTAAGAAAGCTGAAGTGTCTGCATTCCCGCAAAGATCTCGGGAGAGCCAATCTCTGCAATCTATACGGAGGGAGGTGGGAGTATCACGAGGTAAAAAAAAATACGCTCAGACCTTAAAAATAAAAACATTATTTGCCATGACACTAAACGAGACGTTTCGTGTGCTCGCGTCACGGTTATGGTCACAGCCGCGGAGGCTGCATTTGATATGTCTAATTATATATCCTGTCCCGTCATTCGCCTGTAGTCGGTGACAGGTCAAGAACGAAGTGGAAGCTCCTCCCACCTCTTTCCTCTTCGGCAGAGCGAACGCTGGGGAAGAAGTAGCCGTCTCTTCAGCATTCGCTCTGCTCAAGTGGGAAGAGGTGGAAGGAGCGATTGCAGCGACTGCCTCTCCCACGTGCTTTTCGGGAAAGTAGACGTACCAGAGTTCTCAGAGTTTATGCATTACCTCTAAGAAAAAAAAAAGTGTGTGGGTAGTACTTTCCTGCAGCTCAAAAAGACACCTATCAGGGGAACGATAGAGGAATACCAGCAAATGACGAAGGCATAGTGAGAAAAACCTTGAGACTAGAGACTAGGGAGTTGAGAGTAGGGACTACGCACAATGTTACTAGTCTTAAGGGTTTTTTTGTTTTGTTTTTTTCACTATGATTGTTCACCAGCTCGCCTGCGCAGTAACCCTTATTTCAGGAACGAGGATGCTCAAAATACAATTAGATCTGAAGAATGCGATATCCGGTAGAGTCAGTGGCAAAGGAAACGTCATAATCGTTGTCCCGGCGCACATGGCTTCTTTCTTCTTTTTTATCTAATTGTATTTTGAGCTTTGTCATTCGCAGGGATCCTTCCCCTGCTCGCCGTGATTGGCTGGCTTCGTGTTTTGCAAAAAAAGTAAACCCGGATACCTTTTTTGAGCGGTTTTGAACACGGTTTTTGATTGGTAACGTCATGTCACCCACCTTTTCTGCTCAACTTTCGAGTAGAGGGCATTCACAAGGTCTTCACAACGAAGACTCCTTCTCAGTCGAGGAAGAGCGGCTTCCATGTTGGTCCTTTCCGTCACCGATGCCTTGAGGACACTATCAAAACCCAGAATTTTGTTTACCCACGAAAATGCATATCAATGGGACCTTCTTTTCGTGGTAACAATCTTATAATTGACAAGAGCAAGCCACTCACGGTAACAAAGCCGTGCAGAAGATCTGACCAAATAAGGAAGTGTCGTCTTCGTCCGGCGGCCCTTGTACCTGTCGCGATTGTAGAGTACAAAATGAGAACAACTTTACACATCTTCCCGTGTTTTTCTTATAATTAAAATTAACGTCATTCGTATATGGTTTAAACGACACTAGCTTGAGATAAACTTTTGTGAGCACTCGCCTAAATATTTTAGATACTCTGAAGTAATTTCGGCGCATTTATTAAGCGCATATCA
This sequence comes from Ixodes persulcatus, assembly GCA_013358835.2. Classification (NCBI taxonomy): domain Eukaryota; kingdom Metazoa; phylum Arthropoda; class Arachnida; order Ixodida; family Ixodidae; genus Ixodes; species Ixodes persulcatus. Next base: position 422,645 of record JABSTQ010010146.1, read on the forward strand.
TTTCATCGCGCAACCCCATAGCATAGGCAGCCTCGGCAGCAATAAAAAAGGCAAACATTTACCCCTCAAATCCCTCAAATTTTTCATCGATGTAAGCTCTATTTGCCGGTTCCAACTCAACAGCCTCGTTGTAAACTATAGACCAACACGCGGCGCTGACGTCACGCAGCTACGGTGGCGCTGTCGACGGCACTGCGCATGCGCAGACGCGTCACTTCACGCGAATTCGGTTTTTGCGCACGCGCAGTGCCCACACTCGGTGTGGGCAAACGCGGGCTTGTTTGTAAACAGCGTGTCGGTCTGTACGTAAAGACTGCTTGAATAACGCCAGGGGCGGCTTATTGAATCTTCGCTTTTTACTTCGTGAATTCTTCCTGGGCGTTCACTCTCACAAAACAGAGGGTGTAGTACTTACACCCCTTGTCCTATATATAACACCCCAAAACTACATTTCGACGTTCGCTCCACTGACGTCGAACTGACGATACGAACTTTTACGAGCGGCTTGAAGTTGATAGCTGTGTAACTTACTAAATTGCTAATGTGAATATCAAAAACTGCAGAAGCAAAAAAAAAAAAGAAACACTAAGGTTTTGCAGCCGGGACAACATAACCCTGAGTGTTTTCTTCTAGTCTTTAATGCTTACATCAGCTATTTTAATAAGTTGTATCACTCAACCATAAAGTCGCTCGTGAAAGTTGGTACCGTCGGTTTAACGTCAGGGGACTGACTGAACGTCGAATTGAAGTTTTTGGGGCGTTATATATACGATACAAGGGGTGTAAGTACTGCACCCCCTATTTCTGAGAGTGTATTGGCTGATGCAGCAATCTTATTGGCTGCGCACAAGACTCGCCATGTCCCGTCTTCTTTGAGCTGTCAGTCACTATATAGACCTTCCCGGCGCTTATCACCCCGGCCAAAAATTGCTGAGTCACTGAGCTGCGGAAGCATGTGCAGCGTCGGGTACATCGCACAACGGAGCTACAGCGCATACCCAGAATGCCTTCCACAGCCCAGTAGACAGAAGATAGCAGCAGCGCGCAGAAAGCGATTTTCGGGAAGGTCTATAGACCCACTCAACCCTCTGACGACGCGCCACTGCGGTGGTGCTGCTGTCTGCACCGCGCATGCGCAGATGCTTTTTGCCTCAGGCGAATATGGTCTTTGCGCACGCGCAGCGCCCACATCTGGTGGGGGCAGACGCGGGCTTGTTTGTTAACGGGACGTGGTGGTGTGTAGCTATACGCTGTCTCTTGTCGTGGAAACCCTCTCAGCTGCCAGTAAGACCGAGAGAAACCAGACCGGTTTTTAAGCCTTTTGCGACGTCTTAGGACCTGATGCGGTGCAGCGGAGCAGGTCCTAAGACGTCGCAAGAGGCTTAAAAACCGGTCTGGTCTCTCTCGGTCTAACTCGGTCGCAAGAGTGTGAACGGCGTTTTAAGCGCCGTTCACACATATGCAACCGGGTTGGACCGAGAGAGACCAGACCGGTTTTTAAGCCTCTTGCGATCTCTTAGAACCGGCTCCACTGCAGCGCATCCGGTCCTAAGAAGTCGCAAAAGGCTTAAAAACCGGTCTGGTCTCTCTCGGTCTTACTCGGTCGCAAGAGTGTGAACGGGCCTTTACTCGTTACACCCTCTCCCAAGACCTGAAAAAACAATTACACTTAATTCTTGTTTCTATAATTCGTTTCACCTTAAGTCTGCACGCATCCGACGCTCCGTACTGATGGAATTAATGAAACAGCCTCAAAAGGGCACCATCATGGTGTCCCTGATGTTTCTGCGCGTGTTCTGTATCATCGGTAAACCAATCGCAAAAAGAAAGAGGCCCAGTGACTCGCGCTTTAGACGCAGCTTGATTGGTCCCATTAGCTCGAAGCGTCGACTGTGTCTGCACGTAATCTGAAACAAAGTCTAGGCGCCAAGTTTGCGCTCATTCGACATACCTTCACGTTTTGGCCTGCCTTTTGCACACGCAAAAAGTCACACCTTAGAAAAACCCCAACGCCCACGCCCTTTCTCCCAGCTTCAAAAACCTCTGTCGACAAAAAGAAAAACAAAAACCGCTGACACCGCTAATTTATAAATAAAAAGTAACGTGCGTTACTTTTTATTGGTAACGGTGACGCGTGTTCCTCTTATTTTGTGGCCACGTAGGTCGGTCACGCTCTAATTTATTTTGCAAGTAACGAGTAACGTATTTCGTTAGTTTTTTTTTTTCTTCTTTAGTAACGTTTACAGCACTGCGAAGTTTGGAGACAAAGAAGTGATCAAAAAGACACAGCGTCTTCACCCTGATGATCCTGTCATCCTGCTAATACATCAAACAAAGGTCACTCTGCGGACACCGTCCGAGACGCGTGTCATATTGGTCATGCAAAAAACCTGTCTGCAGATACGTTTGAAGCATCTATGAAGCAAATATGCTTCGACCATGCTTGAGGAGGTGTCTCCGCAGATAACTGCGTCATCATGCCTGCAGAGAAACTCCGTGTTTGACAGTGGCTTGACCGTTTACCTTAGTTTTTAAGGACACTGCATTCAGCGCCCTACCGAGGTAACAGTAACAGTTATAAATAGCCAGATGGAACCTTTTTTCGCTTGGAAGTCTTCCGAAAGGCGTTGTCCCTCAGTCCCTCAGTCAGAAAGGCTCCAACCATGACTGCAGCGAGCAGTGTGTTTACTATCACTGTTGGCTCCAGTGTGTGCAAATGTGCTTCCTGCATTCGGAAACAAATAACACGATATTCAGACACGTTATTTTATCGATAATCAGACAAAAACTCAATTAATGTAATTTTTTTTCTTACGTATTGCTTGAAATTTTACGGATAAAACGCGACTTACGGAGGACTTCTTTCGTAAACGATTTTAAAGAGGTACTCCGGCGTTTTCTTCGTGGTCCCCGATTTGCCTGAACATTTGCTCAAACATAAAAAAAAAAAACACCGCTGAAATGATATCCTAAAGATTGGGATATATATCTTTTGTTGTTGTTCCGAAATTATTAAATTTATAATTTTTGTCTTCATCGTGTTTTTTAAAACTGAAAGTCCCCACTGGCAACAATGAAAAATTTACGCCAGTGGCGGGCTGGGGCCTGTTCACTCTTTGCACCGTAGAATTTGTCCCCAACTGGTTACAATCAGTTTCATTGCGTTCAATGAATGCTTGGGAAGCTCACTCCAGCTCCCCGCGAACTATCACAAAACAAATGCTCGACATGTCCCATTTTTTGACTGCCTACTCGACTGCAAGCCTGCCTGCCAATGACGTCACGGCACTGAAAACTACGGGCATATTAGAATGTTGCTTTTGGCATCATTTTCATTTGCTGATATCACAATAACAATTCCGAGTTTTGCGATGCTAAATAGAATACCGGAAAAGACAAAGACCGGGGATTCATAAAATACAGTTGGTTGGGGTAGCTCAAAAAATCGCCGGAGTACAAGTTTTCAGACGTTGGTCACGCTTAGCATCTCGAAAACTGAGGTGGCTGGTTCATTTTCTAGTTAACGATTACAAAGAATGGGTCACACTTTTGCTTACACCTCCCTTTATAGTAGTAATTAGATTTTTCAATAAAGGCACGTTAGTTACTGTCGACAATTATATTAGGCTTAAATAGCGAAATTTTGTTGTTCTAAAAGGCAAACATTGTATTGCCGCGTGCATGACCGAGAAAGAACGCTTCTCTGTACTTCTGGAAGATTCGGGTTCACTCTTATCCTGAGTGTAAAAGATAAGGAGGTCAGCACGACCTTTCCGAGTACGTCCCGCCCTAGTTCACTCCCGAACATTCTTGGCCGAATCTTCGAAAAACCGAGTGTAGTAAATTAAAAAGAAAAAAGAAACGAGCGTGGCTTTGCCGATTTATTTGTACTCTCCTGTTGACTAGGCACAATCCTCACCGCCGAATTCAGAAACCTCACTCAAACTACACTCACACTTAAGGGCCCCTCCACTTCCTCGAGGAAGGCGCGAGGGCCGGCGCTGGCCAATCGCGACGGCGGGTCCGTCCTCGCGATTGGCCAGCGCCGGCCCTCGCGCCTTCCTCGAGGAAGTGGAGCGGCCCTTAAGTGTGAGTGTAGTTTGAGTGAGGTTTCTGAATTCGGCGGTCAGTCTCGCTCCGGCCGTCACGCCGACGCCGCGACGTTCGCTGCTGCCGCTTCGACGCTCATTCTTTATCTTTGGTTTCTAGCACAAGTTCGCCGATTACTCCTTTATTTTCAGTTTTACGCTCGTCGAGCCTTTTCCATCCGTGGCAACATTTCAATATGGAAGAAATGTGACATAATTAAAAAAAAATTATACCATAAATATTATCATTCGGACTATCTGTTGTTGTTTTATTTTGCTTAAAGAGGCAATGAACTACACAAACAATCACGTTAATTGGTTCCTTAAAAAAAGTTATCATAATGGACTTAAAAAAAATAAAAGAAATCCGCGCAATGTTTACGTAGCATCGATCCCGAAACAGGGATATATTTCGGGGTCGACGTCTGCAAAGCATTTTTCGGAATCGCTCCTAATTAAAAGTATATCTCAAAAAAAAACAAAAAAACTCCAATATATATATTTCTTTTTTCGAGGGAGGGGGGTGGGGGGCGAGGTTATTTTTGTGACATAATTGTTTTATCCGGGCATTGAAAACACAATTTTGCTACTTCTGCGTCCATTTTAAGCAAACATCGGCTGGTAAATGTCAAACTTGAGTAGAGGCTAAAGCACATATCCTTCGTAAAATTTTCAACAATAGCGTAAATATAGTTATCGTAAGACTGCAGATAGGGTTTAGTGAAAGCATCGGACTACCGTTACTTTCAAAGGCAATTTTTATGTCGTCTATATTTTGGGCTCACGTGCTTATGGACTTTGCTACAAGGTGGGTCACGCCTATACAGAAAATCGATTTCTTTAAAAACAACACATCCTTCAAACGAAACTGTTTTTCTCTGGTTATTCACCAATAAAATGCCTCCGTGAATAAGCTGAGAATACACGCCAGCTTACCAGGTTAATATAGAGCATGTCCTGTAGCAGGAAAAGATCAGTCATGGTCGCCATAACCAGGAGGCCCAGCAACACGCATATGAAGCCGGATGACCCCAAGACTCGTTGCGTTCGAAGGATTGTGATGACTGCCATGAGCACCTATATTCAAAGCGTAAGAAGATCATATGACCCCACTAACCCCAATAGTTTAGCCCTCCGTTTGAGTCCAGACATATGGCCCCGCAGGCTTTTATCAAGTCAGCCTTCCAGAGTTTGAAGGAGAGTTGTGATTGTCACGAGATCCTCTATTCAAACAGTAAGAAGACAAAGCATGGTAAACCCACTACAGCTCCAAAGTGTTAACGTTTTATTTGAGTCCATGTATATCACCCTACTGACTTTCACCAAGTAAGCCTTCTACAATGAGTCATGTGAAACCCATACTTTATAGTGCAAATAAATTACACGCGTTGCTGGTAGTCATGAGAATTATGGGGAAAAAACTGAGGTATCAAAAGTTTCGACTAGTAAGTAACTCCTTTGCAGCAATTTCCTCGTATGTCATGTACATGTTGCATATCGTCCGTCGAGCGCTGAGGTTTTAATCTTCTGGGCGAAACGAATTAAACACGTTGCTGAAATTCACTCAGAATATACCCTTATTAAAATTCCATCGAGCAACATTGGCAGCCGCCATTTCTTTGAGAAGGTCCTGGTGATATCCCCCACCGCCTGGAGATAATTACGAAATTGCAGAGAGTAAGCAAATTGGCGAAGGAAAGATATCATACTTTTGGTTTTTAATTTCTAGGCTTGGTGGTGCAAGCTACCGTCCTTTATATATAAAGGGTACAGCTGTTAGCATCTATCCAACCACTGGGCCCGAAGCGCGTGGTTCTTGATGCGAGGTGGACCTAGGTCGTGTTGGGTGCTGACGCGGCCCTCGTGTCCCATACATGTTTAGAATACGTGCGCAAACCGTAGCCTCCTCTATACTCACAAAGCCTGGCAGTTCGACGACAGAGCCATAGAGTTCCCAGTCGCAGATTTGGAGCGCGAGGATCTGGTAGCACAGAGCATCAAAGAGCCATTTCTCGAAACACACTTGTTTGAAACACACTTGTCCGAAACACACTTGTTCGCTCGGGACAAGTGTGTTTCGGCGTCTCGCCGCAGCGGGGCGCCAGTTAAGTGACTCTCCTCTCGTCTGTTATCTGCCGCTCCACCTTTTCCATTTCGGTGTCCGAAGCGGCCGCCGAAATGGAAAAGGTGGAGCGGCAGATGGCAGGCTTTGTGAGTATATAGGATGCTGTGGTGCAGACAATGGCGGACTCGGATCAGTGATGACGCTGTTACGAGATGGCGCTCACTTTTGAAAAGGGTGTATTGAGGGGAATTAGGGAGAGAGATTGCAAGTTTCGGCTATAGTTAAGCAAACCACTCTGTTGGCCATTTCCTAATGTGCGTTACGTGCACTTTTTTTTCGTACTGCAGGCGTCCGACTGCTAACCTCCTGCGCGGAATACTCACAAGTGTAAGCGCGGTGAAGACGTCTGCGACAGCCCCCGCCAGGGAATGGGGAGGGAACAGCCCTCGTAGCACGTGCTCCCGGAGTTGGATGCAACCCCCGAAGGCACTCAGGACTCCAGCCGCTAGAAGCAAAAGCTACAACAAAAAACACAAATACCCGCAACAAATAATGATAAGATTACGGGATTGGGTATTTTGAGAATGTCTAAACGAGAAGGTGCACATGACAATGGGGCTAAATTCGAAATGGCGAAATGTTAATGGGTCGTTTTTCAGATATATACCGTGCCCGTGCATCATCGAACGTATAAATTGTGCGTGTGTGTGTGTTGGGGGCGGGGGGGGGGGGGGGGGCGCTCGGAGCATGCAGTGATTTACGGGAGAGTTATTGCTCCCTCAGCGTGATTGGTGGGCCTCAAAGTACAATTCAAGTTAAAAACAAAATTTTTGTCAGCCTTTTCACTTTGGTGAAGAAGGAAGAGCAGGGGAGATGTACTATGTGCCGCCGTCGCTCATAGATGGCGGTAGCTGTTCAGAGGGTTGTCTCGAAATTTATTTGTCCACGGACACGAAACTGGGGAAACTAGCTCCTTAAACGCTGCGCTGTAAAACGTTTGACAAGATAGTGTCATATAGAAAGAATGACCGAAGACGTTGCGACCACTGTCAAACGATACAGACGTTTGCAGTTGATGCTCGGTTGTTTTAAGAAGCATGCTTCAGTCACGGCACGCTTGAGATAGCCCCCCGTTTCGTTAAATAGCAAAGACTATCAAGCTGAGACTCTGAAAAACGCACTGCAAACTATTGGTGTATAAATGGATAAAGCAGGCAGTTGTGGAACATGGCCCGCGGAGAATTACATTATATATAGCGTACCATGATTCGCTTTAGAGCGCTCCTTAGAGCCGCGTTCACTGTTGTTTTTTTTTTCTAGCTTCTTAAGGTGCAGGTTTGTGCTTAACAGAAGCTTGATAAGACAGTTCTATATGTGCTGCGTGGACAGCCATTAGGTTCGCAGCGTACTAACTCACCACATTCGTGACGTCGAGCAACGTCCAGCAGTGCCCTCTCTTGAGCGGCGGTCCACTCTTCGGGAGAAGCTCGACATAACCGAGCAGCAACACCCACGCGAAGACCAGGTACTTCAGAGCCGCCGCCAGATGGCCGTACTGGAAAAGAACGGCGACGAAAGTGCCTAGAGTTTAGAGTGTATCCCACTGCTCGACCGCGGTCACGCGGTTTAGGGGCCGGGTTTGCAATGCGAGTTGCAAGAAGGGGACGAAAGCGTGGGTCGCTTGCGAACGTCTCTGCCTTTCCACCCTCTATGTTTCTCTCCACGCGACAGCTCGACGCATGCGCACTTGCGACCAATCCACCCAGGAGGGGTCCGCCATTCAATTGTAAACGCTCTCCACAGTTTGATTTGCTCCCTTTCTCAAAACTAGGCTCTGCAACGACGACCTCCAACAGTCAGAAACGGAAGTTGTGGTTATCGATAGCTGTCTGGTTGTCCTCGTACATTTCCGACTATAAATCGTGAATTATTTCGTAAAATGACAAACCACAGACACTGCTCGGATGTATGTCTCGTACCCTCTCTGCCAATTTAATTCCCGCATAGGTTAAATGAAGTGCATTAGAGTTGTTGGTTATCCTGTTTTTGACATGATCTCCTCCATACTGTACAGATCGTACATAATCGCTATCCATGAGCACGTAGCTTGAATATCCTGCGCTCTCAGTGCACTTTGGATGTTCTCGACGACCCGGTAGAACATTTCTAGAACAAATCAAGAAGCAAGGAACGTGAACAAAACAATCTAGTAACCGGCGTTTCTTAACTTGTTACCATAATTGTCATCATGACAGCGATTACTTGCGGGAATAACCGATAGCTAGCTATACTGTGAACCCTTTAAAGGGGTCGTGCTACACTTTTCGGAGTTCGGTCAAATAATTGAGGGTGAGGTTTTCTCTCAAGCCTGGAGTAAAGCACTGAAAGCAAATTTTGCCTGCGCGTGATAGTCTTTTTTTTATCATCAAAACTTGAAGTTTTGGACGCCTCCGAACCACTCTGAACTCTCACACCGACTTCAAGTCACTCGCGCAGGGACGTCGCGTAGCAGGGGAGCAGAGGGACACAGGGTATCCGGTTGGCTTCTCTTTAGAGCCTCCAGCATGCGCGGCCTATGCTTGCGATTCACGTAATATTACAGAGATGACTCACCCCTCGAAAAATAGCCCGCCACCTATTTTTTTGACATGATATGCTATATTTTTTGTCAACACCGAAAGATAGCGCACTTCTAGTAATTGCAGGGCCCTGGCCAATGATTACCTCGGAAAAACTGCGTCACTTAACCACTGCGGCAGATAAGCGAACGTTGCTGACTATGAAGGACAGTCGTCTTCGGTTCATCACCCCTTCCTACGATCCCAAATTTCGAGGGTCACAAAATCTAAAACTAGCATTTTTTTCAATTTTTTTTATGGCATACCTAAAGTTTGCCCATTCCTTTTTTTTTTTCATCCGATTTGCTATCGATTTTAGGTGGGCTATTTATCGGTATAATGCGATAGTAGCAAGCGTGTAAAACTTCAGAGAGAAATGGTTTGTTCACCTCGGGCTGGTGGCGCCACGAAAACTGAATATAGTACAATTTCTTCGATGATATGACGTTTTTGACGACCTTACTCATGTTGAAACGACAATATTTATAAAAAAAAACGACTTAGATTTTGTTTATATAATAATAATATTAATATTTTTATTGTTTCAATCAGCATTTGTAGATCTATGTATCTATGCTAAATATTTTAACATCAACTAAATCAAGAAAACAGCGCAACAAACACAAAGACGAGTAGTAGTGAACGGGACGCGCAACTGACAACTGGAGGTTTATTGAAGAAACGCTTAAAAATCAGCCACAGCAACCAGCATCAAAATTGCAAAAACAGAACACTTAAAAAAATGAAAGACCTTTAAAATTTCTCCGTAAGGCCGAATTAGAGCGCAGCTCTTGAGGAGCAGGGGAGGGTATGGAGAGGAGGGTATGCCCTTCCTCCCCTCTTCCCCTCTCCTCCTCATCTCCTGCTCCCCTCCCATTTGGCGGGAAATTTTCGCTACACTTCCCGCTAAATTCAGCGGAAAAAATTCCCCACTAAATTCAGCGTGGAAATTTTCCCGCTAAATTTAGCGGGGAAATTCTTCCGCTATATTTAGCGGGGAATTTTTCCCGCTAAATTTAGCGGAAAAAATTCATTTCTCATTCTCCACCTCCCTTGTGATCCTTGACGTCACACCTGACGGTGTGATGTCATTATGGGAAACGTCCCATAATACAACACGCGGTTACGGCGACGGCGACGCCGCTCAAGCCGGAAACGGGCGCCTAAGAGCTGCGCTCTAATACTACAAGATAAAAGCCTCAAAACTGCACGCGGAAATGAAAAACTAAAAGACAAAGGAGTAGCACAAGTACCTACAGTCTCTGACAACTAAGGGACTGAAGCAGCTATTTGTACCTGCGTTGATTATTTCAAAGGCCTGAAGCAATTTACGTGCAGTCTTATCATTCCCCCTGCCGACGATTTCAATGTTATTAAAGTTAGGGCTTGGCAATGACAATCCGCTACTTGTAAAGGTAAGTGCCCCTTCTGATGTTAATTTGAAAGACAAATCATGCTCTCTCATTCTTTCATTGATGCACTTCCTGGTCTGGCCGATGTGCACTTTTCCACACGACAGTGGGATCTTTTAATATACCCCTGCTGCGCATTCCACATATTTGGTCCGATGGTTTATCCCTCATCTGCGTTTGTTTCGACTATTTTTGTTAAGGCGTTGGCACAATTGTCCCAACTTGCGGGGAGCCGAGAACACGATCGGGACACTGTGCATTTACGAAACAACTAGCGGCCTGGTAATTTACTTATTTTTCTCGGGGCTAGACCCAACCTTAAACTCCTTTAGCAACTTCTCTTCAACACCAAGGAAAATCGAACTGGGGGAGCCCGCGGTCACAAGTTTCCGCACTTGTCGACCGAAGCTGTCAAGAATCACATGACACGACTTCTCAAGAGATGCGCGGAGGCACGACGAAGTGTTACTCCTCTTAACGTAAGGCAATTTTAGTCCCCTCTCAGTTCGCGGATTGTGTGACCAACAAATGGGACCCTTTGTGAATTGCGAACGTAGATCTAGAAATCGCAGGAACTAGCCATCTTAGCGCTCATGCGTGAATTTCAAGCCGGCACAGCTCTTCTTAAAATAATTCAAAACATCCTGCACGACATCACCAACACTCACACCAACAGTGGTATTCGAAATCACTAAACAGTCGTCCACGTGCCTAGATCCTTAAACACAGGCAACACCGTCACGTCAATATCCAAAAGAATCGCTCGGTCGCACTTCGCTAAATCAACGTCCCAAAGGACAGGGGCAACGACTGGAGCCAATGCAGATACCTTCCTTCTGCACGTAGTAATTCCCTTGAAACAAAACAAAGGTAGACCGCAAATAGAAAATTAAGATCTCAATAAAATCCTCCACCCCCACACCACAAGCATTCTGAAAACTAACCACTCCGTTTCGTTCAATGCACTCACGCGCAGCTGCCATGAAGCCCCCCTGAGGAATCGAGTAGAAAAGGTCCTCTATGTCAATAGAGAACGCCACTTTATAACTTAGTGAATCCTCACTGAGGAGATCCACAACCGACATGGAACTGACAACCAATGTGTTTCTTCAATTAATTTTCACTTGTCAGTCAACGCTCGTCCCGTTCATTTCTTCTACCCCTCTTTGTGTTTGTTGCGCTGTTTTTTTTTTTTTTTTTATTTAAATACATCAATTGGGCTCGTCAAAGCCACGAAGGCTTGAATGGCGGGTCCCGCAATCTACGCCATGCTTTGCGAATTCCCCTTTCTTTTTCACAATCTAAATAACAATTTAGAAAGTAAATAGAAAAATACAATATTCTAAAATCATATGCTCGCTATGATTTATCAACAAAATATTTGTACGCTAGAGACACTTTCCTTTACATCAATATATTTCGTGCACATTCAAAATGATGCTTACAAAAAAAGCGAAAATAAAATGCGTTTTGTGTTAACACGAAGCAACTTATAAAAAAAAAAAAATATGTGATCGATTCATGCATAGAGTTTGTTCAGCGATCATTGCCCTCTATTCTCAGAGCTGTTTACACCGTAAAATATTTCTTAGCTGCGCTCTAAGAAAAAGAAAATAACAAAATATCACGCTCATCATATCAAGCAGTTAGATGACCTATACTTTTCATTCTCTTTTAAGCACCCCTTTCACAACTTTTTGTCCGTAATTCGTATGTATTCTAGGGAGAATATATCGTTGCGTGTGCCTTAGAGGTATTAGGATGGCAACTTGGGCGAGTTGGTGAACCATAATCTACGGTGACAGCGCAGAGAAACAATCACACACCTGATACTCAGAAAGTCAAGCACACTTGCTGAACTTACAACTCTTGTTCAGGTTCAGGTTCAGAAAGCGTTTATTGGCCTTATGGAAGGAAGGGAGGGGATCGGACCGGTAGCTTACGAGCTTGGATCAAGGCCGGGGAAGGGGGTTTCGGGGACTTATCGATAGATATGCTGTCAGCCCCGCCTTGTGGATAAAATCCAAAAGAGAGGTCATGACAGCTCGACGCTTGTCGGGAGGACCCTCAGGATGAGTCCATTCCTCTAGGCTGGTGACGTCTGGTGGTGTGTGCTTCCGTCTTATCTCTTCCAACTCTGGGCAAGCCCAAAGTAGGTGATACTGGTCGACAGGAGTGATGGGGTCGTTACAGAAATTGCAGTGGGAGGTTGTGGGTCGCGTAGACCAACGTGCCATGCGCGCCGGTGTGCATGCTGTGTTTGTTACGATCCTCCGGAGCAGCACCGTGTTTCCCCTGCCCAGCCCGCTCGGGAGCGGATCTACACAGGGTGTCAAGGCCGCCCTCAGGGTCTGTCTCGAGGTTTGTTTGGCTAGCTCCTTCGCCTCCTCGGGATCGTAGTCTGGTTCATCGCAGTCTACACCGAGCTCCGGTGCAAGCGAGTACTTGTGATCTTGTAAGTGATGTTGCACACTCTTCGGCTCGCGGGGGATATCTAGCTGCGCGCGAGCCTTAGAGTGAGCTTGTTCATTGCCCTGTATGTCCGCGTGGGCGGGTATCCAGGACACTTTGATGGTTGTGCCGTCAACAAGTAGTTGAGAGGCCATCCGCCGGATCGCCTTAACCCTCTTGTTCGGTGATTGACGGTTGCGGCATTCCGTGAGGGCTGCCACAGAGTCTGTAAAAATGTGGAGGTGTTTGGGCCGGACCCCCTCTTCTATGATGACGCGTAGCGCAAGTTGGATGGCTCCAAGTTCTCCACCCTTAACCGATGTGCCGCCGGGCAATGTCTCCGCCATAGAAAGTTCTAGGCGGGGAATTACGACCGCGACGGAGCAAGCCGGCGTGGGGGAGGAGACGAAGGCAGCGTCAGTATACACTGCGAGTCTTTCACTGGTGTCCGTCCATTCTTGGACGAGCTTGCAATGTTGACGCACTTGGCATGCTTGCTTGTCAGGACGGCTGGGTCCCGCTCCCCTGGGTACCGGACGATCGTCCACGATGCAGGCGTCGTCACTCCATGGAGGATCGATCTCCGGAAGTGAGGGAAGGGCTCGGTTGTCCGAGCCTATCATTTCCAGGATCAGACGTCCGGGGGCTGAATGCTGAAGTCGCTCTAGGTGAGCACGGGCGCGCTCTTCCACGATTTCCTGAACCGTGTTGAGCCTTGCGTGTGCCTTGAGTATGCTCAGCGGGGTGTAACGGGGAAGGCCGGTGATAACGCGCGCAGCGTTGTTGTTGAGGACTTCCAGTTTCTTCCACTGTGTCTTGGTGAGTCTGTAGTGGAGGGCACCATAGCAGATCCTGGATACGATGAGGGCTTTCACCATTCGGCGAGCCACCTCTTCGTCAAGACCACCTCTGGTGCCACAAAGCCTTCTTATGACGTTGAGGGCCGCCTGGCATTGCTGGGTGACCGTTGTCAGCCAGGTATTGGCGGTGCCGTCTTCGTGGAAATAAAGTCCTAGAATTCGTACCGAATTCGCCGAATTGATCGGGCGGCCGTCGAGGGTCAAGTGTAGACGAGAGCTCACGTCTGCATCTCTTTCCTTTTTGGGGGCTACGACGACGTAGCTCGTCTTCTCCGGTGAGGCGGTTAAACCTACGCTTTGAAGGTGACTTGCCACGACGTCGAGACCACGCTGAAGGGTCCGTTGTTTTTGTTGAATGTCACCCCGTACTGTCCAGAGTGAGATGTCGTCAGCGTATATAGTGAAGCGGAGATTGGGAATCTGTTGGAGTCGATTAGGGAGGCGCGCCATTGCCAAGTTAAAGAGGAATGGGGACAGAACAGAGCCCTGTGGGACTCCCACTTTGTTTGGCTTGGGCGCTCCAAAGTGTTTGCCAATCCGGACCGCAAAGGTGCGGTCCTGAAGAAATGACTTGATGAAGTTAAAGGCGTGGCCTCCTACGCCGAGTGCTTGCGCTTCTTGGATGACTGCCCAATGTGGGACGCTGTCGAACGCTTTCTTCACGTCGATCGCGACGACTGTTCTGATGTTGAATTTTTGTGGAATGGGCTTCGGAATGAGATCTCGGGAGAGTAGGAGGAGACTTTCCTGCGTCCCCATGCCTTTCCGAAAACCTGTCTGGGCCGAATGAAAAGCTCCTGTCTCTTCCAAATGCCAGGAAAGGCGGCCAAGTATATCATTCTTTCTCCTAGCTTGCAGACGCATGAGGTGAGTGAGATGGGACGGAAGTTGGCTAGGTTGTTCTGCTCTTTGCCAGGCTTGGGAATCGGGATAACCGTGGAAAGTTTCCATTGATCTGGGATGTTGCCGGAGTGCCACACCTCGTTGATGTTCTCGAGAAGCGTGGTCTTTGCGGCGTCGGGGAGGTTTCGGAGCATGGTGGTGGTGATTCCGTCGGGTCCTGGAGCGCTGTTATGTTTCCCGCGATGCAGTGCTTCCTCCATTTCCCCCATGGTAAAAGGTAGATTCATGGCGTCTGTTTCGTGGATGATGACCCGTTCATATCGGTCTTCCGCCGTCGGTAGGGTGCTGGTCGCTGTTGGTTGTGGGAAGAGCGTGTCTCCAGCTTCTTGGGCCAATGTTTCCACAGCCTTGTTTGTTGTGATTGCGAGCGTGAGTGTCGCCGCGCGATCCCTCTTCCGGCCCAGCATAGCTCTACTGACGGCCCATAGCTTGCGAATTGACGTCTTTTCTGAGAGTGAGGCACTAAAGTCCAGCCACCTTTGCCGGGTAAGCTGCTCCGCATACTTGCGAGCTGCTATAGTGGCTCGGGTGACCTCCCTCAGAGCTCTCGCATTTTTCGGGCCTCTCCTGTAGCGTTGCAGCGCTCTCAGCCGTCGGGCCCAGAGGTTCAACAGATGAAGATCCGGGGTGGGGTCATGGAGCTTTACCAGTTTTTTGGTGGTCGCAGCCGCGATGTACAACTCTTGTGTATTCGCTTACTTCGTTCTTCTCTTCAACGTCTGGATTGACTTTCCAGAGAGAGAGAGAGTAAACTTTATTGTGGAAATGGAGTTTTCCATATCCCAGCCCTAGTCCGGGCCTTTGACTTTCCAGAGCGTGATGTTTGATATTTCTTCTGCTTATCACGTTCTGGAAAGTCAATCTAGACGTTGAAGAGAAGAACGACGTAGTCGAATACACAAGAGTTGTAAGTTCAGCGCGTGTGCTTGACTTTCTGAGTATCAGGTGTGTGATTGTTTGTCTGCGCTGTCTCCGTAGAACTTAGAGGTGTTGTTTGCGAAAATTGTTTAAAACCATCATTTGAACAATAGTACTTAGTTATAGTGACAAATTGTAAGAGTTCTTAGAGAAGCATAACGTTCATGGCGATGTGTTTTTTCTGTGGTTCTAGCGTGTTGTATTGTGAACCGTAAGCGATATTGTTAAGTATTGTAGAAATTAGTTAATACTCTGCCCGCTGAACACAATCCATATACTGTTAGTCCGTATCGGAGAACAGATTCATTCAACGCCTGGTAAACTTGCTGTCTCAATTAAATGTTAGCCCCACTTCTAAGTTGATATATATATATGCTGAACCTACTCTTAATCTTTTCCCAACTTGTTAAATGTTCTGTTCCCAAGATACGTGTTCATAAAAAATATACCCAAATACTTATCTTTAACTTCGCCGTTTATTTCAGTGAAGTTGGGTTTTCCGTGATTACTGTTTAAAACCTGGGATTCACCCAAGACGATTCTTTTATGTGGGTTTCTAAAGCACATTAGCTGAGTTTTTTGTTTTTTAATTAACAAAAATTTTATTATCTGAGAACCGTTCTTATACTGCGTGTATATCTTCTTGGATAAATGACACGACTTTTTTTTTATAATCTTCATGCTGTATTATAACGCAGTATCATGTGTGTATTGAAAATCTGAGAATTAAATTATTGTTTACCCAAATCATTTATATAAATATTAAGCAGGAGTGGAGCTAGTGACGATCCCTGTGGTATCCCTTGGTTCATCTGCATCAGATTACTCATTTCATTATTTATCGTTACCATCTGTGACTTTCCGGAAAGCTATGTCAACAAAGTATTTTTAAAAAAGGTCCTCTAAAACCCATTCCTTCTATTTTGCTTACAAGATTTGAATAATTGACTGTGTCTAATGGCGTCGATAAATCTAAAAAAAAAAAAAATATATATTACTAACGGAATCATGTTTTCTTCTAATGTTTTGTTAAGATCATAATTAAAATCTTCAAGCACTATAGTAATACTTTTATTATTTTTTGTTAAATCCATATTGTGATTTGCTTTTTAGAGAATATTTTTCACAAAAAGAGTTTATGATTTTGACTATAATTTTTTCCCCGTAATATGAGCTATCTTTTACCGACAGAATCGCGATTGATCTATAATTACCCATATCATTTTTGCTTCCACTTTTGAAAACAGGCGGAACTATATGGCGTATTTTAACTGTAGTAGATAGTTCCTGTTTCAAATATCCCGTTTAGGATGGCAAGCAGAAGATATTTCACTTTTTTTCAAGTTTACGGTAGGGTCTCCGAGTCGGACTTTATCTAGACAAACCTGTTTTCCTACTGACATTGAACCCATTATTTCTCGCAGATTTAATTCTGTCATGATTGGAACATAAGCTCAGTTTATATTTCGCACCGAATTTAACGATTGTTTTGGATTTTGGGACGTCATTGAGCATATAATGGCACATCTTGCTAACTTATTACGATGCACCCAGGTTGGCGTCACGCCTTAGTTCCCATGGCCACCAACATGCGGCTGAAAATCGCGAAATATTTCCGTTCTTTGCTTCGCTATTACGCAACGGAATAGCGATATTTCAAAAAGAATGAGGCGGATTCTTTACCCCCTGTGTTAAAGTAATCAATATAAAATTTAAAAAAAATTACGCAGGGTATCACGTAAAGTTTTTAGTTGAAGAGACGTGTCTTTCCTGATGCAGTGAAACGAACCGTGGAACGATGACCCACGTCCCCAACGTGGGGCTATGTCGTCATGACACTCCGCCATGACACACGTCCTGAAGCGGCCAAAAGCAGCCATTGGCTGAAGCGGTCTTTTCAGTTTTCCCGTCTTGCTACTTCCAAGGTTTACGAAACTTGTTTGCTCAACCTCTGGCAAGCTTGAGTATACGAATGATCTGTCTCTAAGAGAAGTTCGTTCCTTCTGTACGTGTCGTTACAGGGGCGGAGCCGTCCGGGCGAAGTGAGCCTCAGCTCGTGTACTTTTTGCAAGAAAACCACCACGTGCGTAAAATTTCTTGTTCCTTTTCCCTGCTTTTCGAACGCGTGAGCAAAAGTTAGGAATTCAAAATTACGTATTTACCGACTCCATGGGGCAGTCTGGCCTTCGGTGTTTGGGAGGAAGCGATTACCACCAGCCGCTGAAGCCTTGGCGTTGCTGCGTTCTACAGGTTTCGCAATGACCCTACTTCAACAAAAAAAGAAGGAAAAAACATGCTGCAGAAGTTGACGCTTGTATTGCGTCAACACAATACTTTCATTCGCATTTTCAGTTTGTGCTTCTAAACGACCCCAAGGACAAGTGCGCGGGGCTCCCCAAGGAAGCGAAAAAGCTCTTTGTACAATCCCATGATGGACTGTGCGTCGAGTGACACGCGTTGTATACGAACCAATCGGGCATAACCTGCATGCCACGTGACCTAATGTACCGCATATCGCCACGCCGGACCACGTGATCACGTGACAATCTCCGGGAAAGGGGTTGACTCGGATCACTACTAGCGTTGGCTGTTAGCCACCTCAAACAGAGTCTGAGCACATTTACGAAGGTGCGGCACAATTCGTCGGTTCGGAGTCTCTTTCTGTTTTCTAGGTGCGGTTTAAAAAATAAATATAATGAAGAGAAACTATTCAATAGTCAAGCCTACCGACGGAGGCTTGGCGGTTTCCGAAACAGTTTTCACGGCTGTTGGAGTAAAAAAGATGCCCATCACCAAAGCACAACAGAAACCTGTGATTTGTGAATGCTTTATACTTTTTTTTATTATTTAACTCTATAAGTCCAGCTGGAAATTAGACAATCCTACGCAGCTCAGCTGAGACCAGCTCCATAATCCAGCTCAAATGGACCGATTTTCACCAGGACACCCTCGTCTTTTTCGAGACACTGGGAGGTTTCGTAAACCGCGTTTCCCCCTCCGCTAAGCCCTCCGCAACGAAGAAGCCGCTACTGCGCCTGCGCGCCCATGACCTTGACTGTAGAGTTCCGGGTATCGTAGCGGGTTGCGGACAGCGTTGCGAGACTGGCGAAAACCATCCAGGAAAACTCCCTGTTGTCACTCGATCCTGCTGCTGATCACACAACACGCTATAGCAAGAGAGTGAAACACGTTTAAAGTAATAAGAGGATAGAACAATATACCCAACGCCTCGGGAGTCCTGCAGAGACAAATCTATTTACTGGCATATACATTTATATGCTCTCGTTAGTATACGGTCTTAGCGCCCAGCGTCCATTTTATGCCAGCTCCCTCACGTAATATGGCGACGCTCGATGCAGCCAAGTGTAAAGCCGCGTGAGCGCGGCCTAATACAGCGTTCAAAAGACAGTCTACAGAAACCGTCTTAGGCCTTCCTTGTGCGACGGCCCTGACACATTGGTCGTATAAAAACTGTCTGCCGACATAAGTTCGGAGCGTACGTATGTATGTAGCAAACATCTTCGAACATGCCTGATGCCAGATAATACTGTCATCCCGTCCGTGATCTATAAGTAGTGCCACTATAGGTGCTCTGCGAAGGACGTCTGCACCAGACAGATAGATATACCTCGATACCTTCTCCGCACTGCTAAATCTCTCGCCACAATTCACACTCCAAGTTTCTTGCTTGAACAACTATGGCCAGCGAAAACAATGTTGTCTTGCAAGAAGATGGGAAAGACTCGGAGACCTATCTCAGCGAGAGATTTTGACCACGTTCCTTCTGGACGTCTTCTAGACGCCATATAATGCCCTATAGTGCATTCTATTTCGGTGCAATCGTTTTGTGCGAACACACGTTGCACGTGTCACGGACGTGTTCTGAGAAGACAACGCAGGTTATTTTTTAACAGTTCATTACATGAGTCATGATGTTCGTATAAGGTGATCGCTCCAACGAACCTCGCACCTCCTCGCAAGGTGTGGCTTTTAATATGTTCAGACTCATTTGCTTCGCGATTTGTTCTTTGGCTCCCCCTTAACAGCCGATGCTGCGACCCCATTGACTGCCGTCTTTTAAAAAACAATTTAGAAAACCTTTTGGAAAACCGCCTTTAAGAAAAGTCAACATGCATAATGAGATGCGCGGGACTGGTCACGCCCTGCATTTCTTCAACTGTCAGTGACTAGGATCTCGCATGCACCCTTTGCTGAAAGGAGCACTACTAGGTGTAGCAAGTCCTCCACTTTCGGGTTTCGTATGTTTCGAAAAATCGGGTGGTAAAAATCGGGCGCTTCGTTCCAATCTGATAATCGGGGAGAAATCGGATTTTCCTGGACATCATTCTGGAAGTAGGGGTTTTCGGGTTGCATTTAGAAATATAGAAGTAGGTATAATTAGCAATAAGGAGCACTGATCGGCTTAAACATATTTTTTTTTTATTGAAGTACACAAGATAGAATTGCAGCGTGATATAAGCGCTCAGTTGGGCTTTTCAATTTTTCATAATCATTGGTGCTGACATAACCTTCTGGACGCGCAGCATATCTGTATCCATGGTTTTTGGCAGACATGTACAAGTTACTAAGAAAAAGTAGTTAAGTTAAGTTACTGAGTATTGGTCTCAAAAGTAATTTGAGTAGAGTAGAAGTTACTCAAATGGAAAGTAATTGAGTAAATTACTAACTACCGTTAAAAAGTAGCGAATTACTTTTGAAGTTACTTTTATATTTTTTATAGTCACACGAAAGTATATAAATGTTTTGATCCGTTAGCAAAATTCTGCTAGCCAAATATAAAGCGGCTTGTGTTTTCACATTTTCGTCAGTGTTTTCGCCAGTGTGCGTCGGTGTTTTCACTGACGAGGCCACGCCACCCAAAAAGGGTGGCGTGGCCTCGTCAGGCACTTCAGAGTGCCTTTAGCCATGTCCCCTGAGACTTTCTGTAAGTTTGTCTCAAATAAACTCATTCAAACAAACAAACATTAATGATTTAATGACAGTTTCTGCTTCTGCGTGATTGCTTTGTACTTTGTGTTTTCTGGTGAATGATGTACTGCGGATATGTCATTTCTACTTTGAGGTTTAGCACTGCCTGAGCTTGATTTTACAGACCGTGGTTGCTGGTTTACAATGTTGCGTAAAGTACATCTAAAAAGTACTTAAAGTAAAGTAAAAAGTAAATTAGAAGTATTGTACTTCAAGTATACTAAGTACGACCGGTGCAATGTACTGGAAGTAAAGTACTATAAATGCAACATACTTTTAAAGTAAAGGACAAATACTTCCTAACCCAATCTTTCATGATGCCCTTTCATACCCTATATATTTTTACTTTAATTTAACTGGTATGCATTGCTCCAGGTGTAATCGGAGGAGAATCAGTTTTTTTTTTTTTTTTTAAATGGCGGCAAATATTGGATAAAGTCAAGTCGCCACGAAGTAGTTATTTTACTCTCGCTGACGAACTCTTTAACTCAATACACTTATAATGCTCTTTTTTGTATCGGTCTTATAGCCATTATTACTTCACTCAGAGAAATAACCAGATGACGTTAAATGTTCTTAAAATACTTCCCGATTGAGCTTTTTTTTCGTTTATTTTTTTTTTTTTGTTTTTGGTAAAAACGTTGGGGGAATTATTAGGCTTCTCGGACGATTTTTGAATCTTGGAAGACCTGCATATTCTAAGTTTTGGGAGGAAAGGCAACGCAAAGAGGTCACCTTTGTGTTGCCCTTTAGCACGCGATTATTTAAGTGCAGCACCAACTACGGGAGCACCAGGTGGGCTTTAGAGCGAGTGCTGCACTTTGTTGCCTTCTTTGAGTGAGGCTGCCTTGTGTACACCTCCTGTAGTGGGCGAGAGTCCCTACGTTGGGGGGACGCGAGTACTAACCTTTTCTCTAAATACGTCAAGTCTCCTTTAGCTTCGGGAAATGCCTGTCTTCGGCGCTAATCCTTCATTTACTGGCCTCACTTGCGACGTGTCTGTCCGCTCGCCGCGCCTCATAGCAGGATTGTCGCAGTGGGGGGCTCGTGAAAATTTAAGATGGTTTCAGACCCTCCAATCTACTCCCCCCCCCCCCCCTCCCCCTCCAGCCAACGACATATGCTTCCCCCTCTTTGCAAATATGAGCTGATCTTCCGACATCTTATCTATTTTTGTGCAGAAATGTTTGTTGACCAGCAAACCTAGCACTAAAATTGAAAACTAATTTGTAATTTGAGTAGACGTTACTCGGAAAAAGTAATTAAAGTAAAATACTAATTACCGAAATAAAATTGTAATTGAAAGTTAATTAACTACTCAGAAAAGTAGTTAAACTACAGTAACTTGAGTAGAGTAGTTGAACTACGTACAAGTCTGGTTTTTGGAGATATCTGTATTGAGAGAACGTTCTTGCGACATCACAGATTACGTAGATTTGCAATGCACATCAATATCGCTTCAACTCGACAGGAACAAAATATCTGCCGTTCCTGTCAAAACAAAGTTCTGATAGTAACTTCTCACCTTACTGTTTTTTTTTTTTTATGGATTGGTTTATCTGGGAAGGTAGGAAGGGCAAAGGTTACTTCACATTAGACATAAAGGCGATATGCTTGATCTATCCCACTGTAGTTCAATGAAGCCGGTAATGGTATAATTTTATTCTCGAACTTGGGTAAAGATCGGGATTAACTTGATTTTCAAGAAACATGCTCGAGCTGTAAATATAGGGAAATATTGGGTCTTACCAAAAAACAAAGGGCCCTTTACTACATCAAAAGTGGAGCGCCTATCAAATGGCTTTTTGGTTGCGCCATCTGGCCGTTCCACACGTAAGCGAGCGCGCCAGTTCAGTCCAAAAGAAATTTAACTGGTTCCTCCGCTTCCTCCTAGGTGGGGCTTCTTGTCCGTTCGTGCTAAAGCGCCGGGTGAATTCTTATTTCGAGCTTCACACACTACGTGCCTAACCTCCAGCTTCTTGACGCGCAAGTGGTCCAAGGCTGAAAAGCTTCCATAGAAAAGAAGAGAAAAGAAAACACATACAAAAAAAAGACGAGTGGGTTGCGGTAAACATTTAAAACACAGAACTTCCGCTGCCGGCGCCAAGTTGAACAAAAAAGTGATATGATATGATATGATATTATTTATTGCACTTGACAGGTAGAAATACACAGGCGTGCTGGTGTTGGGGGAAGGCTGACGCCCATGCACTAGTGTGCCCACAACACCGACCTATGCACTCTTACAATATATATACATTTGTACATAATATTAACAATAATAATAAAAAAATTGGTGTGCTTACAACATTGATTTGTGCACTCTTACAACATGTATATGTTTGTACAAAATGGTGAAAAAATAAACAGATAAAACAAGTAGGTAATTAAGTTAGAAGTAAAGGGGGAAAAGTTTTAAACACCGTTAGGGGGGTTACGGAAGAGCGTCTGAGCTACTTCTTTCGCCTCTTGGGGATCAGAGGGAATGTGTTCGGTGAGGTCTGGGGGGAGTCCCCTCCAAAGCGTAGCTGCCCTCAGCAGGCAGGACTCCCCATGCCGTAATGTTCGGGACATCACGGGCTGCAGTCTACCTGTTCTTTTGTTCATTCTCGGGGCATCATAAAGTTCCTGTTGCTTTGGTCCCATGATCCTGCAGAACAGCCGGACAGATGCTACTTGCTGTCGCTGGTGCAGGCTCCTCCAGGCAGCAGCCTTTAGGAGGTCACCAGAGGGTACTTCCCTGTAGGGGAGTGGGACTGACGGCGGGGAAACACTGCGGTGGTAGTAGGTGTAGGCGGCACGCCGTTGCACGCCTTGTAGTGTGGCTTGGAGATATTTTTGCTGGGGGTACCACACCGCAGAGCAGTACTCTAGGTGGGGCAGCACCAGCGCGGTGTAAAGGTGGCGGAAGGTGTTGGGTGTCATCCCTCGTGTGACTCGAGTGACGAAGCCCAGCATACGTCTTGCTTTCGATGTGGCGCTGTGGACCTGGGGGGCAAAGTTGAGGCGGCTGTCCAGGACGACACCAAGGAGGGTTGTGGAGGGCACGCGCTTTAGTAGAGAGCCACCCAGAGTTAAGCTTGAGGCTTGGCTTGTAGTTTTCGAAGTTTTGGAAGAGATAGCGAATGTCATTGCAACACTTTTAGAGCAGTTAAATGGTAATTTGTTTTCGGCCGACCAGCGAAAGCACTGGTCGAGGTCATCTTGAAGGGCTTGGTAGGAGCTGTCAGAGCGGATTGGCTGAAGAAGGGACAGGTCATCGGCATACATGATTGGTGTGGAATTTAAGACTTTTGCAATATCGTCAATGTAGATCAGGAATAATGTTGGGCCCAGCACGCTACCTTGAGGCACTCCAGAAAGCACCGTGGAGGATGGGGATTTTTCACCTCCAAACACTACCCGCTGGGTCCTTCCTTCAATGAAGCTCTGCAGCCAACGGAGAAGGCTACCCCTGATACCATACTTGTGCAGCTTGTTCATAAGGAGCTGGTGGTCGATCTTGTCGAACGCCTTGGAGAAGTCCAGCTGGACGAACTCGCAAGGCGTACGATTGTCCAGGTGGGCGCTTACCGTGTGCACTACTGTGCAGAGTGCTGTCTCGCAGCTTCGGCCAGGGCGAAATCCGTGCTGGGCGCTGGACAGTAGATTGTTTGACTCCAGGTGATGCAGGACCTTCTTGTTTATGATGCGCTCAAGGGTCCTGCAGACCACAGATGTGGAGGCAATGGGGCGGTATGAGTCAACAAGGGTGGTGTCTGAGCCGCAACCCTTGTAAACGGGAGTGACATGTGAGGTTTTCCACATGGTGGGTACAGCGCCGGAGTCGAGTGTCTTCTGAAATATCTTAGCCAGCACAGGGTTGAGGATTGGGGCTGACGATTTCAGGAGGAAGGGGTGTAGACCATCCGGTCCCGACCTCTGGAAGGGGCTTAGGCAAGCCATAGCATCCTCAAGGTCGTCTTCTGTCACAGTTATTGAGGACAGGCAGTCAGGTAGGAAGTCGTCTGGATCCAGTTCACCTGCAGCAGGGTCGTGCAGTTCGGCAGGATTGGGAGAGGGGGAGGACCACATTGAGGCAAAGTGTTTGTTGAATAGGGCAGCAGTGGCTACAGGGTCGCTTACCGTCTTGTTGTTGTGGGAGAAGCTGGGGCGTGGGGATGAGGGTTTGCGCTGCAAGTTAACATACGCCCAGAAGAGCTTGGGCTCCTTCATGGCACGAGCTGCGATGTCGGCAACATATGTGCGGTGTGCCAAATTAGTTTTCTTTTTTATCTCCCTCTGGATGTTCTTAATTTCAATGCTGGCGCTTCGTCCAGACATTTTTGTCTTTCGCAGGAGCTTGTGCTTTTGTTTGGAGAGAGAGATGACCTCAGGTGTGATCCACGGGGGGCGCCGCTTGGCGCGTGTTGTAAACTGGGGCACACATTCTGCTTCAATAGCTCTCATGAAGCTTCTATAGAGTTCATACATGTCTTCTACTGTGTCTTCGTTAAGCACCATGCACCATGGGGCGAGATGCAGGAGGTTCTTAAGGTGCGCCAGGTCCATTTTGGAGAAGTTAAATGGTAATTTGTTTTCGGCCGACCAGCGAAAGCACTGGTCGAGGTCATCTTGAAGGGCTTGGTAGGAGCTGTCAGAGCGGATTGGCTGAAGAAGGGACAGGTCATCGGCATACATGATTGGTGTGGAATTTAAGACTTTTGCAATATCGTCAATGTAGATCAGGAATAATGTTGGGCCCAGCACGCTACCTTGAGGCACTCCAGAAAGCACCGTGGAGGATGGGGATTTTTCACCTCCAAACACTACCCGCTGGGTCCTTCCTTCAATGAAGCTCTGCAGCCAACGGAGAAGGCTACCCCTGATACCATACTTGTGCAGCTTGTTCATAAGGAGCTGGTGGTCGATCTTGTCGAACGCCTTGGAGAAGTCCAGCTGGACGAACTCGCAAGGCGTACGATTGTCCAGGTGGGCGCTTACCGTGTGCACTACTGTGCAGAGTGCTGTCTCGCAGCTTCGGCCAGGGCGAAATCCGTGCTGGGCGCTGGACAGTAGATTGTTTGACTCCAGGTGATGCAGGACCTTCTTGTTTATGATGCGCTCAAGGGTCCTGCAGACCACAGATGTGGAGGCAATGGGGCGGTATGAGTCAACAAGGGTGGTGTCTGAGCCGCAACCCTTGTAAACGGGAGTGACATGTGAGGTTTTCCACATGGTGGGTACAGCGCCGGAGTCGAGTGTCTTCTGAAATATCTTAGCCAGCACAGGGTTGAGGATTGGGGCTGACGATTTCAGGAGGAAGGGGTGTAGACCATCCGGTCCCGACCTCTGGAAGGGGCTTAGGCAAGCCATAGCATCCTCAAGGTCGTCTTCTGTCACAGTTATTGAGGACAGGCAGTCAGGTAGGAAGTCGTCTGGATCCAGTTCACCTGCAGCAGGGTCGTGCAGTTCGGCAGGATTGGGAGAGGGGGAGGACCACATTGAGGCAAAGTGTTTGTTGAATAGGGCAGCAGTGGCTACAGGGTCGCTTACCGTCTTGTTGTTGTGGGAGAAGCTGGGGCGTGGGGATGAGGGTTTGCGCTGCAAGTTAACATACGCCCAGAAGAGCTTGGGCTCCTTCATGGCACGAGCTGCGATGTCGGCAACATATGTGCGGTGTGCCAAATTAGTTTTCTTTTTTATCTCCCTCTGGATGTTCTTAATTTCAATGCTGGCGCTTCGTCCAGACATTTTTGTCTTTCGCAGGAGCTTGTGCTTTTGTTTGGAGAGAGAGATGACCTCAGGTGTGATCCACGGGGGGCGCCGCTTGGAGCGTGTTGTAAACTGGGGCACACATTCTGCTTCAATAGCTCTCATGAAGCTTCTATAGAGTTCATACATGTCTTCTACTGTGTCTTCGTTAAGCACCATGCACCATGGGGCGAGATGCAGGAGGTTCTTAAGGTGCGCCAGGTCCATTTTGGAGAAGTTCTGAACCATTTTGGAATAATGGCCAGACTTCGGTAGGACCAAGAGGCTCGAAAAGCAGATGGCGTTGTGGTCGGACCCAGCCAGACTTGGCTGGATGGAACAGTCAGCCATGAGAGGAAGGTTGCTTATGAACACGAGGTCGAGGAAGGACGCCTTGCCTGTGATTGAAGTGTACGAGGCTTCACTGCACACCTGAACTAAACCGGACGTTTCCATGACATCCAGGAGCGCATCGTCCTGCGAGCTCAGCGGGACAGGTGCAGAGAGGTCGGCCCAGTCTATGTGGGCATTAAAATCACCAAAGACGCAGACACAGGAGTACGCCGAAACGTCAACATGCGCAAGGGATTGCCCTAAGAGATCGTAAGAGGCAGTTCGCGTGGCAGGCGGACAATACACGCAGCAGAGCAACATCTTGCCCTTCCGATGTACCACTTCAACAAAAACAGCCTCAAGGTCCTCTGACTCCAGGTCGAGTCTCCGACGGCAGGGCAGTTGACGGGGCACAACGATCAATACACCGCCCCCACACGACGCACGGTCCCTCCTGTAGACGACATGCCTGGTGGTGTCGATGAGCTGGCCGTCATGGAAAGACGGGTCGAGCCACGTTTCACAAAGACCAAAGATGGTGTACGGATCCGCCTCGACTAACACTTGAAAATCAAGTGTTTTGTTTTTTACAGAGCGTACGTTTGAGAACCACACTGCGATACGGGAGCTTCCAGGCGAGGGGCCGACCGGGGCTGGCGACAAGGTAGACAGCTGGGGAGCGGCGTCCGCAGACTGGCTGCTCGGAATCGGAGGGAAAAGATCGTCATCCAGGGGTGGGAGTGCACAGGCTCCGCAGAGCCATTCGGCGGGTGAAGAGGAGAGTCTCCGGTAGGCTTTAAGAGACAGCAGCTCACACTTGCGATGGTGCCAGGAATCGCATCCGTCGCACTGTAGTGCAGCCACATTCTCGAGGACCGGCCGGCAACAGCGGGGGCAAGTGGGCCGCGGCCCAGGGTTAGGAGAAACGTCTCCGGCGAGAAGGAGCAGCAAGGTAACGGGCGGCTGCCGGAGAGAGCGGGTCGAGCGGGTTCCGAGGGCAGTAGGCCTAGCAAGAGTCACGGTAAAGCCGGTATCAGGGGGGCATGCGACCGCAATGTGCAGCCCAAGAGGCACAGGCAGGCGCGCCAGACGTTCATCAATGCTCGAGATAGCAGGGGATTGCCGGCGAAGGCTTGCGAGTACGGAAAGGTAGAACAAAACGCGGAGACACGCAAAAACGTGCCCGCTCTCCATCTTCGTCCGGAGTGCGTCCGGACCCAGTGTCGTAAATTTTATTGCTGCTTCCGAATATGAGCAGGAAGCGATCTCTGTTTCCGGTGGCAACATGGTACAATCTACGGGAAAAACTGCGCACCAAATTCCCAGGGCGGTGTTGTTGTTTTTAAAGGGATACTACAACGAAATTTCGGCGCTCATTTTTTGGTCTATATCTGTTCAAAAGAGCAGTATCACATGGAACATGCCAATATCTTGTTAAAAAAGTCTCGAAAAGGAATTTTAAAACGAATTAAACGATTAGCAAAGAGCACCTGGTGGATGTCGCTAACGCCTCGTTTGTAATGCTCGTCTAGGAACCTTGACAGCTAGTGACGGAGGTTGTCTCGCCTCCGGCCACGACGAGAGAAGGGGGGAAGGAGGAACTCCCCTCTTCCCGAGAATCCCTTTTGTGTGTCGCAGAAGTCGCTATTGTCCCCCTACAAGGTTATAGAAGATTAACCCGTCCCTCAAAATTCGTACAAAAGCAGCCGCTTCGGTGGCTGGAACGACTAGGCCATCCTCTCGGCGTCAGCCTCGCCGTAGCTTTGCTCGTCTCGAGACGACCTACGTCACGATTGCGTCGGATGTCACGTGCTCTAAGCTGGGCCTTCTCCGAGCGCTTGCCAGAGTGGGCCGTTTATAACGAAAAATACAGCCACCAGGATCAAAATACAAACGTGCGATTGTCATTTACGGATATTATGGATCATATTCAACCTATTTTTGAACACGACGGGAATATTTCAAATTTCGTTGAAGTATCCCTTTAATTTAGCTACTTGAATTAACTTGATTTTTAAAATTCCCCAGGTTTACTCTTTCCGGCAATCTATTTATTATCTCTATAAATTCTAAATATTTACTGCCTCAGAAAACGGCAAAAGAAGTAATGCCAAAAACAACATTAAAATTTTCCCCGCGCTTTCCAGTGAGGTCACGAAAGCAAGTGTTGTGCCAACTACTCGATAAAAATATCTAAGATAAGATACTAAATACCCATTTGAAAATGCATTTAGGGTATATCAGCTTCCTATATGAAAGTATTCAAGTTGATTTTAGTACGAACTAGTACCTTGAATAGAGTACAGATACTTTGAAAAAGTAATTGAATTACATTTGAATGTAGTTGGCAAGTTTTGCATGCTGGTAATATAAGAAGAAAAAGTCAGAAAGGGGTGCTATATTTGTGATGACTTCGCTGAAATTTACATCTTGCTGCGCTGTGTTTTTCTTTTTTTTCTTTTTTTTTTTTGCAAGCACATTGATTTGAGATTTGAGAGTAAATGAATTCGGTACCCTCTCTCTCTTCCTTCTGGCCGACCAGAGAGGGAGGATGGTTACTGTGTGCAAACTTCGGGCAGAAGATAACCTACGATGGGGACAAAGGAGAAGTTTGGGGGAGCCGTATTAGGTAGGTCACAGCGGTTCAACGCGCAAACAGGATGTAGCTGACGTTTTGGTGTGTCGGACGGGTGGAAGAGGCGTTGCGCGCGCGTCCTTTTCTAGCCACTTATAGTCTCGAACTCAGTCGCGTGTCTAGGTGGCAGCACATAATTTGCAAAAGATGTTGCAACATAATGGCTGCCAATTAAAATATGTTAGGAACAAACGGGTCTCGTGGATTGTAGACATGGCACCCTCCTCGCTCTAGTTTGACATCAGGCTCAGCTCATGGCTCATTCTGCTACAAGTGCGTAACACGCCCCGCCACGATTCGGGGGAGTGGATATGTAATTGGGCATTGCACATCCATTACAGCTGAACTAGAAGTTGGTCAGGCAGCCAGACTTGTTGATGAGTACGCGAGCGAACGGCACAGTTGCACGCTCAGGAGGAACATCGACTCAAGGACAGCGAGTAATATGTCCCCCCCCCCCCCACACACACACACACACTCAAAAGCGAGAAAAAACACCTGTACCTCCTAACTGCAAAAAAAAATAAAAAATTATAAGAAGTTTAAGAGGGAAACGCAGACGAGTGTGAACAGAACCCCTTCTAACTACCCTTCCCCCGCTCCCTTTTGCACCAGTTGCAACCATTCTTGACGCATTGAGGTCAAGATGAACAAGATTCCAGAATCCCAATTCACTATTTTATAAATGACTCCGCAAGGCGAAAACGGATTTTGAGGATTTTTAGAGCGAAACAATGCGCGCATTCGGAAGGAGATCAGAGAAACGCTTTTGAACGAGCTTCAGAGCAAAGTTTAAGCAACAATAGGTCGTTTGCACATGACGTCAATTCGCCATTTTGTTGTTAGTTTGTTTTTTCAAACAAATTTACTAGTTTGAAGGATTACATCGCAACCGGTTCAGATGATGCCAGCGTAGTAAGACAAAAGCTTCTGTGCTCTACGCATTTAAGGGGTCATGTAAATCCTTGGAATGCTCGAGTTTGGCACACGCCAGACAGCTCACAACAACAAAATGGTGGATGAAATTAATCAGTGAAAACACCCTCTAGGCACCTCAAGGCACCTCAAGGCACTTCGAGGAAGCCCAATCTAGGTCACAGCTTCTTCGACCGAGGGAGTGCCTGTGCTCGCATGACAACATGTTCGCGTACATTTCCGAAAACCGTACCGAGCGTTGGTGACACAATAGGGAGTTTTCGAAGGATTGTTTCCGCCGTCCCGCAACGCCCTCCGCAATCCGCTACGATACCCGGAACTCTTAAGCCAAGGCCGTCGGCGCGCAGGCGGAGTAGCGGCTTGTTCGTTGCAGACGGCTTAGCGGAGGTGGAAACGCGGTCTACGAAAACTCCCTAATAGTCAAATGACGGAACCACTTTAGCTCCAAACAAAAGGTGGGATCTGAGTGTACAATTCGAATGGCTTGGCTGGGTTTCCCCAGTTCCTCCTTTCCTTCCTCTTGAACAGGCCGGGATACACTCTCTCCCCCGTAGCTTTGGCCCTACTGCACAGTTTTAGTGGAACGGAAGCGAGGGTACTTGGGCCTTGAAGCTATTGATTTGGTCTTTTGTTGGCATTCGGAGACTGCGTTTCGCTCGTGACTTGTCTCCTGCTCTGCGTTCGGTCGCTTGGCTCCAAGTTCGTAAGTTGTGCCGGAGAATGACGTTTTCCAAAGTTGCAAAATATTTTTGAGTCGCTGAGTACAAGGTAGTGAGAAATGTAATTAAGGTAGAGAAGCAAATAGTCTAGACTAGATGTACTTGTAAGGCACCGAAATACTACCAAGGTGGGGGGAAAGGCCCGGGCCTTTCCCCCCACCAAACATTTTTCCTGGTGGGTCTGGTGGATTCAGGCAGCGCCGCCTACATTGCACAGCATCGTCGCCAGCACGTCCTGCAGCGTCTGACAACGACCGCGAACGCTAGCACCAAGACGGACGCGTATACCCCCCAACGATGACGCCAAGCGCACGCCTTTTCCTCTGGGCGGTGTTGGGTGACGTACATGTAAAAGTTGTAGGTCGAGCGAGCAGCCGATGACCGCAGCGTGCAGACGAAACAGTGCGTCGTCTGCTCGCTGCGTTTGTTTAGGAGATGGCGCCACGAATTACAGCCGCCGACGCTGACTCGGTCGTCTTCGAACACTGGAAAGTTGGTTGGTCTCGTTTTCTCGCAGGAAGAAAGCTACGCCTTGAAAAGTTGACCAAAGAAGACGCACAACCTAAATTCACGTTTGGTTTTACCGTTGATTTATCCGGCTCGTTTTACAGAGTTAGGATTCGTCGTGAAAGCCCTATCTATACCATTTCAGCTATCCAAATAAAACACATTTGTCATAACGCGAATTAAGATATGCCAGAGAAATAATGTAAAAGAGAAATAACTATAAGCGAATCTACAAAAAAAAAGTTTACTTAGAAACAACAATACAAGGAGACTATATATACGATAATGTAAGCGGTGAGGAAGGTAAACTTTGCTCACCGCTTGCGTGTGCATAGACGCATCATAAAACCGCAGACCTGTACACTGTCAGAGAGGGATCATCAAAGGGAGGCTAGTTGAAAAACAGAGCTCGCACTTCGCCTCCGACATATCAAATAAACACACGCACGCACACACACGCACGCACGTACGCACGCACGCACATACACGCACACACACGCACGCAAACACACACACACACACACACACACACACACACACACACACACACACACACACACACACACACACACACACACACACACACACACACACACACACACACACACACGCGCGGGCATGGAGCGCTTTTGGATCGCTCCAAATCCACCAAAGGAATTCTCCATAAGACACGCGTCGGTTTGCATCGGCAATCAGTTGGAAACATTCTTGACCAGCTCTTGTTGCCCCTGAGACATCGTGATTATCTGAACTCGCACCATATATATAGATCTTACTGATTGGTTTCGCTGCGGTGAGGGCGACGTGTGGGGATTACTTAGAACGTTTCAGTCAGTCGGAACAGAACTGGCTGATGGTAGAGTGTTATATTTGTATGGATACATTAGGAATTTCTATTCAATTTTTACGTTGCCAACTGTCCGTGGGAGACTGCAAAAATCCCCTTTGTATGTATCAGTCACCAACCAAGTAATAAAATGGATAGCTTCGTTCCTAACAAGTAGACAACAGTCAGTTTCGGTTAATGGTTCTTCATCTAACTCAGTCCCAGTATCTTCAGGCGTCCCCCAAGGTAGCGTTATCGGCCCCCTTCTTTTTCTAATTTATATTAACGATCTTCTCTCTTCGATTAACTCAACTATCCGCCTATTCGCAGATGATTGTGTTATTTATAGAAAAATCTTAGACCCGACAGACCATCACGTCCCCCAAAATGACCTTGATGCTATATCTTCCTGGTGCTCAGAATGGCAGATGACTGTAAACCCCGACAAATGTAAACAAATGACCGTTACTACGAATTCAAACAAATCATACAGCCAATATACATTACTCATGCAGCAACTTGAATGTGTTTCACTATACAAATACTTAGGAGTAAACATCTCTGAAACTCTCTCATGGAAACAACATATCGACAACTTAGTCACTAACTCATTTAAATCTCTAGGTTTCTTAATTAAGGCGCACCCTACACCTGGCCCCCACTTCAACAAAACTGCTAGCATATAAAACAATTATTCTCCCAAAACTAGAATATGCGAGTATCATATGGCATCCACATCAAAATTATCTTTCTTCCAAATTAGAATCTGTCCAAAGTAAAGCAGCCCGGTTTATATCAAATGACTTTTCGCCTCAAACTAGTGTCTCAGCTTTAAAAACAAATTTGGGTCTCACTTCATTGTCTACCCGGCGCAATATTTACCGGATATGTTTCTTTCACGACTTATACTACAGTAACTCGTGCTTTAAAAACACCTATTGTCATTCCGCACATTATATTTCTCCTCGAACTGATAATTCCTGTAAGGTACAGCAATACCAGTCACACACAAATTCCTTCCTGTTTTCACCCTTAATATTATCGATTACTGAATGGAATAACTTGCCAGACGAGATAGTTACTAACACAAATCCCATTCAATTTAAAGCAATGTGCGAACGCCTATGATGTGAATAGTACACGTACATGCTTATTTGATGTTTCCATAGTCGCTTTCTCTTTTCCCCATATTGAAATTGCTGTTTTATGCATACTTACGTCCAGTTGAAAATTGCACTTGTGCACGTACGATGTCTCTTCCTTTTTGTAAACTGTGCTGGGCTGATCGCGATTATTTTGTTATACCGATGACTGTGTTTTAATAATTGTATGATTATGTTGTTACAAATGCATGTACCACCTACCCCCCTGATGTAATGCGTCCTCAAAGACGCCCTTGAGGTAAATAAATGAAATGAAATGAAATAGTGGAAGTGTCAATATCAGATATGGGCACGGCGTGTATTTTGCCTTCCAAGCAACGGTGAAAACAATTACGGACGGTGAAAACAATTACGGATCTTCTTTGTGCCAATGAAATAATAGAACATGTGTTAACCGACTTTTTGTTGTTTCCATCGTTCGATTATTATTTTTACACCTTTTTAACTTGTTAATATACAGGGAGGGCGCAATATATCTAACCTACTTTAATCACGGCAAAAAATTGTTTTCTCAACGTAGCGCGCAGCAATTTACAACAGAGGAGCGGCGGTGGAAGTACTGTGTCCCCTGAGACATCCCTGTACAGTTATGTCTTAAAGGTATAAACAACGACAACAACAAGTATGGAGTCAAAATATCAATAAATAAACTTACTTTGCTTAAAAAAAAAAGTTTGAGGTACATTTAAAGGGACAATCAAGGCAATTTCGGACATCTTTTTGGCGATTGATCTGGGTTCCAGGCACGTCTCAGGCCACGTTGCCCAAATTTTAGCCGAAACCGGCGCTTGTGTGCCGCGCAAATCAATTAAACAGTCGCGGTAATAATCGTACCGAGATCGACTGGGGCGACGCCCCTAGAGTTGCGGGAGAAGCCAGGAGAAGTGGAGCTCACGTGACCGATGCGGGGCCAAGAAGCGCGACGTCACAAGAGACGCGTCAGCGATTGGTCGAAACGAGAAACGTGCCCTCGGTCACGTTTTGGTTCGCGATTTTTAGGAATACTGTTCTAATTTCCGCTTGAATAACCATGAAAAGTATAAATCAGACCGGAAATCATTACTAAACCGTAAATAAAGCAGTATAATTGTTTTTTTCTTTGCTACGCTGGACGCGAAACGGGCAACGAGCAACTATGGGCAAACAAAATAACAAAAAAAAAAAACATGATACTCGAAGGATTCTGCAAAATGGTAGCTGTAGATGGCTGTTCTAACGGTCGACTGAAGACTGCAGTATTCGTTCGGGCGACGCTAGTTTTCACGTGTGGGTTGCTGTTCGTGTTCTTTGACGACGAAAAGAGGACGTCCGCGGAGGAACCAAATCGCTGCCGCTTTCCCTTTGGCATCTCCCCCGCGTCCGTCCTTCGGCATGCGGGCCGCTCGTTGCCGGCTGGGCGGTCTCCGTCGGGTGATAACAGAGGCCGCCACACACGTACTCCCGTTCCGTTGGTGTTCGGTCACTGAACGGAAGCTCGAACTCGCTCGCGAGAGCGGCATTGCCGTCCATGTTGACAGATTCGGCGAAACGACCGCGCCACCGCGCTGCTATAACCCACCTCGGTAACCAGTCTCGATATCCTAAATACTACCGATACCGACTATTCACACTTGACGTCACTCCCTACGTCACCTCCGTTTTCGGGGGCCCAGAAACGGGAATGGAGATTGTTCGGTTTCGGTTTCTTTACTTCTTTCGTAGGCACAGAAATACGCGTCACAAATGTCTACAAAAGATTGGGCAGCATGCTATGTTCAAAAGAAGCATAAAACTACCATTTAAAAAAATTAAATAAAATCGTCTTCATTGTCCCTTTAAGCGTTTCTTATGAGTTGTGAATGCGAAAGCATGCAAGCCGCTCGTCCGCTACTTTTGTCGTCTGCTCGTCCGCTCCCTTTGTCGTCTCCTGCGTACTAGCGCGCGCGCGCTTCGGCATCTCGGGGCCAGGCGCAGCGGCCAATGGGAGCCCCGTCGACGCGTGCCAGCCAATGGAACCCAGGGCGAATCGCTCCTATTGGGATCGCGGAAACCAGGAGCCGTTTTCCGCGCTTCAAACTGATGACGTCAGCTCGCTCCATGAGACAGTTAATGCTTTAGCATTAAAAGAAAAAAAGAAGAAAGAGTACTTTGTAGACTCTAACCAATCTCTTCGATGTGCCGGACGTTTCGAAGCCGGCTCGACTCCTTGATCACGGGTGACTGTATGTGGGCCCAAATGTATGGCATAGCAGTTACACATAAAGCCGTCTCAACTTTAGGCCATTTTCTTCCTCTTCCGAAGGATCGTCCCCCAAACGAAAAAGCGAAAGGCCTGATTTACCGAATTCCTTGTGTTGAATGCGACGCCTCTTGTGGGGGGGGGAAACGAAGAACTTTCCCGAACGTCTGCGCAGACATAAGTATTACGTAAAGAAGAAAGACATCCAAGGCAATGCGCTGGCGGAACATGCCCAGAACACCGGCCACTTCATCGGCTTCGACAGCAGTTCCATCCTCGATAGAGAAAGAAACTGGAGAAAACGTCTCTTATTAGATTCTTGGCACATACAAAATACGAACAACAATCTGAACCAAACCACGGGAACGCTGCCAAGCAGCTATATACACGGGCTACGAATGCGCCACATACAAAAACAGAAGAAGAAAACAATGCTAAAAGAGAAGAAAACAACGACAGATCGCTACCTTTGGGCCCACATACAGTCACCCGTGATCAAGGAGCCGAGCCGGCTTCGAAACGTCGGGCACATCGAAGAAACTGGTTACAGTCTACAAAGTTCTCTTTCTTATTACTTACCTAACTAGGCGGAGTCCCGCCGAAATGTTTACTGTTAAGAAAAAAACAAGAATCTGTTTCGGGCAACCCACTCGAAAATCAGCCTACTTCCAGCTGGATTATGGAACTGGTACCAGCTGGAAATGAGGCAGTCCAGCTTGATTCCAGCTGGGTTCAGCTGGAATCCAGCTGGACTGCCTCATTTCCAGCTGGGACCAGCTTCCATAATCCAGCTGGAAGTGGGCTGGTTTTCGCCTGGGAATCTAAAGCCTGGTTCACATGCAGCGATTTTGGCCCTGGGCGGCGCGATTTTTCTGCCGTCGCGGCGCTCGTGCCACTCAACCGCTGGTGC
Source organism: Ixodes persulcatus (assembly GCA_013358835.2). Taxonomy (NCBI): domain Eukaryota; kingdom Metazoa; phylum Arthropoda; class Arachnida; order Ixodida; family Ixodidae; genus Ixodes; species Ixodes persulcatus. The sequence goes on from JABSTQ010010146.1 coordinate 458,929, forward strand.
TGGCCAGAGCGCCGCGACGGCCGAAATCGCGCCGCTCTAGGGTCAAATCGCTGCATGTGAAACCCGCTTAAGGCTACAGTTCGCAGACGATGCCATACGGGGCTTCCTACTTGTCCTCTGCCGACAGATGGCGGCACGAGAGGACGCGGCGCCTCAAAACGATCATTCGTAGAAGAAATGGTGGTGGTTGGGGGGGGGGGGGGGGGGGGGGGGCGGGGCGGGAGCTGGGGGATTTAGACGCCTGGTTTCGTATTTAGTTTATATAAGAAAAAGATATACCACATTGAAAATCATATATTAGAGCAGGGGTGCACGACATGCGGCCCGCGGACATGACACTACGAGATGTGCTCAAGGCGGCAACCAGTGCGATGATGCCAGATATTGAAAACCCGCGCAGTTCCCAATAAACATTTTTGTCGGGCCTCGTCATTTTTGGGTTGTGCACCCCTGCATTAGAGATATTCGCGCCGTGCTGAAGGAAGAGTAGTCAAAACTTTCGGAAGATCGTCTGCTAAGCTCGTCGCCGGAACGCCCTCGACGCTTCCGTCATCAGTCGGCAGCATTTCGCACACGAACTGCAATCTCCACGAAATGCTGCCGTAGATTGCCTAAAACCGGTTCTTCTTTTTTTTTTTTTACTTTTTAAATGAGCTAAGTTTATTCGATGATATTGTGACTACTTCCTCCACCTAGCCGCGCGTCTGCAGTTAATCGCCGCGGAATACGTTAAGAAACCAATTTTTGCGGTCCACTTAAAGTGAGTTAGAACAGACTTGTACGTAATTCGTTACAAGTAAAGAAATTACTTGTAATCCTTTACATTTATCAGTAATTTTGTATTGGTACATATTTCAGAAAATAATTGTAAAGTAATTTCCTTACTTTTTTTTACGTAAGGGAATGATGTAATTCGTTACATTTTTGTTTTCATTCGCGGAGGAAAAATGCGGGAACTTTCACTAAATATTGACAAAAAAAATATTTTTTTTGTAAGGGTTAGCTCTACCGGAATCACACTGTCACCTGCATTTACAAAATGCGAGGCCTGTCACTTTTTACATGGTCAAAGCCTTTCTTCACGTCACCTAAAACCTCAACCCATTTTCTTTTTCTGGTTTTGTTGTTTGCAAGTTGTAACTCGTCAGCTTCCTCACCCACAACGAAGTGGGAAGCACATTTATACAAAGAACCGGACTCTCCGTACAAACAAGGCAAACTCCCGAGTTCAAACTGTGTCCTTCCAACAAAAGACAAATTAAAAGAAAAAAAGCGTCACCTCTGCTCTTCATGATATATCTCAGTGAAATGGAAAAGAAATTAGAGCAGAGCAACTTAGGTTTTGATGTGAGTTATATGGAAGGAGGGAGAAAGGTAAGACAGGTAAATACCAGGATGCGGACGACATAGTACTTATGGCAGATAACCAGGATACGTTACAGGAACTAGCTGGCATATGTGGAGAGGAAGGGGACATCTTGGGCATGAGCTTTAGTAGCAATAAGTCTGGAGTAATGGTGTTTAATGACGAAAAGAGGGAACCCCTGAGGATACAAGACATTTTAATAGACCATGTAGGAAAATACAAATATCTGGGAGTCTGGTTCAATGAGGGAAAGAAATATCTAGAGGAACATGAGGAGCATATAATTAGAAAGGGGAAAAGAAATTCATCCATTATGAAGCTCAAGGCACTATGGAACTATAATAGATATGAAGTGGTCAGGGGTATATGGAAAGGAGTGATGGTACCTGGACTGTCTTTTGGCAATGGGGTGCTCTGCATGAAATCAGAGGTTCAATCAGGATTAGAAATTCGACAAAGAAGAGTAGGCAGATTGGCATTGGGAGCTCATGGAAACACACCAAATGAGGGAGTGCAGGGGGACATGGGATGGTCGTCTTTTGAGAGCAGGGAAGCAATTAGTAAGTTAAAATTTGAACAAAGGTTGATCGAAATGGATGATACGCGGTGGGCGCGTAAGGTGTACAAGTATTTATACATGAAATGCATAAACACAAAATGGACAAACCGAACCCGAAAGCTTACATTTAAATACCTACCCACTAATGATGGGGCTGAGCAGACTACCTCAGTGAAAAAGGGAGTAAAAGAGGCAGAGAGGAAAATGTGGGAGGGAAGAATGCAGGAAAAATCGGCTCTCACGGTGTACAACAGGACATAAGAAAGGAAAATGTGTTTGACAACTCGCTGGGAAGTTCTTTACTGTTCGAGGCGAGAACGGGAGTTTTGAGGACGAGGACGTATAGGGCTAAATTTCAGGAGATAGACACATTATGTGCTGCATGCCATGATGAGAGTGAGACACTTGAGCATTTGGTTTTAAAGTGCACGGGGCTTCGTCCTGCCCTCCCTGAGGGGGTAACGGATTTGGCCGGGGCCCTGGGCTTTGCTGGCGACGATGGAGGGACGGAGAAGAAGAGGATCACAGTAACAAAGAGGCGGTAAAATGCACGCGAGCTGGTGTAGCGGATCTTCGTTGGCCTTTTTTGTTTTGTCTCTTCACTCTTCCTTTGCTTCCTTCTGGCCAAGAGAGAGAGAGAGAGTGATAAGATGACTTCTTGGTATCAACTTCAGGGACTAAGATAATCTACGCCGAAGACAAAAACGAAGTTTGGTGGTGCCGTGGTTAGGACACAGAGTCTTAATGGGAAAACAGGATCTAGCTGACGTTTTGGGTGTCGATCGGGTAGGGGAGGCCTTGCGAACGCGTTGTTTTCTAGCCACTCAGTCGCGCGTCCAGGTGGCAGCACCTATTTGGAAAAAGCTGGATTGAAAAGGTGTTTAGTGAAGAGGACGGCATCTGCACATAGAAACGAGGCAAGATGTGCGATGAGACTTTTCGAGGGCCAGATGTTGTCCGAGTTCGCAAATGTGTGAGCTGCGGCAACAATAAACGCTTTCATAACACTTGTGTCTTGTTTCCTACCCTAGGACAGTAAGGTTGAAAGTAACGCCGCGAAAGTAACGGATTACTTTTTGAAGTAACGGCCGCTTACTTTTTGTGGAAGTGTACTTGTAACTGTAATTAGTTACACTTAGCCGTGGGTAATTGTAAATGTAATTTTTTAATTTTTTTTTTTTGTTAGTACGTGTACAAGTCTGAGTTAGAACACTACGGCCTTCGCGGTAGATTATTCATTCTTTTACTAAAGAAGACAGCCCAAATTATCGAGAAATACAGTTCGACTAAAATGGTCGTAACTCAATCAATCCTGATAACAGTGTCAATCTTGATAAGCTGTTGTGTGGAGAGCACATTTTCCCCCGGGACTATGCAGCAACAGAACGCTAGCTCTGCATCATATGCTCCATTCGCGCACGTTCCATCAAGTGTGAGCAGGCATGCCCAAAGGTTATGACACTGACGTCACGCAGTGCCCAGACCTGGTGTTGGAAAACACGGGCGTGTTTGTAAAAAGCCTGGTTGTTGTCGTCATTCACGTCAAAGCCAGTAGAATTCCTACAGCGTGTAAAAAACAAACAAACAGGGTTTCATGTGTGTGTGTGTGTGTGTGTGTGTGTGTGTGTGTGTGTGTGTGTGTGTGTGTGTGTGTGTGTGTGTGTGTGTGTGTGTGTGTGTGTGCGCGTGCGTGCGTGCGTGCGTGCGTGCGTGCGTGCGTGCGTGCGTGCCTGTTCGCTCCGTCTTTTTTTAGGCTAAAGGATAAGTATTTGCGTTGTATACTTTTCAACACGGAGGGGGAGTCAGGAATTTTCAAACCCCCATGGCTCCCCATCCGTAGGGTGAATTTTCCTGGGAACATTCCTTTTCCCGGTTATCTTTCATTGTTCGCATGCAACAGCCGAGGCGGAGAACGGGGGAGGTGCTCGCTCTATTCAATTTTCTCCCCGGTTGGTACAGTTTTTTTTTTTTCTTTTCACTATTTTTTAAATTCTAACCGACCCTTCAGGTAAAACCCAAGAACGAAAAAAAAAAAAGGAGACAGGGGCACGAAGCAGGTAGAGGAACACCCGGCCACACGGGCGGAAAAATTGGTACCGGATCTAAGGTTCCAGGGATTTTCCCGCCTCCTCCGTTGCTCGCTGGACGCTCGGCTTATGCAACAACGTCCTCCCACTGACTGAAGCGCAAAGAACGCCACGGCTGCTCGCCGAAAAAAAAAAAAGAAGTTTACATTCAGCGCAAATCAGCGAGAAAACAAAAGAGGAAACGACCGAAGCAGGACCCCCCGCGAAAACTCCACGAACGAACGCAGTCCTTGATGTAAACAACGAAACAAAACGCCCAACCTCCGCCCTCGCGCGCAACACTGACTGGTTTAGTCTCTGACCGAAGAAGTCGGCAACAAAAACAAAAATAAAAGTGCGTACAATTCAAGCGAATACTTCAAGTTCACTGTTTGTCGGCCTCCCGCTCTTTTGGCTACAGCCACCGGCGCACGTCGTCTGCTAGGGCGTCGTCTGCAAACCGGCGCCGACGAGGCGCGGACCAATGAGAAAGAGGAATTGGATCACGTGACACGTTGCTCTTTCCACCAGTTGGTACGGCGGCGCTGTCGGCGCTTTTTGGGAGCGCGTCATGACGCGAACGCCTTTTCCTACCAGTCGGTGTCTGTGCGCTTCTCGGCTCTTGTGAGGCACCTTTTGCTGCGTCTTGTCGTTGCCTATCGTCTCAGAAACGGTGTTTCGTGTCTGTGTGCTCGTCGACACCGTCGTTCGACATCATCGGTGCTGTCGTCGGCTTGAAACCTCGGCACCCGCAAGGATTTTACCGATCACTTCGGATCCCTCGCCGCGCCGAAGTTCTTCGTGGTCGTCGTCTTGCCGCGTGTTTGTGTGTCGTGCCCGTCGAGAAACAGGACATGGCACGCTTCGCTTGGCTACCGCTGTCGCTCGGATTGTTGCTGGCTTCCGTCACCGGTGAGTGTTTTTGTTTTTCGTCACTTCTGCACGTTGACTCGTGACGGTTGCGTGGGGCGGATTCAACGCGAGCCGATGATCGGCACGGATCGGGTTGTCGCGAGTACGGCGACAAGGTCGCGGTGGTCGTGGTCATCGCAGAAGCGGGCAGTGGGTTACGATGTGCTCGCCGCCAGAAACCTGTTTTCTGGTGTTTGTCCGATTGAGTCGGTTGGCGCGCCGCTCTGCCTGCTTATTTCCCTCTTGGAGGTTTTGTTGACGTCTCGAAGTCGGGACTTTCGCGACGGTGTTTGGGGCGAGCTTGTTGCGTTTATTTTTGTCTGTCCCCTGTTGGGAGTGTGGGCATCACCTGTTTTGGGAACGCCCGATGTTTGGCTTCGAACTTGTTGCACTATGTTGTGTGCATCACCGTTGCATCAGCGCGGACAGGCGCAGATGTTGTTGATTGGCCAACCGCGGCGCTCAGTGTCACGGACATCCAGAGTTAGTATCTCAGGTGGCCTTCGTTGTGGGAGTCACTGGAATTCCAAGAATGGCGTCGCCGCCGTACTGTGGTGTATACAAAAAGCCGCCTAATTTCCCTTCGCACTGGCTAGCCGCTTTCTTGTTGATATGGCAATGTGTCCAATACAAGTTTGTGTAACAAACCAGCCATCAGGTTACCGTCATTTACGAACTCGTGTGTTCACGTTACCGTGTCCACGTCCCATACCATAACCAGTACTTAATAGTAATTATCTACATCAAAGTCTCCGAAGGCATTGTATCAGGGGAAGGGAAGAATACGTAAAACAAATAGTTAACAGAGAAAAAAAAAGTTATATACAAACAAAAAGAGAATACGTACGTCTCGCCCACACACAAATAATAATGCTGGTTGTCCGCCCACCTAACTATCTGTAACACTTCAGATCAATAAAATAAATCTTCGCATCCACCCTTCAGTTCTCTACAGTCTGAAATGCCCACCGCAGTTTCAGGCACAGGTACTTCATTCCGTTCATTAATGATCAAGAATAGTTGGAGGGCTGTCCACACAAAGACACACGAAGAACTTGCTGGATTAACATTCTTTACATGGACCTTGCGGACATACGTAATGCAAGAAGCAAGATTGCCCATAGAATGAAGCAGTGTTTGTTTATTCTACTTCAAATGTAGTTTAAGGACGTGCGTAATGCGACCTCGTTAATTAAATGATGCAGTGTTTTAACGTTCTTCAGCCCGACTTTTGGGACAGAGATGTTGCAAGGTTGTCAACCGAACGAAGCAATGTTGGTTTAATTCTCCAGCTGTGTTTGTTTATTCTACTTCAAATGTAGTTTAGGGACGTGCGTAATGCGAGCTCGTTCATTAAATGATGCAGTGTTTTAACGTTCTTCAGACCGACTTTTGGGACGGAAATGTTGCAAGGTTGTCAACCGAACGAAGCAATGTTGGTTTAATTCTCCAGCTGGACTTTGAGGAAATCCGCAATGCAACCTAGTCCAACGGTCGTCGGTGTCGTGTTTGCGGTTCGGCGACCGGCCGTCAGCGCCCGCAGCTGTGACTGCTCGACGGTTGCTAGGGCGAGATCGGAAGCGTGCCAGGTAGGCGGAACTGGCCACGTTCGTATTCCGATACGGCCCCCCGCTACTTGTCACGCCTGGCTGCCCCCCCCCCCCCCCCACCCCCCCCACCCTCCTGCGAGGACGCCGTGTGTGTGTGTGTGTGTTGGACGTTGAACTCCCAGAAAACTTCAGGCACGACCTTTTCCGCGCTCGTCTGGGTGCGCGTGGGAGGACGAGCTTTCTTGTTGTCCCGCTGTGGCGGAGTGGGGGCGTCAGTTGAGAGACGAAAGTATCGTACAAGCTGCGGCAAACGCGCGAGTTTTTCGATGGTACGAGGAGTTACGGACGCATGCGATTAGGGCCACTAAATAAGCTACGCTTCAGAGTAACGTCACTTGCCCATGTTGTGTCTTAAAATCATGGTTGACAGTTATCTGAAGCTTTATCTGAAATCACAGGAAACGCTTTTCCGCCGTCCAGAAATGTTTAAACAGTTCGCGACAGAGCAGAGCAATATTACGTGAGCTTCCTTACACCGAATCTAATCCTGAGGATGGCGCACTTTTGAATCATGACGATCGGCAGTTGCGTCTGCTGTGCACACGCACCAAAATGTCAGCGCCCACAGCTCATTTAGTGGCTCTGCATGCGATCTAAGACCAAGGAAGAGCGGGTCCGGAGTTGAGATTTTGCTCGAGTCACTTCTCTGTCGGCGTTTCCCGCCATCGGAAATCTACCTTGTGTTCTTGTTCATATTTGTTCGAAGTATGTTGAAAAGGGACGCGAAGGCTAACACCTTGTGGAGTAGTACAATCTTCCGAGCACGATGTGCAATTTCAGAATTGGCTCGCACCTTAACGGACTAAGAGCAGAATTACGGTATCTTGTATTAAAACTAAAGTACGCACAGACACACACACACAGATATTTGAAGCCTTTTTCTTTCTTTTCTGTTTAGCGAATTTAGTCATTGCTTGTTTGCCGAAAGAGGCCAGTGCATTTTCTATGTATCGTAATTTTCGCCATGACCCAATTTTCGCGAATTTCGCGCCTTGAAAAATATCGCGAAAAACAGATCTTGCGAATATATCGGCCCATGGTAATGGTTTTGCGCCATAGCAGTCCAAATTGCGAAATTTCGTACCCGCGAAATATCCCGGGAGCGGCATTTGGCAAAATTCGCGAAATATCGAGCCGCTGGAAAATAAAGTCGTATACAGCAATAACTGAGAAGATGTGGGCGGGCTGGTGAACTTTCACAATTTGTTCCTAAGTCTCGAAAAAACGTTTGCAATGGTATATATATATATATATATATATTTTTTTTTTTTATGGTTAGACACATTATCTGCTGTTCACGTGCCATCACGTCACTTTCTTGAACTTGGTTCATGAGTCATCGCATACTGTGTATCAATATTTTGCTAAAAAATATTTATTACGTCTCTCCATTTGTTGGGCTCTTTACGTACATCGTGGTGATTGACATGCTTGGTCTGCGTGGATAAGGCGACCGCGAGCGTCTCCGAGTCAATCAATCACTCAAAAAGGAGATATACGAACAGCGAGAATAAGATAGCGTTTGTCCTGTTCCCCTTCCTACTTTTGTCCTCGTCTTTGTTAGCGCTTTTGAATTTTATGTCATGAACCAACTCGCCCGCTTCGCCACTTTAGTTCGGCACCAAAAAGGTTACCTGCGCTGTATGAAATGCGGCACAGATATATATATATATATTTTTGTTAATCGCTTAGTTTGAGGCAAAGATTTGGTGTCCGGGGAACCGGCAAGGGACGAGTAACGATAATTTGCTTTTTTTTTTATCCATTTCTTTTTTTTTTTCAATTTGTGTGTGCGCGCGCGTGTCTGTGTGTGTGTTTGCTTGTTATTAAGTCCTCGTCACTCTACGCACCCATAGGCAAGTGAGCTCGAAAATAGGCCGCAGTTATCACGGAAGAATAACCTAATACTGGATTAAATCCTCATGTATCAGCTGCGTCGAAGTACGCCTACAATTAATATAAAACACCTCGCTAGTTTCACTCGTAAACTCTCGCTGCACTTTAAGAAATGCCTGCGCGTACACTTACCCGCAAAAACACTGGAAGAGCCAATCTCTGCGATCTACGAAATCAGCTCAGCGAATGATGAGACGGAACATCTGTTTAGACCTCAAAATGAAGTCTGCGCCGTGGCATTACGCGATGCCAGCATGACGCTTTGCATTGCGTAATGCCACAGCGCAGACTTCATTTTGAGGTCGAAACGGATGTTCCGCCTCATCATTCGCTGAGCTGATTTCGTAGATCGCAGAGATTGGCTCTTTGAGTGTTTTGAGGGATGAGTAGACGCGCAGGCATTTCTTAGAGTGTGCATGACGATGTGCTCAATGATATACGTTTACGAAATAATTATCGCAATTTTTTTTTTTTTTTTTTACCTTTTAAGACTTTTTGTTACTGTTAAAAACGCTTTGCGCTTATGAAAGAAAAAAAAACAATTAAAAGGCATAGAACACGTATTTTATATGAAATAGTTCTCAACGAAAAAAGAAAAAAATACCGCAATATTTACGCCGCTAGACGCAATTTACGCGGCGGTAGCCCTGCTGTATGCCCCGCCCACTTTGCAAAGGAGCGTTTTGTTTCTCCGCACTTATTGGTTGGAGAGATGATTGGCGTGTAGAATGTTGGTTGTAGTATTGTTTCTCCCTGCACTCTATGAAAAGCCCGTGCATCTACTTTGCCGCACAACATTCGGAAAGCCAATCACCGCAACTTACGCGGAGACAGCTCAGCGAATGACGATGCCGAAACATATGTTTAGACCAATGAACGCAGTCTCAGTTGTGACATTAAGCAATGCAAGCGTGACGTTTTGCATTGCTTAATGTCACAACTCAGACTGCGCTTTTTGGTCTAAATATATGTTTCGGCATCGTCATTCGCGGGGGCCGCCTCCGTAAGTTGCGGTGATTGGCTCTCCGATTGATGTGCGGGAAAGTAGACGCACGGGCTTTTTTTAGAGTGTACTAGTCTTTTATTCGACCTTTAATGTTTCATAATCACTATTTAGGTAGTCATTGTTGTTTTCAAACGTATCACGAGGTTGCTTTTTCCCCTTGGTTGTCAAACGATAACAAGCATTGCTGCCGGCGTCTGCGTCGAGCAGTTTTTGACACCGCATGACTCTTTTAGCTCGTCTATTTTTATGAGTCCGAACTGTTTCGCGCTCACCGATAGAGTCGGGGGAGGATCTTGCAACCCAGGTAGTTTACATTCTGGAAACATAACCTGGAGGCGTCTATTGGGAATGTGGAAGCCGAGTCACACACGTTGTATGTAAAAATACACCTCCGCGTGCACTTTTCTTTAATGTAAAATAGCGTATCGGCTTCGTAAACCTTTTTTTTTTTATTTCTAGAGTTCGTTCTTTGCTGCATTTGTCCCTCCAAGGCGTGCATATTTTGTTATATATTTTTATCACGCGTTGCTGCTGCCAATGTAATAGGGGACTCCAGACCTAGTCAAGCTGTTTGTAGCAGCTTTTTGTCTAAATTTCCCTCCAGAAGTTTCTTGAACACTAAAGCTTGATTGATTGACCCTGTCAAATAAAACGAGAAAGTACCCGCAGGAAAGTGAGCTTCATGCAATAGTTGCGAGTCACTAGAAGTTGTACGCGAGATGGATTTAAAGTGTGGCGAGAAATGGAAGCGGTCGTGTTTCTTTCCTAATAAAGCCTATTAATTACGCGTGAACCCTTAATGAAGCCTATTATAGAGTTTCTCTCACAGCGCCTCGGCTGCTGCGTGAATAAAAAGAAAAACAAATAGAGCGTCGAAATCCTTTCTTTTTCTTTTTCTTCGGCAATTACACATTTCGAAGAAGTTCCTGCGCATCCTTCTTCCCTGCAGAGCGCGGCGTAGGCCAATCACAGTGATCGGTGGGTTGCGTCGGGCGAATGATTAGGCCGAAAAGACGGATTGGCTCGAAAATGCAATTTACTCAAGGACAACGAGCAGGACGTTTCAATTGCTGATTGTGCTGCGGACATGGCTTTTCAGTCGAGCAGTCTTTCGTTGCTCGTGATTCTCCGAGCAGCCTAATCACAGCGGTCCGTAGGCTACTGCAATTGTCCTTCCCCGTTCTCTGTAAGAAAGTAGACGCTGTGGAAGATTCTTTTTTTTGTGTGTGTGTGTGTGTGTTTGTGTAGTGTTATGGTGATTGGCAGCTTAAGAAGCCAAGGGCGTGGCTTCGTAAGGTGAACTGGAGCACACATAACGTTCATTACGCAGTCGTGGTTACTCGAGCAGACGCCGGGACGATGATCATTCAGATCGAAACGGACAGGAGTGGGGATTGAACCCGGATACCTGGGTTTTGTAGCGGTCAGTATAACTACGCAGGTTTATTTCGTGCTCATTTGGAACACAGCCTCCGTTGAACTGACCGCGAAGCAATAGACCATATGCAAAGTGAAGCGCCATCTAGTGTATTCATGATCAACGATCAGATTTCCTCCATATTGGGGGGTTCCCGTACCGACGGTTTCGCCCGAAAAACAATAGTCCCGGCAAAGTGTAAGTCGTAGAACTAAAATATGATCACCTGCTGCAAGTCCAGTACGAACCCTTCACAGGACGTCTTCGAGAAATACCGTTCATTGATCTGGATGGCCCAGTTCACCGCTTGAGTGACGAGTCTTGCGACCTCGTTGCTGACAATTCCTTTTCCTGGATTTGGCGGCCGTCTTTCTTTTCTTCTTTGATCCGAAACTAACCAGCAACCCATTGAGTGTACAAATAAACTGCCCTAATATCATGAAAACCGAGTTAAATGCAGATGCGCCTCGTCCACAACTGGAAGATGTGATAAACCCCCCAATACGGCGGCTCCTAATGGCATGATGATGATAGCTGGCAAGGATTTCGCATATGACCTATTGCTTTGTTCGGAGGCACAGTCCCGAATCTCGGCACCGGGTCGTTTTCGAACTATTCAGGTGACGCGCATGTTGCCCGGAGGTTGAGGAATCCCATGGCGCCAGTGCCTGTTGTTTATTGAACAGGCGACCCCGATAAACACCGATTTTTGTGCGATGTAAAAAATTGACACCGCAAACGCCGAATCTGCGTGAAGAAATACCCCCGCCGACTCCCCAAACACAATCCCGAATTCGAAGAAATGGAAACCCCGAAAACAAGGAACCTTACTTTCAACGAAGGCCATTCAACTTTAGCCTCGTAATATGGTCCCTATGTAATTGTTTTAAAACGACCGGAAGTGGCTGAAATACGTCACTTCCTTTTGTCAAAAGAGCCTGACGCCGTAGATGCCGGAGGACAGATATGCAGTCACCTCCGACCAGACTTGGGAAGTAATCCGTTACAAGTAATGAATTACTTTAAATAAATATTTATTTTCAAGTGCCCAAAAACAACCAACAGGTCTTTTCTTTGGTACACATAATAAATGAGGAATTAAAATAACAGACATGGCAGAAATACACAAACCTTACAAACGTTACAAACGTTACAAATTGGCAACAAGTACTTTCATTTTCATCGCGAACACCCGAGAATCGCTAAATATATCCACTTCAGCATTGTTGATGCGGTTAAAAAGCAGTTGGCAGCGTGATAAAGGCGAGAGATCACAGACAGTATTAACGTAAAAAGTACAATGATTTCTAGTGGGTCGGGAGGGAACATGTAAATTAACATCACTTAAAAGCGAGCCACTATCTGATACACCGTTTACTAACTTATGAAAAAAGACTAAGTCACGTTCCGCTCTTCTATCGGACAAGTTTCTCATCGAAACTTTTTTGAGAAGAAATTCATAATCAAAATAGAAGCGACGTTGAGAATATCGATCATACACAATGCGTATTTAATCCGTTACTTTTTTGAGTAATTTTGTAATTGCCACGTTACGTTTTTGCGGCAGTAATTTGTAATGTAATGTCGTTACAAATAGTGGTAACGGATTACTTTAATTACTCGTCACTTTTTTTTTTTTTAAATATGAACATAATACAGAAACTGAAGCAATATGAGCAGGCAATTAAGCAGCCGAAAGATAGCAAGTTCAACAAAACAGAAAACCTCGGGAAGAGGACTAGCCGAAAAGAACACATGATTTTTCGTACGACCGGTCACTAGAACCACTACAAAAATGCGCCATTCATATAAAAATGTGCAAGAAACAAGAATAAAGAAGACAACGCCGAGTAGGCGTTGTCTTCTTGATTCCCCGGCGGAGGCAGACGCTAATTCTAAGCATGCGCACCGCTAGCTTTGTCTGCACAATTCCAGGGATCATTTCCGGAGGCCGTAAGCTAGCGGCATGGCGGGTGTGCTTGCAGCTTTCGCTGCCTTTGCAACTTACAGGTGAACGGAAGTGCACCTACACTCTTTCTCTCTTAAATACAATATTTTATTTCACAATGACTACCATAATACGGGCATAAGAGAAATGGATAGTAGTGTTGCAGAACATTTTTGAAAACATCAATATTGTTTCTATTGTTCTCTTATATATGCACGGAAAGAGTAACGTGAAAGTAATTTGTAACGTAACGAGTAAAGTAATCCGTTGCTTTTCAGCGAAAGTAATTTGTGACTGCAATCCATTACATTTGAGGCTTGGTAAGTTGTAATTGAAATCCATTACATTTTTCAAGTGACGGGCACAAGTCTGCCTCGGACGCTGGGCTGGTCGGTTTAAAGGGCCCCCCACACTATACTTCGTTTCACTTTATCTGCGAGCGAAGCCAAAGCTGGAAGCGCGAGACCAGCGCTTTTTGCATTTCTCCCCAGCTCGCGCGCTCGAGCAAAGCCTGAACGCACGGAGCTTCCGTGCTCGCGCTTCCAGTTTTGCCTTCGCTCGCACATAAGGTGAAACGAAGTATAGAGAGAAAACGCGAAAACGACTGCGAGAAACCAGGACATCCGTGCTGCTTATATCGCGTGCCAAGCGACTTCCGGCAACTTCCGGTTCCTTAGGAAATTTTGTTTTACTGTTGACGAACGATGAGATTGAGCTGCAAGACTGTGCAAGCATAATTTTGACACCTCCAGACAGTAGTTTTCAGAACCATGCTTAGACAGGTTTGCAGGTCATCATCGTCGTTCATCAACACCTCAACAAAATTTCCTTCGAGGAACCGGAAGTTGCCAAACGCCGCTCACCTATTGGATTCCATGCTTCATACGAAGCACACGGAAAATTTTACCCACTAGATTTAGCGGAAAATTTTCCCGCTAAATTTAGCGGAACATTTTCCGTGTGCTTCGTATGAAGCATGGAATCCAATTCAAGGAATCATCTTGACACGCGATATAAGCAGCACGGATGTCCTGGTTTCTCGCAGTCGTTTTCGCGTTTTCTCGCTAGTGTGGGCGGCCCTTTAGAAGCGCTAATTTCCGAGGTCCGAGCTGTCGCGTGCCCCGCCCATCCTCCCGACGAGCAAATTTGACCGCCGCGATCCCGTCCGAGATAAAGATGGCGTCTTGGCGGGCAGTCCGGCTCTTGCCCTGGCGTCAAGGTTGACTGGCTGTTGGGGCAGCCCACGTGACCTCCGCTGCCTCCCACGCGCCAGACGATTGTCTTTGGCTGGATAGGGAAAAAAATAAAAATACAAGAGGCGTCAAACCGGTTTCTGACCCGCCGCAGCGCGAGGCCCATCGCCGCGGGGCGAGGGGGCGGTGTCGTCTCTTGCCGAGATTCCTGAACAATGATTTGATTACGGGTAGCCCTGGGCCATGCATCACGACTTAAAAGAAACCGATGTTTAGCGCCGTGGCTCGAAGATGGCGTACCCGCGGCTGTCTCGTTCTTCGTATCACCACCACAGCTGTCAGGTAACTAAGTGAAAGCATTCCGTTTTCTGTAATTGATTAATGTTTCGCTAACTGAATACCTCCCAGGCTACGAAGAACATTTTGGGTCGGTTAGTCGTGCGTCATATACAAGCCCTTATTTTAGCGCAGAGGTTCTCAAATGGCGGTCCTCATGAGATTGAAGAAGAAATGTTTCTATTTTCGGGTGAATTTTCTCGTGTGTATGTCAGTGAGAGAAATCTACCTCACACTAGCTCTTAGTTATATCAATTTATTAAATCATTATCATAATTACCTTATACCTTTCCCTTCCCCTTACCAAAAACGGGGTCCTCCATCATCTCCGCCGATCCACAAGGGGTCGGAAACATCAATGCTTGAGAACCACTGTATTAGCGGATACACAGATTGGCGTTGATTTTTGTCCTTAACTCCCACCCTAGTACCGTGAGTTGGGGTGTTGCGTCGATACGGAACCATAACCGCATCTTTTTCTGCGTTGCGAACCTCCACGTCGCCGGTTATATTAAAAGTAATCGGGACATGCCCGGTTACGTTTCGTGAGCTCGACTATTGACTGTATGCGGAGTGCAAGTTCGTTTGCTCCTTGCGTAGGGGTTGCGATGACGTGAGAACGACGCCGAGCTCTTATTGACTGATTGAAAACAAAATAGTGGCTAGACCTTGAGGCATCTATGCATTGAGGTCTAGCCACTATCCTTTCAATCAAAGACAATCAGAGCTCGGCGTTGTTGTGACGTTCTTGCAACTCATGCGAAAGAAGCAGACGACTTGCTCTCCGCATAGTTTAATACGTTTCGAAGTATGTAACTGCCTTTCTAACCTCAATTTATTTTCCCTCGAGCGACTGTGACTCGATTATACCTTTCAGAAGTTACTTTTGCAGCCCTCGTTCCACTTCGACCCTGTCCCGGGCCAGCATTTTAGATCGTTTCTACCCCTTCGTCATTTGGTAAACTTCCGACCTCCTCGCGGTGTTAGAGGAAGTTGACGCGTGACAGCCTTCATTGGGGGAGTACTGCCTCGCGACTTGTAAATCCAGACCGTTGTCGCCCCGGATAATGTTTTCATCTAAAGAAGCGCCAAAAATACAAGGACGAGGAAGTGCACAGACAAGAGCGTCTGTCTACTTAATGAATAGAGTTTTCTTTTTTTTATAATATATACATTTAAATAATATATTTAATAATATATTTTGAGAAATATGCTGTGACAATATTAAATAGTCACTGACTATTTAATAAACGCAGGACGTGGATTAGTACGAATGTTTCCACGTCTTGCTTCGTGATTGCTTCCCCGGCGTTGTTATCGGCGATCGTGCCGCAATCTGATTGGCTGCCGAGGAATAATGAGATGCGGGTGACTCGCGACTGGCTGACCCCGACGGTCAGCCAATCCGGAAAGAATCAGAGCGACGGGAAGCTCAAGTGCAGCTCAGTTGTTCCGAGTCGAACACCAACAATCGGAACTCGGCCATCTTTCGCTAGGAGGCACCTTACTCGGGCATTTGAGGTCTTAGATATTTCAAAAAGTAAAGCAAGAAAAAAAATCAATGCCTGAGCGTTTATTTGTCTGCACTTGACGTCTCAAATAAATCTCGTCTCTAAAATACAGTCTTTTACGCACCTTTCTTGAAAATGTCTCTTCTAAACCCGCCCACCTACATATTAGCAAGACTGGACCATTCATGCAAGATCGCCCGTCCCAAGTCATCAAGTCAAGCACACCAGCATTCCCTCATCCCTGAAGCAGTTGTGGACTGGAATAACTTCCCGGACGCCATAGTTACCATACCCGACTCCAAGCAATTCCGGCTAGCCCTTCAAAACCACTTGTGCTGACCCACTCCCCTCTATAACGCCCCCGAGTCATTGAGGGTATGTATAAATAAATAAATAAATAAATAAATTATAAAAGTAAAGCAAAAAAAAAAAAAAATAAAGAAGAAGAAATGCTTGAGCGTTGACTTGTCTGCTGCTACAACGCGCTCCGTAAATCTCGGTGATTGTCGAACCCAATGCCCGCTTTGGGGGAAAGTAAGAGCGCAGGCATTTCATCGGAGCGGAAGATGCGGATACAGCTCATCAACAACCGCGTACGCACATTTCACGTATGTGCAGCCTCTTCATCGCTCCAACAAAGTGCTTTGATGGGGTGCCATAAAAAAAAAAAAAAAAAAAAAAACATTACCGGGTTTTTTTATGTTCTACCTAAGACGACCTGAAGGCGAAAGCCCAAGCGCCGATTAATTAAAGGAAGACACAAGATTTACTTCGTTTCCCGTTCTCTTTTTTTACATTCTCTTTTTTATTTCATATTCCATTCCTCGTAATTCACTTTAATTCCTTTTAGTTCGCTTTGTCATCCTTCTTAATTTCATTGCCTTTAATTCGCCTGAGTGGTCACGTAAATGTTTTCGTACCTTTCGTGTCACCGACGTGTTTTGGCTCAAGGACTTTGAAGGTCGACTAAAGGATGAGACATATAATGCTTTCGCCTTAATAATCTAGAGGAAAGTGCTCAATCAAGACAATACCTTGCGCTCGCATAAGCTCTAAACTCTGGTACCCCCATCAAATACCCTACACCGTACACGAGTCAAATGCGGAAGAGCGCCGGTGTCGTGTTCGCGTTAACTGCGTCTCTCTTTGTACCTCCTGTTAACGGGAACGCGCTAATCTGTCTGTAAGCAATCAGCCAATCCGTGAGCTGCGTTTGCTTTTCCAGCCTCGGTGCTTCGCCGCGGTGCGCCGTACCCTGCTGGCGGAACACGAGAAGAGGCGCTCCGCGACCGCAAGCCGGCTGCACAGCCAGGCGCGGGTGTGTGCGGCGAAGCTAATCGCGCAGGGGACGACGGACCCGCGGTGTGTGTGTGTCGGCGCCGCGGTCAGCCCGCAAGACAGATGAGCGACTTGTCTGCCGCTTGTCAGCCCCGCCAGGCGGCGGGGTTAATTGAAACGGATAGCGCCGACGCCGGATCTCGCCCGACGGACCTTTTAAATTATGAACGGAGCCCCGAATGTTCCCGTTTTATTTTCATTTTTAACTCTCCGCCCACGTTTCGTTATCTCCTGTCGCGGGGTCCCGCTCTCAGAGGAAGCTCGTGGTTACCGCTTCGCGGTGAGACGCCCGTTTCATGCCTGAGAAGGCACTGTCAGGGCTGCGCATTTGTTTCTTTGACGTCATGGCATGCCTGTGCAACTAGCACAAGTACGAGACATGCGCACATACTTCGTTGTTCTTTTTTCCAAGAAAACAACAACAAAGAGCCTTTTCACTCTGGTAAAGAAGGAAGACCAGCGAAGCTGTACTATGGTGGAAATGAAGTAATGGCCGGCCGCAAGTCGGCAAGCCAGAGTGGAAAGGCACGAAAGGTTGCCGCCGTCGCTTATAGATGGCGGTAGCTGCCCAGAGTTTCGTGTCATCATTTGTTTGCTGACGGACACGATACTAGGGAAACTAGCATTTAACAGCTCCGCTGTAAAAGAAACGGGTACCTGCGCATGTTACGGTAGCTCTCGATGGCAAACGCTTAGAGCTGTGAGAGTAAAGGCTGGTTCACACATTTGCCTTTGAGTGCGACCGGCTGCCTCGCAACCGCAGCGCTTACGACGGGATAATGCACTGGCGCCATCTATGGGTGGCCCCGCAACACTTCCGATCTGCGTATAACTAGACTGAAGGTTGTGCAGTGTATGCGAGATAAAATCTACGCACAGTCTACGAGAAAGTGCCCTTTTTAAGTACTGATGATAATTCTTTCATAGCCCCGGTTAAAGAGCGATGCGTAAAATAGAGGAAGGTCGAAAGAGTTTCGGGGCCAGCCGATAGATGGCGTCAGTGTGTTCGTTTACGTAAGGCCCCGAATAAGAAAAGGAATGCCGGTCCTGCTAGTGCACTCTTTTATCTTTATCATTCGCTCTCTCTCTCTCACATCCTTCGAAGATTGTCGCTGCTTTTTGGTAGAGAGCGCTTTTACGGTTACAAACGGTTGCGGCCCAATCTATCGCTCTCAAACGCAAACGTGATGAACCAGGCTCGTTGATGTATCGCAGAAGAGCGACCCGACCCACCACGAGGCAGCATTTCGCCGTCGGCACGAGTTTGCAAACGGCGACCTCTGGCGCGCGAGCAGACCCTTCCGCAAGTGGTTTGGTTATCATCATCCACGCGCCGCTACTCGTCCCAATTAATTAAGAAAGGTTCGCCGCTCCCGCTAATCCAATCTGGGAAGAGCGCGCTCGCAGCCGCGTGCGGTCCCCCGCCGCCTGCCCGCCCGCCTGCCTTCCTGGACCCAGCGCGCGGAGGGAAAAAGCGCGCGAAGGGGAAAAGAGGCAAAAAAAAGCGCGCGTTCTGCGGTCGCTCGATCTCTCTTGTTGCGTTTCGGTTAGTTCTCTCATCGCGTCTCTCTCGTTCCGACGTCGCGGGGAGGATTAGGCTCTCTGGCGTCGCTTAATCCGCCTCTATCCTCTTTGTTTATCGCTGACTGTATACGAGAAAAGCTCTCTCCCCCTCCCCCCATTTCCTTTCCAATCGCGTCTTTTTTGATCGTCGTTCTTAGCTGCTTCATGCAGCAGACAGTTTGCTGGCTCCGCCGTCGCTGCTACTCTGTTTGCGAAACTTGGATTTGATTTAATTCCCATCTTCTTTCTGTCTCTCTCTCTCTCTCTCTCTCTTGCTCTTTCGAGGCGATGAGTGACTGGAATGAGATGGTGTGTGCACGTGTGTTTGTGGAAGGGGCCGGAAGGTACTTCTTCTTGGGCGTTTTTTTTTTTATTTTCTTTTTCGTTTTGTACGGGTAATTGTACTATTCTTGTGTGTGTGTTTTGTCGTCCCGTTTCCAATGACGGTATGGTTTATTGCGCGACGACATGGCAGCGCTGTCGTCCGGGCGCGCTCTTGCATGACAAATCGTAGAGCCGTTTTCCTTCTTTCTTCGCAACTTGGGGGGGGGGGGGGGTCCCTTCGGAGGGACCACGTGCTTTGAGGGGGGGGGGGGGGGGGGCACGGTTGGCACGAATCCCGCGTAGACCTCCGGGCTTGCTCGTGCTTTTGCTCTAAGCGCGCGTAAAGATTATGTTCGCAAGCTCGGTGGGTTGGTTCTATGGATCTGTTTCTCCACTCATATTGCACACTATACTTTAACAGTCTTTTCAGTTTTTTTGTTTTGCTTGTTTGTTTGGCATGGCCGGAATTTTGTGCAAAACACTGCGTGAGTCGAGACAATCATTGTGTGCCACTGTGTGAGTCGGGATATTCGATGTATGTTCGCACATACACCACGGCGCTACCTCAGCGCTCTTATATGCCGCTGTCATACATCTCGTATACATCGTACAAAAGACACGGTGTTCGCTGCAGGTACGATGTCGTAATTATCTGGATGGATGTTAATGACTATACCCTTTGTAACGGGCGGCAGCTTGCGCCACCTATAGCCAAAGTCTGCGGACGCACCTCATGCATGTTGCTGGGTTTACTTCATGTTCAGATAGGCTTCGAGCATGCATCTAAAGACAGTTTTTGCACGACCAACATGTGACAGGACCGTCGGGAAACACGCATGAGACAGTTTCCGCAGACTGTCTTTTCTATTAGCAGTGTGACGATGGCACTGTCTTTTCTATTAGCAGTGTGACGACCGCAGTTTTAGTCAGCGCTGGGAATAGCGTTGACTTTTCTGACGCAGCGCCGCCTTTACCCTCCCTGTATTAGTGCATGGTACAGCACTGATACAGCGAGCGGCATCGAGTGCTGTAAGTTACTACGTCAAAGTCGGCGCTGCGACAGCCACGTTTCTAGTGTTGATGTTAGCGCCGTAATGTATACGCGCGAAGCGAACTTTAGTGTCCACCAAACCCGAACGCAGCTTTTCGGTCTATGGCGAGTACTATCGTTGTTCTAGTTATAACGGTGCTGCTATACTCTGGCAACCTGATTAAACTTCCATCCTTGTTCCTTCAGTCGCTACCCCACGGCTCGTGTCATTATTCGATACATTAGCTGAGTCGATAATCTTACCAATACACCTTATGTAATCCCCCGCCCCCCCTCCCCCCAAAACAACAACAACGCATATATCGTTGCTCTTATCGAGCTCGCGCAAGTCGACAATGTGTACGGTGGCAAGCTTACAGAGTGGGGCGCAGTCAAAGCTCATAATTACTATTATTCACTAATCTCTTTGACTATTTGTTGCGCGTCATAACGGCCGGTTCACACGCGTTTTGCGCAGCACTAAATCAGCGCTGACGCATCGCTGAGTTAAACGTATACCTCAGCCCTCATGTAGTGCTTTATCAGCGCTCTTCGTGTATGGCGCCAAGTCTGAACTGCATCAGCAAGGTCAGAACTATTTCCAGCGCTGACTAATAGCACTGTTGTGTGTGTGTATACATATATACATTTTAGGAGGGACATGCGGCCATAAAACCACTGAATATTTTTCTCCCTAATCCTCGTTCGTTCAAAATGCTCTAAACTTTCGTGTAAATAGTGTATATTTCGCTTTTGTTTTGTAATATCCCTTCTCTTTTTGCCTCTCTCCCTCCTGTTCTATACCTTGTCTTCAACGCTACTCCTCCCCTTCTTTTGTTCGCGAAGTAGCAAATCAGCTATAAATGCATGTTGACCTCTTCGTGTATGTAAATAAACAAACCTTCCTCTCTAATGGCACTGTTGAACTTCGAGCGAGCTCGAAATACGAGCACAAGTACACAAACAGGGGCTTTGTTTGTTTACGCTTCTGCAGCTCGTCCTCCGTACGCGCCCAAATTTTCAACAGTGCAGAAAAGTTTGATGAAACTGAGAAACTTATAAATATTGAAAAATTGAGTGCGACCTAAGCAACCTTCTCTCTGTCTCTCTCTCCTTCGCTGTCTCTTTCACTTGGGTTCTGAAGGCGGCTCGAAATCGAGCTCCGAGCAACTTTGTCTGGTCGGGTTCAACGTCCCCGACGGACGCGCAAGGGGCTCCTGAGCCCGGGCTTCGACTCGGGGCTGGGAGAGGAACCTAACCTGGACCCGAGCCAGAAGCGGCCTAAGGCAATGCCACCACGAAGGCAAAGCCCGGGCCTTTCCCCTAAAAAACGTCATTACTAGTGGACCTACGCGGTGCCGCCTATACGGAGCACACGTTCGTCTGTTTCTTGCACAGAGGTTGCGATGATGTCAGAACGCCAAGCTCTTATTGGCTAATAAAAAGAAAAAAAAAGTGGGTAGACCTTAAGGCATCAAGCATTGAGGTCTACCCACTATCCTTTCATTCAAAGCCAATCGGAGCTCGGCGTCGTTCTGACGCCACCGCAACCCCTGCGCAGGAAGCAGACGACTTGCTCTCCGCGCATAGTTGGCATCTGCGTCGCCGCCAACGCGTCTTGTAGCGTCTCACGAGAACCGCAACGCTAGCACGCGGCTACGCCAAGGCGGACGCGTCTGCCGCTTTGCGGTGTCTCTCCTGGAACTTCAGCTCGGGCCTTGTCTTCTACTTGGTTTTGGCTAAGGCACAACAAAATATCAGTTTTGTCGGCGTTTTTTTTTTTTTTTTTTCTTTAAAGGGCCATTATAGTGAGGCTCAGTGCTCATACATCTAGGGACAAACCTCAGGCATCTTAGGATCATGTTGACCTCATACATTTTGGATGCTTGGGATATGCCTGCCTGCAGACAGGTTTTGTACGAGCAATGTGAAAGGACCGCCGTATGCAAGGAAGCGCGCTTCACACAGTGTTTGCAGACGGTATTTTGTACGATGTAAGGGCAGTGTGACCGCCGCTTTAGTGCGCTCCGTGAGTATATATACTCTTCTAGTCTCCAACATCGCAGTGGTTTTGAAGACAGCCTTAGGTTTTACGAGAACTGGCACAGCCGCGGGGATTGTTCGTTCTCGCTGACAGTGTCGCGCGGTGTCCCGTGTCGTCACTGGCGTGCTCGGCAGCGGGGTGGCTTGGGCGACAGCGGCAGTCTGCCGCCGTGTGTCGACGACGGCTCGACAATGGGCTTAGGAGGGATCACGTCACGGTCGCCTTGGCACGCGAGGCAGACGGCCGACCGCGGCGACGTCGGGGCCAGGAATTCCCCGCCCCGCGCTTACGGGGAACGCTATAGGAACTAGAGCAAAGAGCAACTAATGAGACCGCGCTTACTCACTCGACAGCTACCGAGAGTCACTACGGTCGGGGACGGGTTGAGTTATTGAAAACCGAGCGCCTTGGTTCAGGTTCACATACACACGAAAGAATAAACCCACGGGACGAAGGACAGAACACGACAACGACATCTTTCAACTATAGCAACGAACAAGAATGAAGGAGCAATAGCGCAAGGAAAACGTTTACACTGAAACATCGTTGGTAGTCAGCTGTGTGTCCACTCCTCTCCTTTCTTTCTTCGTGTTCAAGTTTAATTCTAAAGTTCAAGCTGATATATAAACAAAAATGCCCCCCCCCCCCCCCCCACCTCAAAAAAAGAAAAAAATGTCAACATATAGGAAACGAGAAGAAAACACGAGAGTTCTGTGTTTGGAAAATGGGATTTTAAGAGGTCGGGGGAAGCTCTTCCCGCCTCTTCCCAACTTCAGCAGAGCGAATGCTGAAAATGAGGTGGCCTCCTCTCCACCGTATGCTCCGCTGAAGTGGAAGGAAAGAGCCCCCCGAACTCTTCACTTTTCACCTGTCCCCGTCTATTGAAGGTTACAGCTTTGCACTCTTCGTTTCGACGACTCCGATGGCGCTACTCGGTACTCCGCCGCCGCTTTTGCGCGATGCATCGTATCGTTATCGGGGCTATCGGACGTATCGGAACGATCGACGAAAACTCTCTCATAAAGCAGCGCCAAAAGTGTACCGTCCGTTCGCTTGTCGTCATTTTGCGTTCGCTATTACCGGCTATTGTTAAGGGTACACTTGGATACCCTTAATTCACAACGACCGAATGGAACTCTTTGCCCGACCACACGGTCACTGCTAACAACATTGATGCTTGTAGAGAGCCCCTAAGCGAATGTGTGGAACCTGTGCGGTTATAGTACTGGTGAAATACAATAGCGCGCTATTAGTCTTTTGTTTTCTGTTTAGAGCTTTTAGATTAAGTTATAACCATAAGTAGACTATCGCAGAAAATATGTTTAGTGCCCCTTTGATGTGACGCGGAGTAGTGTGACACTAGGATCTTGTTTTCGCTTTCTTGCACTGTTTTTGGTGAACCGACTGATGTCATCAGATTTCGGGTTCAATGGCCCCAACCCTACCCGTTTAGATCTAGATGAAATGGGATCCGCAACGCGCTCTTGGTATACCTCGTGATGCACGTTCGATACCCCATTATTAGGGAGTTTTCGCTTGCGCGCCGGTCGTCTTGACTGGAGAGTTCCGGATCTCGTAGCGGGTTGCGGAGAGTGTTGCGGGACGGCGAAAACCATCTACGAAAACTCCCTGTTATGGGCTAGCGGTCGTGTACTCGCTATAATAGGCTCGTCTTTGACGGAAACCCGTGCCCTCGCTATCTAAGCACTCAACCTGTGATATACAGTTTTTATTTTTGTTTTTGGGAGTGTTTTTATGTATTCATTTATTCGTTTATCTTTTTGGGGGCATCGAGAACAGCTGACGCCTCGGTAATTATGCACAAACAGCGAGATCAAAACGGCGAGGTCGCGAATCAGTCGGAAACAGCTTAAAAATTAGTTTGTGTATTGAAAAAAGCTCGCATACGAGCGAAAGCACGCAAAACCGCGGTTTCTTTAAAAAATCTTTCGACAGGCGAGAAAAACAGATAACGGCGGCCTCCAATTTATATATATATATATATATATATATATATATATATATATATATATATATATATATATATATATATATATATATATATATATATAGCGCTCTTTCTATATTTTGTTCCCTCACTTTTTTTTTCTTTTTTTCGCCGCCGGGGACTGCGGGAGACCTGCAGTGTGCCTAGATTTGTAGAGCCGAGGTCACGTGGTTATTGGGTCACGTGGTTTATAGGCTTTGTCCGCCTGCTTTCCCCCTTCGTCACGCGAAAACGCAGCGCATGCGCACTAGCGACCACTACCCGCGGGAGGCGTCCGCCATTAAATTTCAAACGCTCCTGCTAACTTTGAGACGGACCCTGTCTTAACCTAGGCTCCCCGTGTCATACTGTCGGATGTCGCGATCCCGGCGGTTGGTGCTAGAAGTACCGGCAAAAAGTTATACGAGTGAGCGCGGGTGGCGCTGCCGTCGCGGCGTCCCAACTCCCGGCTACCGAAACTTCCGCGGGCTGCCGAGCCATGGAGAGCGACCTGCGCCAGATCAGGCGTCTGCCACTAGCACCACCGATGCTGGGACGCCGCCAGGATCGCGACCGGCAGTGGCGTGTCGTGACGCTTCTGTAACGTCATCAGGCGGAGTCTGTGACGTCATCAGGCGAAAATCGAGGTACCACTTTTTAGAACGTAATAAAAACAGCGGTCGGAGACGCTTTTTCCAGGCACCGTAGCAGGAGGTGTCCTCCGCTAAGAAAGAAAATACAAGAATTCTGCGTTTGGAAAATGGGATTTTAATAGTTTGGGGGAAGCTCCTCCCGCCTCCTTCCAGTTCAGCAGAGCGAATGCTGAAAATGAGGTCGCCTCCTCTGCGCCGCCTGCTCCGCTGAAGTGGAAGGAAAGAGGGGGGGGGGGGGAAGCTTCCCCCGAACTCTTCAGTTTTCACCTGTCATGTCGTCTATTGAGAGTTACAGCTTTGCGCACTTAGTTTGGACAACTCCGATGGGTACTCCGCCGCCGCTTTTGCGCATGCGTCGTATCGTTATCGGGGCTAGCGGACGTATCGGAACGATCGACGAAAACTTTCCAATAAAGTAGTACCAAAAGTGTACCGTCGGGGCGCTTGTCGTCTTTGCGCGTTCGGTATTGCCGGCTATTGCTAAAGGGGTACTCCGGCGATTTCTTCATGGTCCCCGATTTGCTTGAAATTTTGCTAAACTCGCCAAACAACATTGCTAAAATAGTATCCCAAATATTAGGTCAAAATAATTTTTTTTCACGAAGTTATTGAATTCACAGTTTTGGTCCTCACCGTGTTTTTCAAACTGAAAGTCTCTACTGGCAACAACGAAAAAGTGACGTCAGTGGAAGGCAGGGGTTCACTTTTTGGACTGTAGAATTTGTTCCCGACTGATTCGAAGCAGTTTCATGGTGTCAAATGAAGGCTTTGGAAGCTCGCTCCAGTCCCCGCGCTCCAGCACGGAACCAATGATTGTCATATTCTATTTTTTATACTGCTTGCTCGACTGGCAAGCCTGCCCGCCACTGACGTCACGGCACTGAAAAGTGCGGGTATATTTGAATGTTGGTTTTTGCATCATTTTCATTTGCCGATTTCACAATAACTATTATGAATTTCGCTATATTAAATAGCATACCGGAAAGGGTAAAGGCTGGGGAGTCAGAAAATATAGTTATTTGAGGTAACTCAAAATATCGCCGGTACCCACACTTGGATACCCTTAATTCACAACAACCGAATGGAGCTCTTTGCCCGACCACACGGTCACTGCTAACACCATTGATACCGTATCTTCCGGACTATATAGTCCGCGCACTATACATCTTTAAAAGATGAAAATTCACCGGATGCGGTCTATCTACAGGTGCGGGCTATGCAACGATTTGCTTTTTTCTAGATCGTTCACTGCGACAAGTCGTGATGGATTTTATGAGTAACGGACTATATTAATGTTGATATATGTACGATAAAGCTTATTTGTTAGATAATACAGTAGACATTTGTCAAGGTGCGCTGTGTATGATACTTTTTTACGTTCGTACTAGGCACTAAGAGCTGACTATGCACGGGGTGCGGTATACTTCTAGAGAGCTCTAAGCGAATGTGTGAAATCTGTGCGGTTATAATACTGCTGATGTACAATAACGCGCTATTATTATTATTAGTATTATTATTCTTTTTTTTTTTTTGCTGTTTAGAGTTTGTAGCTTAAGTTATAACCATAAATAGACTATCGCAAACAATTTGTTTAGTGCCCCCTTGATGTGAAACGGAGTGTACTATAGTGACACTCGGATCTTGTTTTCGCTTTCTTCCACTGTTTTTGGGTGAACCGACTGCTGTCATCAGATTTCGAGTTCAATCGCCCCAGCCCAGCTGCCCGTTTTGGATCTGGATGAAATGGTATCCGCAGCGTGCCCATGGTATACCGCGTGATGCACGTTCGAGACACTCTTATTATGGGCTATAGTCGGTTGCAAGCTAAGAAAAAAACGGAAATGCCTCTCAAAGGAAAATGTATTCCTACGCCGAGAAACGCCAGCCAATCGTTTTCATGACGTCACGATTCCGTGGACCAATCGCGATCTTTTTGAAAAAAGAAAAAGCTCAACATGGCTGCTGGCCTTAGCAACGCGACGCTAGTTTCTCGTGACAATTATTCTGCTTTTTTGCACCGTGTTTTACGCACCGCTGGCCGCTGTTCAAAACCCGACCTCGCTTGTGCTTCTTGAAGAACCGCTTTGGTGTCGCCGGTAAGGCTGCACCAGGCTGTTTCGTCCAAGAAGAATCAGGGGAATCGCTTTCCGATGTCACCTCAGTGGGATCCATGAAGGAAGACAAAGAGAGCGGGGCGCGGTGGTGGTGTCGATGACTTGGGAGGGTGCCGATTTGTCAAACCCGAAAAGTATAATTATTCTTGTTTTCTATTCATCCAACAAAATAAAGGCACATATTTCGTGCGCAAAGCCCACAAAACTAAGTAAATCACTAAATATTTATTATTTGCAGGAACTATAAGTGCTTTGTTATTTATCATTTTGGCGAAAGAAAGGTTGGTTTCGTTTTCGCCGCTTTCCCTCAATCGTAGGCGCTGGAAGACGGTATGTTGGACAGTATCTTGGACAGAAAATGAATTGGGAAGACGGTACATTGGACCTGACTTTCTTTCTTTACTAAACAGCTACCTCGTTGAAAAAAACGTATTCTAACTTATTTAAACGTCCTGAACGAATTAAATAAATACTGTAGTAGTTTAAGACACGTTTACTGGAGGAAGAAAAAGCAACGTTGCTAGCGAACTACTTTCTTGACGGCGGAGGCACTTCAGATGGGCGCAATGCGCTTGTGGGTGGAGCTAAAGGATTGTTCTTAGGTTGCATCCGACTATAGCAGTTGTGCACTCGCTAATAGCCTCGTCTTTAGCGGAAACCCGTGCCCTCGTATTTGAAAGGCAGGACACAGTGTACGTCGTCTCGCTAACTAAAGCACTCAGCCGGTGATTCGCAGTTTTTATTTTTTTGGGGGGTGTTTTTATGTATTGATTCGTTCGTTTATTTTTGGGGGATCGAGAACAGCTGACGCCTCGGTAATTATGCGCAAACAGTGAGATAAAACGGCGAGACCGCGAATTAGTCCGAAACAACTTAAAAAAAAAATTAGTTTGTGTATTGAGAAAAGCTTGGATACGAGCGCAAGCACGCAAAACCGCGCTTTCTTAAGATCATTCGACAGGCGAGGAAAACAGATAACGACGGCCTTCAATTTTTTATATATATATTTTTTAAGAAGTTTTATTTTTGTGTTTAATGTGTTGCGAATACATGGAGATAAGTACATCATTACGGCAAAACACTTAGCGCATTTTTTTAATGTTTCTTTAAATAAAAATTACACGTGGTTCTTGTTCTTCGAGCGTATCGCAGTGGGATATATATAAATAAAAATAAAAACATAACGCTCTTACTATATTTTGTTCCCTCAATTTTGTTTTTTTTTCGCCGCCGCCTCTGTGAAATAAGAACCCGAGTGTTCACCCAAGCGAAGAGCGCGAGGACAGCGGGAGACCTGCAGTGTGCCCAGATTTGTAGAGTCGAGGTCACGTGGTTATGGGGTCACGTGACGCAAGCGTCTCCGCCTTTCCGCCTGCTTTCCTCTTTGCCACGCGACAACGCAGCGCATGAGCATTTGCGTCCAGTACCCGCGGTACTGGTCGCAAATGCTGCAGATCAGGCGTCTTCCACGACCACCACCGCTGCTGGGACGCCGCCAGGATCGCGACCGGCGATGGCGTGTCGTGACGCTTCTGTGACGTCATCAGGCGGATTCTGTGAAGTCATCAGGCGGATTCTGTGACGTCATCGGGCGAAAATCGAGGGACCACTTCTTAGGACGCGGTAAAAACAGCAGTCGGACACGCTTTTTCCGGGCACCGTAGCAGAAGGTGTCCTCAGCTAATTAAATTGCAAACGCTCTCTGTAGTTTGAGTTGCCCCATCTTTGACATCATGGCTCTCCGGGACGACAGATCCCGCGACGACGCTGTCGGTCTGGGTGGGGGAAACGCGAACCACTCACTTACGGGACCTGACAATTTTGGTGGGGAGGGAAGGAAGAAGACGGATGCATTTTGGGCTTGTTTCGGGCCTCGTCCGTCTGTTCGTGCGTTTATGTGCGCTCGTTTTTGTGGATGTGGGGGTATCTATGCGTGTTTATGTCTTGTCCATGTGTGCGCGTGTGTGAGCAAACTCGGCGGCTCGGGTTTCGGTTCCGAGTGGACGCGCGTTTTGTATAACATTACCCACGGTGTGTGTATGTGGGCCACATCAGTCTGTGACATATCGACCGGCTCGGATTTTTTTTTTTTTTTCCCGAACCGTGTAGGGGTGTTTTCGAGAATGCGACGAAGTTGGACAAACAAAGGGGCGATTGGAACGGACTACACACGCATCGACGCGTATCTGTTTGTATCAAGATTTTAGGTTATGTTACGTTTCTTTCTTTAGCTTTTTACTTTTTTTAAATTTTATCTAGAGGGAAAGGATGAATGTCGAATGCGTCATAGGTCGTGAGGGAGATACTCTTCCTCTCTGACGTCATCTTGAACGGTCGCTTTGGTTGTCATATTTCTGTACCAACCGAGCACATTACGTCGAGCTCAACGTTTATCGTGTCGAACATTTTTCTCGGAGTCGGTCGGAGTATGTACAAATGTAAAGTATTTTCACGCGAGGGGGTTGTCTTCGTTCGTAATTTTTCTTCTATGAAATAAAAACGCAAGGTATCTCAGAGGCTCAACTAATTGTGATAGCAAGATTATTTCATTTCTCAAATATGCTCTGAACACAAGGGTACACTTTGTAGTAGTCCTTTAGTTTGCATTTGACCAAGGTGAACTAACCGAAAATCGCACTGGACACAGAAAATAAAATAATCGTTCCAAGCTTAAAAAAAAAAAAAAAGATTAGTTTATGCTAGTAAGTCCGATTTGGTTGAGTTCTTGTATAAGCGATTTCTGGACGATAAATACCCACGCGTGGTTCCGTTTTTATAAAGAAGAAAGAGAATGGTGTGGAACTATTTTCTCAAGTTCCGAATATCGTGCTATTTTAGGCAGATTTCTGGCGCACGTGTTTTCCAGCCTTTTATGCACCACATTCCGAGACGGGCTCCAGTCCGTCCTTCGGGGAGAACGGCAAGTCGCCATCGATGCATGGCTGCGAAGCCAGAAACGTCGTCGACGGGCATGGCACCGGGGGAAGCCCCCGGCTGCGGATTGGGAAAACCTTATGTAGTAAACCCACCGGGGGGAGGAGGAGGATAAAACATATTTATTAAGCGTTTTACGCTGTGGGGTGGATCCTCAATTCAGGTACCCATGTGCCGTCCTGGCTCGGTCGGCCCTCTCCACCAGCAAGAGCTGATCTTGAGGGAGGGAGCTGGACAGCAGTGTCTCCCACTGCTCGGGGGTAGGGGAAGGAAAAGGGGGGGACATGTCTGGGTTGTTGTCGCACTCCCATGTGATGTGTCTCAGGGTGCCGGGTTGGTTGCAGAATTGACATTGGGCGTCGAATTGTGTGGGGAATAGCAGGTGCATCCTAATTGGATGGGGAAATGTGTTAGTCTGGTAGTAATCTGAGTGTGGTTTCCTGACTTCTCGTGAGGGAAGGGTGTGGTGCGGGTAATGTTCTTCTGTTGAGCCTGTAATGTTGTGTAATTTCTTGGTAGGTCGTGAGGGGTGTGGGTTCCAGTGTCTCCTCCGTGGCCTGGTGGGCGAGGTCTCGGGCCGTGAGATGGGCGTGTTCGTTGCCTCTCATGGAGGAGTGGGCTGGGGTCCACACAATGTCGACCTGCCTGTCCGGTGCCTTGTTTTCTAGGATACGTAGCGTGACAGGTGCCACCCAGCCCGACTGGAAGCTACGGCATACCTCTTGCGAATCCGTGATTATTGTGGAAGTTTTGGTTTGTGTGAGGGCGAGGGCGATGGCAAGCTCTTCTGTTTCTTTAGCCGTTCCCCGTGGGACGGAGGCGCTGGTCAGGTACTTGTGCCAGTCTGTCGCCACGGCCACCATGGCTCGTTTGCCGTTGTAGTTGGATGCGTCGGTAATTCGGTATGTCAGTCACCTCACCAACCGCCCTACGCGCAGCAGCAATGTTATTTCTTATTATTAACGTTGGAGTATTTCATGGAAAGGAAGATGATTTGGATTCAAGACATCCAACCAGTCAAAATATACAATATACAACCTTTTCACTCGTTCGATCTCTTGACTCATTGGACATCGTGACCCGTTTTCGATCTCTTGGTTCGATGGATCTCTTGACTCTTATTGGATCTCCTTGACTCGTTGGACTTCTCGACTCGCAGCGGACCTTGTTACTCATACTGAATCTCTTTACTCGTTGAAGTTCTATAATAGGTGGATCTCTTTACCCATATTTCGTTGTCCGTGCTTGCGCAGTTTATTTCATCGCTTGAAATTCGGGGTTTATCGAAGCTTATTTCTGTTATATCCCAAATCCTTCGCAATTCGGAGTCTCATTTTTCTGTGTTCTCAATTCTTAAGAAATCAGAAAATAAATAAATATTGTCCGGACAAAAACGTCCCCAAAATTCAGAAAAGCTCACCGGTATCGAGATATATCACACTGCAGCGGCATTTGGTATTGGCATCCTATCGATTGGCGGTACTAACAGTCCCACAACAAATCTTACAAACAATGTGTTGCTTCAATAAACGTTGCTACTTCGAAATAACCCAACTCTTGGGCGTAATCGTAGGAAAGCATAAAAGCTTCAGTTGCCCTCCTCCTCCCATAGAATCTACAAACTCTCCCCTCCTTACCCAAGAAGCACCAATAGTATGGTCCAAACTGGAAACAATAACAGTGACCTATTCTCAAAACACTCTTTTTTTTTTGGTTTTGTGGTTTTTGGAATTCTGAGTTTTTTACATGAATCCGGATGGACGAAAATTTCACCGGCGAGGGTTTTTCGGAGTTTTTCAGATTTATCCGAAAACACGGAATCCCACGGGCCATATTGCATCTCTTGACGCGTTGGATGTCTCAACCTATTCTGGGTCTCTTAATGTGACTGTCGCGTGACTGTTGTATCCCTCGAGCGTACACCTGAGAGGAGGGGACGGGGGGGGGGGGGGGGAGGCCGGCCGTAAAAGGTGAGGCCTGCAGCGACGCTCCTCGGTCGTCAACGTCGCCGAAATTGGGCTCCCTCCAATGCGTATCATCGTATACCATCTTCCGGCCACACCTTCTATACGGTCGGCACCTTAACCCAGTCCCGTCTCCTCCGGCATCTTTTCTTTTTTTCTTTCCCTTTCTCCCCGTATTGAGTGGAGGTTAATTCGTCTGCCGTAATCGAGACTCGCGGAGAGGTGCTTTCTCCGAGCAACGCGAGCGCCCAGGAACGACCGAGTCGACGCGGAAAACACCGGCCCGCGTCCGCGGGGCACGCGCGGAGGAGCGTCGCCGGGGTCTTCCGCGACATTAGCACTGCCGGGGAAAACTATTTCCCGTCCTCCTCTGCCTCCTTCACCCCGCGGGTGCAGCGCGGCAAACGGACCGAGGAGGCAGGCGTAATTGCCGCTGCTAACTCCGCGATCAATTAGAGCCCGCTCGCCCGTCGTCCGACTGTGCAGGGGAACGCGACGACCACGTACTACTACTACACTGCCGCGTGGGGAGCCGACTGTTACAGTCGCCTTTTCCAACTAGGTAGCTCTCCGCGAAAGCCCGTCTGGTCTGCGCCCCCCCCCCCCCCCCCCCCCCCCCCTTAACGTCATCACTAATGGCGCGTTTACACTTGCGGATTCGCGGGCGGATTCGCGCAGGCGGAAAGTGGATTTTGGGGCCGGGTGGCGAAATCAACTCGTCGCTGACGGAAAGATCCCGATCGGTCCGGGACCCATAACCATGTTTTCCGCCAGCGACGAGTCGATTTCGGCACCCGGCTCCAAAATCCACTATCCGCGTGCGCGAATCCGCCCGCGAATGCGCAAGTGTAAACGCGCCATAAGGGCTAGCATATACCTTACAACGAGCGCGACGCTGACACGCGGCGGCGTCGCCGAGACCGGCGCGTCTGCCTTTTTGCGGCGTATACTCTCGTAGATCTTTAGCGTGTTTGATGCGCGAAGCAGTGCGGGCATCCACCACCGATGACGTCACGCGCCGGCCTTGTCTTCTCGGTGGTATTGGTCAAGTCCGGTGCAAGCGAGATCGTGCTACGGGATTAATGGTGTGCGCGGACAGCTATAATATACACGCCGCGAGCCCTTAGGAATAAAAAAAAAAATGTGTGTGTGTGTGTGTGGGGGGGGGGGGGGCGGTCTGTGCTAGGGGGAGTTGGATCTGAATATGGACATTGATGGTGGAGGCTACCTTCATTGGGACTAATGTTACGATCATTGGTTTAGAACTAGCCGTGAAGGCACGCCGCTCGTTAGCCATTGCGATGCATGGAGGGAACTAAACGGAACGGTGATTGATTATGCGCTCGTTCGTAAGCCTTTTGGATCCGTTGACGAGACCCGCGCCAATTAAGCGTCTTCATTGATAAATCAACGGAGAGCGTTAAGCGCCGTTCACATATGTGCGACCGAGTAAGACCGAGAGAGACCAGACCGGTTTTTAAGCCTTTTGCGACGTCTTAGGATCGGATGCGCTGCAGCGGAGCTGGTCCTAATGGCCCGTTTTCACACTTGCGGCCTCTTAAAACCTCGTGCCTTGGAGTTGGAACCTCTTAATATCTCTTACAACGAGAGGATACACTGGTGCCATCTATTGGGTAGCAGTGTAAACTTGGTTGTCCGGCATATTTTCTATTTCTCTCGCGCATTATCCTTTCTTTCTTGGCTTTCTTATAGACCTTTTCTTTGTACTCTCGTCCCCAGCCACCCAATAAGCGTATCCGGTATGGGCGATGAAAAAATAATCCAACGTTTCAACCTGCAAATAGTAAAAAAATAGAGGGGAGGCAAAACGAGAAAGTGTGACGGTTACGCTTATATAATAAATGCCTTCTATTGGCGAGGCAAAGGCAAAACAATGTTTTCGCCCATACTGGAAGTGACGACAATTCAAGATGGCGGCGCACTTGCAAAAAAGGTCTATACACTTTTTTTACGTGGGCGCCGCCATCTTCCATTCTGGCACTTCCGCTATGCGTGAAAACATGGCTTTCTTCTTGCCTCGACAGTAGAACGTGTTAACATTTTAATTGCAACCGTAAGTCGTTCTTGTTATGACCCTTCTATACTTTTTTTACTTGTTCGGGGTTGTTATCTCTTGCTTTTTTTTCGGAACGCATACCGGATATGGGGACGACGTGGCTGGGTGCGAGGCTAAACGAAAAAGGTGTATAGGTATTACGCACATTTGATCTCGGAAATACCGCAAAACCTTCGCTCTTGTGGAATGCAGTTCCAGGGTCACCGCATAGATGGCGCAAGAGTGCCAGTGTGTTCTCTCGTCCTAAGACATTTTAAGAGGTTTCAACAGGTCTCGTCTCTCTTTGTTGCACTCGGTCGCAAGAGTGTGAACGGGCCTTAAGACGTCGCAAGAGGCTTAAAAACCGGTCTGGTCTTTCTCGGTCTTACTCGGTTGCATATGTGTGAACGGCGCTTAATATTTCCTGCGCAGTGACCCGTGTAGGTTTCTCCAGCGCCCTAACCTATAGCTTTTGCAGGACAACGAAAACAATGGAAATATGTATATATGGAGATGGCGTCTCTAGAGATTGTGATAATTGATACACATAAATTACTATTTATTTTTCTGGTCGTAGTTTAGAGAACAAAGGTCCGTCCGGGACAGGTGTGGGCCTCCACTATGTGGCAAGTCGCTACCTCTAAGGTAAGGTTAGGAGGTTTCCCCAACTTCCATAAGAGGCGGAGAACTGAGAATGGTTAAAAGAGATAGAGTGGACATTAAACGGGGAGTCCGAATTATTTTGGCCGTGGCTTTATGCACATATTTCAATTTATCTGAAAGGGGGGGGGGGGGGGGCATTGCATGAGATGGTACCTTTACGTACTCCTCCGCTGTCGTATGCTATAGCATATTTGAACATGGATTACGTCATTTCGTATCGTGGAAACCGGCACTGAGGTACACCCGCCGGCAATATGAAGGTGAACACCTTACCTGGTTTCTTGCCTACATGTTTTACGGCTCCCTAAAGCTATATTAACTCTCAACGTCTCAAATGGTACGTAGCCAAGGGTTTAAACTTTGCGTTCTAGCCCTCTTCTGGAACAGAGCTTGTTCCAAAACCTGCAGGAGTGTCAAAAACAAGGAGGGCTGTTCCCCTTCATATCGCGCTCACGGGTGTACCTTGTTTCGTCACTGATACGTATGATGTGTACGAGCCACCGCAGCGAGCACGGAATAAGGATTGAGTGGCCGTGGCTAAACTCTCCATTCGTGTTTTTTTTTTTTCTTCCTTTGTTCTTTTCTCGTTTTTGTTTGCTGGACTCCTGTCGCACCGGCAGCGCTTTACGACTTCGCTCCCAGGGACCTTTGCCGAGAGTTTCCTCGTTTTAAATTAAGCCGAGTTCTAGCGACTGACAGCGTCGCTGTTTCCCCCAGTCATTCTGGTACCGTATATTCTGGTGGTTGTCGAGCTTCCGTCGCCAGCCACGTTCCTTCCGCAAACAGGGGTTCCTCGCGCATGTCGCGCTTGCCTCCACCTTCCGCGTGAAGTGGCTCGTCTGTGCGACCGAGATTTGCTGAAATTACAGCAAAATTATCGCTGAAAATGTAGCGTAAAATTTAAACCTTAAAATCTTGTTTTCTTTTTTTCTTTCTTATATGCACAGGAAAGAAGACGGTAAAAACCTGGTTGACGCGGTTGCTCACAGATGGTGGCACATGCAGTCGGAGCTGCTTTCGGGTGTTCAGGTCAACGATGTCTGAGTGTTTCTTGCGTTTTCTTTTCTCCCTGCGCTTAAAAAAAAAAGAACTAGTTTTTTTTTTTTTTAGACCTAAATTTGTGAAATGTGAGTATGATATAAACGCTCCTTCTATGGACGCATTTGTGAAAAAAAAAAAAAAAAGTTTCATCGCGCTCGGTTCATTGGTTTGTTTAGACGATTTCGTTTACGCCCGGATACCGCTCGGAAACACCGTGTGTTATACTTATTTTTATATTTCCACTAGGAACCGCACTATTACTCTTCCAAATGTTTACGCCGATAAACGCTAACTTTTTAATCGTCACAATAAAAAAATTAATTAAAAAAAAAAAAAACGACAGAAGCGTATTCGTTGGTGGCAGTCATTTCCGAACGTGAACTGGGCCACGATCCATTAATTTCTCCGACGCGGCGTCTCCTGCGTGTCCTCTCTCGTATAACGCCAAAAGCGGAGATAGAGAGAGGGAGACGCTCGCATGGTTAGCTGCCCCCACCGACTAGAGAGCCTAGGTTTAAGAGAGGGAGCAACGGAAACCGCCAAGAGCGTTTGCAGGTAAATGGCGGACGCCTCCCGGGCGGATTGGTCGCAAGAGCGCATGCGCTGCTGCATGTTGCCGCGTGGCGAGGAGGAAAGCGGCCGCTTGCAGACGATCCCAGCGTTTGCAAACCTACCTCGCAGCTCGTATCGCAAACGCGGCAACCACCTGACCCCCATCGAGAAGTTGGAGTCACTCTGAAATTTAGAGGCGCGCCAGAACTGACGTCGACACGGCCTTGATCGAATTTTCGGCTTCCGGAATTACAAAAAGGCCTTTGTCGATACGCACGGCCGGATGGATACGCGAAGCTATCGGGACGTCAGCCGCTTCTGACCCATCTTTCTCTTTTCCTGGTGCGAAATAAAGTGTCGGCGAACGAATTGTCGATGCGGTTCGCAGATTGTGGCCGTGTAATACATTTCGCTAACGATGCGAGAAAACAATATCTCCATACACGGTGCCTAAACGTTAAGTTTACTTTCTCAATACCGTCACTCATACGTCCCTCGTTAAAATACGCGGCAGACGTGTATGGACATTTAGGAGAAAAAACAAACACGATTTTCGTTTTTTTAATTAGCACCATACGATTGGAACTCCGTATCGAGCACTGACAGCACCCGGAAGTTCGTGGTCCCTTCGGGCGGGTTAGCTATAGCTCCGTTGAGTGCGCTTCCCCCCGCGCACTCACGCGCTGCAGAGGAGCGACACCCGCGGAGCATAAGCATCGCGATCCTGCGTATCCCGCTTCGCCGCAGCGCAGCCGCGTATGTAGGGAAAGAATACTTCTCAGAGCAGGATGATAAACGCGCACTTGTCGAAAAAAACAAACACAAAAACTGATGATAACGTTGATGCGACAACTCTGCCACGCAATAAAGTTTTCATAGAACCGCGGCTATGTATACAACATATATAGGATAGACTTCGATGACTTTACCAATGGTGTGCGGATCACCATTGGATAGTTTTCTTGCTTCGCAAAAGTTTGAAATTCAAGGAAGGATATGTGGGTATTCTGACGGTATAGCTGAGTTGCAATATTTCTCGCGTGAAATAACGAAATGTAGCGCTCCTAATTCTTAGGTCAAATGTTTCGTTTATTCAACGGATTTATATATAGGCCTCAAACTATCCGATAAAATCTAGATCACAAATAAATGTACGCATTACTATTTTATATTCACGCTTTCTCCTTCTTTCGAAGTCTTTCTTGTTTTCTTTTCTAAGAAGAGTTGCGTTGTGATTTGACGATTTACCTCTTGTTTCTGTAATTCGATCGTCCCCCTCCCAGGCGACCTTTCGACCGTATTGGGACAAGAAGCATCGATGGTGGCAGCGTCCACTTGGCGAGTTCTTTGACGGCTTGATTCGACCCGCTGCATCGACCTTCCCGTCCTGCCGCTAGACTGCCGGCCACACGACCTTGCACCTCCACCGCGGGCAGAGCACAAGACGATCCGGGGGGCCCGTTCGATCGCCATCCGGAAACGCTCGTTCACGGCAGCGCACGGCCGGTCCCAGGCGTCCGTCCCAAATGATCGTCCCCGGCGGCGCTGCTCTCGAGAAACCGACGAGACAATGAGACCCGGCGGAGGTGCACCCGTCCCCTTCTTACGATGGACCGCAACGGACGCTTCGAGCCATTCCGTCCAATGTACTATACATGGTTATAGCGAAGTTGGTTTGAACGAAATAACGGCTACAACGAAGCGATCACGAGTTCCCATTTCCTTTTGCACTTCTTTATAACCGAACTCGGTTATTGGCAGTTTGGTATAACCGAACTCCATTATAACGAAATAGCGGATATATCGAAGTAATTTGCGACTCTTGTTGACTTCGTTATAACAGGTGTCGACAGTACTTTCGAAAATCCGCCGTAAGCACCCGCCTAGGCTTGGCGAGGAGTATACGGCCCGCCGAGTCGCATACTTTGCTGGCGGCCTGGCTGTACCACTCTGCAGAGTACGCCACGACTCTCCTGCGGCTCACGGATGGAGAAGATGGAAGAGAACGACCGACCCGGCATACTTCTTCCACTTCTGTCGCAGTCCCGTTTGCATGCGCGCCAACTCTGGGACCACGTCGGGAGCTTCCTCAAAAAAGGTGCTCCAGCGTCTTATGCCTATTGGCAGAGGCGACACCTTCGGTACTATAAATTTCGAGGAAAGCCACATGTTCGAAAATGTGAGCAACTGTATTTGGTCGCGACGGGATGTCGTGAAGTGACGTTGGCAAATGTAAACCGAAACTGTGGCCAAGGGGTTGCCAAGAGGCCTTGCACGGTACTATACGCCAGAGGGCTTCGAGTTTTCGAGAGGTCTATTCAGCGCTTTGAACGGACGGGGAACGGTGGCCGAGTGTGTTCGTGGACCGCAACTCGCAGTACACGTGGAAAGAAAGCTTCCCCTGCAGAATCCGGCGTTCAATCCGCACCCTTGCCCTTTTCGATCCGGATCGACATCGTGCCGCAGCGTGAGATCGTGTTTCACTACTATACGCTATACACGTTAAAGACCCCAAGTCATAGCGGTGGTACTTCACTGGCTGAATTTCTCATCAGCAGCGCGAACTGGTGTTACCGCATCGCAAAGGCAGACCGACATTACGCGGTATAAGCGCGAATGTCATACGTTGGCTCGGGTATACGAAGATGAGTCCGCATCACTCAAACTTCTTTCAAAAGAGGATTTCCTCCCTATCCCGTCCGTGGCTTCCTCAGCCCTTCGCGCAACTACTTCATCCCATAAATGTCTGCAGTACAGACAAAGGCACAATCGCGTGAAGAGCTTAGAGCTCAGGGGAACGCGTTTGTTTGTACTAGAACTCGTTCATATAGGAATGCATTTTCTTCCAGGCGCACTCGTGCCCCTTCCTTTGTCTGCATTGCAAATGTTTGTGGGACGGCGTATTCGCGACTTCAACTGAACAAACGGCACACAGCGTTCATTTAGCGGCGAAACGTTTATGTATCGTCGCCTGGTGGAATTTTTTTACAACCCAGAGTGAGGATACTCCATCTTCTTATGCTGGTGCAAGCACGTGAAATGCCAAGCTTCTATGCATTATGAAAATTAAAACATAACCGCGTGGCCAGCACGTGCACCACCCCAAATTGAGGAAAACAGAAGCGCCTCTATGCTTCTCAGCGCGAATATTGGAACCTGCCCAGTGAGGGTCTCGCGCTAATTCATTCTTATGCAACAAGATCGCGTGGTGGTGGTGAAAAAAAAAAAAAATAAAAGAAGCTATTCAGTGGGGGCCTGAAAACATTTCCTCGGAGTCGCGAATAGGCCATTGCGCAGTTTGCAAACCAGCTCACACGAGGTGTGGACAATCAGGCAGTTCCCACACGTGGTGTGGGCACATGCGCGGGAACCGTATTCGCGTGCGAGCGTCTCATTATCGCTCGTCAACAGCCAATCACATGGCGGCATCAGCCGATAAGGGCGTCGAAAGAAAAAGCAAGTAGCGTCAACGTAATGAACCGAGCGTAAGCCGCCATCCGATTCAGCTAAGGAAACGGGAACAGCCCGAACGGCCGCTGCGACTTCCGCATTTTTTTCCCCTTTTTTCCAGGGAAAACCTGGAAAAGTCGGGGAATTTGGGAGAGAAGTAATTTGGTAGACAACCTTTAGGCTCCTCTCCGCGCCTTGCTGCGCCCCTCGGAAAGGTCACGTGTCACTTCACGCACCACTGGATTTGCTCCGACGGCTCCTGGCTTTCGTTACGGTCCATGGGAAGGTCAAACGGAGTACATACCTCTTCTGTTACCGGCACCAAAACCTACACCGAAACAAAACCGCGCGACCGATACAGAAAAGAGACACCGGAAACAACGACAAAAAATAGAAGTAAAGACAGGGTGATACAGACCGACGACGAGGTACGAAAAGTCCACCACCCCCGCTTGTCTGTTCGTCTGTCCCGGGGGGGGGAAGTGAGGACAGTTGGAATTCTTGAAGCGCGAAGAACGCGCCGACCAATCACCATCGATTTCCCATTAGCCTTCTCTTCCCCACCCTTTTCTCGCCCGGGGCCCGAGGTGTCTTCCGATTGGGTGCGAGGAGGAGGAGGAGGAAGGGAGGGAGGGTGGCGGCACCTTGCGCCCGTGACGTCACAGACCTGGGCTGTGACGTCATACTGGGTAGTCGGCGCGTGTGTTGAAGCATAGGCCTGGTTTTGATCGGGAATGATGGCTGTTTGAGTGGCAGCGCGGCTGGCGTTGTCGTCGTCTGGTGGTGACATTTTTTTTTGACGTTCCATCATCGCCTTGACAAAAGCCGCTCTCTTTTTTTTTTTTGTGTTCTTCTTTTCTTTCGTCGAAACATCACCTGATGGAACGACGACGACGCTGCTTTTTTTTTTTTTTTTTTTTTTTGAGGGGAGCCCTTTTCTCGGTGACTGCGGTGGAGTTTCACCTGACTTGGCGCGGCGGGGAGTCTGCTTCGGATGGACCGATCTCAATTTGGCTAATGGTCGCCGCGCGGGGCTGGTGTGCCCGTTATGTGCGGCTTCGCGGCTCCATTTATCCTTTCCTCGATAACGTATTAGCTGCTGCGGTGCGAATGGGGAAGCTAAAAGCATCCTCTGACGACTGCTTTCGGGAAAGATCCGGCACTTAACGTCACTTGACTAATTGTTGGTATTTTTTCATTACACTGCGCCCCGCGCTCTTTTAAAAAAAGATGACATGAACATGCCCACAAGGCCTGTGGGCATGTGCACATGCCTTGAGTTGGGTAAACACCGAGGTGTGGGGGTGACCAATGGGTCAGAGCGCCTCGCCAATAGTGACATCGCTGATTATCACGTCCTGCGGCGCACCTTAGACACATCGTTTAACTACAATCCATATTCCCTATATGGGGAGTTCGCTATAAACGAACTTGGGATACGGATATCAGTGAATGAATAACAAAGAGAACCCACATAATTAGCCCCGTGCGCGACCGAAAGCGTCGCTGTGGTCGGCCTTCTACGATTGGCCGAACGCTGACTATGACGTCGGAAAGGGGATTTTCATCGACGGAAATAAGAGGAATGAAAGAACTTTAATTTTGACGGTGTTGGCAGTGTTCCTTTGAGAGCGCAATGATTTCAAGCTTCCACCATGCTAATAACAAACACCATCGAACTTGTTGTTTGCAAGGTAATGACGTCACAAGGGGGAACCACAGGAGGGCGCCACCAAAACTTCTCGCCGCTAATAGCCACGGCAGTGGTCGCACCTTCTTCAAGTGGGTTGCGTTCAGGAAGGCACTCAACGTTCGTTTCCTGTACTGTTCTCTGCATATCAATGTTCGCTTACAGACATTGTTCGCGAGAGCAATAAGTGCGGAACTGACGACACAAAAAAAAAAGCTTGACGTTTTGCCCTAGCGGGGTCAAATATACAAAAAGCAAAACAAAAATGTCTTCTTTTTTTGTTTCTTCTGTGTGTGTCCACTTCTCATTTTCTTCTATTTCTTATTTTCTTGACACTCAAGTCTGCATTGTTGTGATAGGTCGTTTCCCGGTCTGCGTTGCGCCTCACGGTGGCATATTTACTTCCGTAAAATCACACCTTTTGTTTGCTAATTTTTTGGGGGGAAACTCTATGGAAACAAAAAACGCCTTTGGGAATGCGAGGGGAGAACCTCCATTGTTCGAACTTTGGGCTGAAATATGAGTCACAATCGTCAAAACAGCGATGTTTTCACGAGCTCAATCAAAGTC
This sequence comes from Ixodes persulcatus, assembly GCA_013358835.2. NCBI lineage: Eukaryota > Metazoa > Arthropoda > Arachnida > Ixodida > Ixodidae > Ixodes > Ixodes persulcatus. Next base: position 500,722 of record JABSTQ010010146.1, read on the forward strand.
ACCGTAGCTAAGCGGAGCTAGCAACAGGATTTGGTTGCTCGAAAGAATGTTCACGTTTGCTCGTGCCACGCCCACGCCACTTCATACCGAAAAACTCGGAAAATGGCGGAATGTCAAAAATATATTTAAGATAATGAGTACAAGATACTCGAAATTGTAATTAAAATAGAGTATTAAATACTCTCGATCAAAGGTATTTGCAAGATACCAAGATACTTCAAAAATTATTTGAAATAGAGTATCTTGAATAGAGTATTTGAGATAGGCAGAAGTCTGGCAACTACAAGGCGGACATTTTGGGAATGACCTTTCAAACGCGCCAGAGTCAAAGCGTCAGATTCAAAGTTTCCGCAGTTACCTATATGCATTGTTTGGCTAAAGTCACCGCGTGTTCCTAAGGGTTTCAGAACCTTCTTTAACATTTCCTCCCCCACTAAACTGCCGACCTGTATACAATGAACGTTAAGTTTTCCGAACCGCCAAGCACTGCTGTATGAATGGAGAGTACTTGATGCGTGTTACAAGCTTTCTGATGAATGATCACGACAGCATATAGGTCGACGTATGTCTGACTAAAGTCTCTTGTATACTTGCCGCACGACGTGTTTGTGTTACGCAGAATGCACTTCAGTAAAAGCGAAGCTCTGATTCCTGTCGTGATTCCGCCGCATCCGCACCGTGCTGCCGTCGTCGGCTAAATTTAGCTAAATTTCGTGCCGTGACTTACGGTGTTGAGTGACTCACAGTGCGAAGAAGTGGCGTCACGCCACGGTTTCAACAACGTTATTAACCTACGTTGGGTGATATTCTCTTTCATATGCATACCGCCGTTACTTAATTAATATTAATTAATTAATTACATTACTATTTTACATAAATTTTTACTAACTCCCCAAGGTCACATAATTTTCCTTCCTCCCTTCGGAGCGCTATCTCCACGGCGCAGGTCCGGTTCCTCGCGAATATTAATTATTTCGGTCGTCGCCTAATTAGGGCACTTTCATTGTTTACCGAGACAAAGAAAAAAAAAAGATGTGGAGAGGACGCGTATAGCACTCATCCAGCGCGCTCAGAATTTTTGCTCTCTCTATTTTTTTTTTATCTTCTCCCGAGCGAACAAGTGTGTTTGGGGCCCTCGCCGCTGCAAAAGCTGCGCGCTGACGTCCAGGTCCCCCGAGCAATGGCTCTTTGATGCTCTGTGCTACCAGATCCTCGCGCTCCAAATGTGCGACCGGGCACTCCATGGCTCCGTCGTCGAACTTCCAGGCTTTGTGAGTATAGAGGAGGCTACGCTCCAGCACTGTAGAAGCTATGCCAGCCTCGATAATGTATAGCACGAAATGGTCGACTCAGAGTGTAGCAGGCGATCGACGTTTTCTTGCGCTCTCGCCTCTCCTCCGTGGAGCTCGTATTGCAAACCACTGACGTCCACTGGGGGGGGGGGGGGGGGGGGGGGGGGGCTGGAGGGCGACTTGAGCAAGCGTATATGCAGCCGCCGGAAGTAAGCGGCTTGTCCCGAAAGTGAGCGTTTGACGGGCTTTTTAACTCTTCCAAGCGTCGGTGCGAACAGTGTCCAATGCGCCGGACTTTTACCGTTATCATTAGCGGGTCTGTGTATTGCACAATAACCGCGCGTGCAGACCCGTCAAGTCTTCTGGGAATCCAGTTGATATGTGAAGATTTCGATATTAGTCGATTTCGCGTGCATGTCCTATGGTTCAAATGCCTCGTTCTCGGGACTTAACGCTAAAGGGGATTATTAGAGCCCACCTAAGAACGCGAGAAAGCGCAACATCGACTGAATGCACTAAGAAGCCCAGCAAACGCGCATCTTCCGGGACGAGCATCCAACTACCGGTGACTTCTCTCGCGCCCGGCTCGGAGAGCAGCTCAGCGCCGTCCAGACTTGTATACGCTACACTCATTACAAGTAATCAATATACTTGTAATCGAACACTCTTAAGAGTAATTTTGTAATCATTCGGTTACTTTCAATGGGAAGTAATCAAGTTATTCTTCGAGTTTTCTACCATGGAATCCTAGAACCAAGTCTCCGAAGGGATGATTTTTTACCGAAAATTGGTGGATTAAAAGATAAGTCGTTTATAATTCGACGATCCTAATATATAATATCGGACAGTACGAAAAACCGGTTTTCAATCCGGCAGAAAATTGTGTCGTTTCTAAAATTGGAGGTAATCGGAAAAGTGACGGTTACTTTTTCAAATAACGGCCAATTACTCTTTGCCCCGAGTAATCCAGTAATCTAACTGAATACTTTTAAAGCGAGAGTAATTGTAATTATAATCGATTATCACGTTGCCTTTCTCTTCCACGTTTTGAGGCTTCCTAGTTTTCTCGCCCCAGTCTCGCGAAATAGAGATCAGTGTTGCCAACGCGGCCCATAAAGCACCACCTGACCCCGTTCGAGCAGTTGGAAACACTCTCGAATCTAGGCGCTCTGGTATTCTTCGTGGACCGCCGTTAGCGTTGTTTGAAGAAGGCCGCAGTAGCCGGCGACGCTTGCCCTAATTCGTAGAGATTTTTTTTCGAAGAGCACACACTTCGGCCGCTCCAGACCGGCAGCAGCATGTGGGGCTCCAAGCTGGAGCGCGTTCGCGCTTCGTTGGATTCCGATTAGGGTACGCTCCGCGGCGCAAGCCAGTGCACGCGGATCTGGCCGCGGACGGTGACGTGGCTCGACGACACCGGCTCGAGTCGACGACGTGTGCCGTGGAGCCGTCGTGCCTCCAGGCCGCGTCGTTCCAGACGTCGTCGTCGGCTTTGCTCGCGTGAACACGTCAAAAAGCGCGCGCGCTCGCGTGGCCGACTTGACGCCGCCGATCGAGTCGGCATGCAGTCGGCGCGCGCGAGCGCTTGATGCGTTTTCGTGGGGTGTGTGCGTTTCGAATGGGTGGACTCGTTGTGCGAGTCAGATCAGGTTATGTCGGGGGAGGGGCTGTCAACGCTGGGGTGAGTTACCGTTGAAGTTGGGCCTCGTCGTTCGTGTTGATTTACTTATTGTTCTCGGGGTAATCGCGACTCGTGCGGCATCAACGGCACCGAGTGATTAGGCCCAAAGCTGTCAGGGTTGTCTGACTTGCCTGCTGGCACGAGTGGATAAAATATCAACAGCGTATCGTGGTCTAAACTCAACACAAGAAAGGTAAATATATATATATATATATATATATATATATATATATATAAAGGACGCTTTGTTTTTTTAGCACAATTCGATTGTGTCGCACCTCTTTTCGTAAACCACTCATGAACTAAACGAGCGACGCATAAACACCCTTTAAAAAAAAATTTTAATTGGACTTTGTGAATTGGTGAGTTTCAATGAGGTTAACGAGACTTAAAATACGGGCATATGTGTTGCAGCTGAGGAGGAACTGGCAGGGTTATAAAGGCTCGGTGTACGAAAAGCGTGCTGCTGTGGGTCAGGATCAAAGAAAAAATAAACGCGAAATACAAGGACAACACGACCCCATCTCTTTCAACTCAGCAACGGACATGTAGGACTTCAAAAAGCGAGCAGCCGGTTAAAGGCAGGATACATGAAAGGCTCGATAAAGGCTCCAGGGACACGATCCAGGAGTGGGAAGAGATGCCACATTACAATAACGAATCTTTTTTTTATTATTATTATTATTATTATTATCATCAAGGTATTGTTTCGCGGCAGTTTCGTAGCATTTTTTCTTTCTCTTCTTTAGCATTTACTTTTATTCGTCGATAATTTAATGCTTCGAAACTTAGCTAAGTTAAGTCTCGGGGCCCTTTTCCTCTACTGCATATTCCAGGCTGAGCGCTTGCGGACCCTTTACCCGTCGCTGCGACAAAATCTAATTCATCCCGCGAAATCAGACTCTTTTTTTTTGCCGGAAAACATCCAATCCCAGTTGCTGCTCCGCATCGGCCTTTATACGACGACCGCCCGGACCCCGAGCGCCTCGCTGACCGTACGATCCCTGCCGTGCCCCCCTCCCACGGGAGCGCTAATACGCGGCAGCCGGCGGCGGGGCTGGCTGTTTGCCGCACCGGCATATTGTTTCGCCGGCCGTGACGTGGTCGGCAGAGAAGCAGCATCCCCAGGCAGCAGCAGCCCGCGTAATGGGAGAGCAGCGCGATTGATTTATCTCTGGCCGGCATTGCCGCTGTCGGCCGGCTGACGGATGGCGTGCGCTGTCCGCCGGCGACCGACGCTGCTGCTCCCACGTCTTCTTCGTCGGCCAGAGATCGAGCACCGCCTGTCTCCCTTCCTCCGCGACGGTTTCCGGTCCGGGGATATAGGTGTACGCCGTCCAACCCTAGGCTGACAGTTTGCTGGAAGCTGTACGTGCTCGCCGGTTTAGCAGTGTTGCGCGGAACGGCGTTCCTTTTTTCTTTTTAGTCTGTTTATCTTCAATTTCACCCGAATCTATGTGGGATTTTTAGTTACGTCTGTTTCAACGTCCGACTTCGAGGGATAGGGAGGTATCCGAAAGATTGTCGGAAACGGAGAACTGGGACAAATAATAGACAGTTTTAGTATAGCGTTGCTGGCTCTTACGTACGCAATACGCAATAGTATAGCGTACGCTAAAAATGACCTGCTCGGACCGAATTTAGTTGTGCGTTACGTTTTTGGGTGAACACCGCGCATGATCTTGGTTAAATTTGCTAGAGCCGTAGAATTCCGCGTGCTTATAGCGCAACCATGCTCCTGGAAAGAAATATTGAAAATGAAAACGTGTCCAATCATTTTATTCCAAATTACACCAAGCCGCAGCTGCCTCGTCAAGCGCGCTTTTCTGCGGGGTACAGAGGCTACGAGTACGAGTGCGTAGCCAAATTCGATCACGGAGCCTCCGTCAGTCGTCCCGTGGGAACATCAGCTTTTATCAATGCTATCGCGAAATTAAATTCATGACCTACTGATGTCCAGTGCATAGCGGGAACTTCGGCGATTTCTTTTAGAGTCGTTCGTCCGTCGGCGAAGAACTGTGCGAGTAGGCTTAGCGTTGAGCAGATCGCAGCGTTGACGCACATTCCGAGCGGCGAACATTTTTACTGTGCACTCCTTCAGCTGCACGGCGATATGATTCGACCGCCGTAGGTCCCGGAAAGAATTGCCGAGCTGAACACCACGCAATTTCACGTAACACAGAACTTCGAAAACACCACGTCGCCCTTGCTGCGCCAGTCGAGGTAACCGCCATCTTGAAACTGGCGCTCTCGTTGGGTCCGAGATCTCTCGAGAGCGTCCCGCAGAGCCCGCTAGCCCGCCACGCAAAATCCCCAGCGTTGCGTGCGTACGCAATACGCTAGCTCTTCTATTGCGTTCTGCGCACGCGCACTCCCGACCCGCAATTTTATTGCGTACGCAAGGCTTTAGCGTACGATCCACTAAAACTGTCTAATATCGTGGCCACACGACACGTAGCTCGATAACTTGGCTCCTATTTGGACCCAAGATATTAATTTTATTTTTGGAATGCGGCGTAGTGCTTAAGGTTTACGTCACCTATGCCACGGGTCGGCCCGGTACTGCACTGTCATTCTGACTCTCTTAGACGTTCGATATTTAGACGTTTTATTTACACACGAAATATATGTCCCGTGTCTTATCTGACCACTCCTCGCCCAGACAGGACCGCGTTTCCCCCCTTTGTAGGGAAACTCTTTTGGTGCTTTTTCTCAAACAGGCCCGAAGACAATTAAGAGAAGCAAAGTGTCTTTGTCCTCTTCCTACTAAGGACACCATTAAAGGAGCCATGAAATGATTTTTCAGTTTTTTTTTCCTTCTTACCATACAGTACAAAAAGAGGGAAAGGAGGAACTCCCCTCTTGCTCGGACCCTGGTTTGCGTACCCGGCCACTTTCCCCTTGGAAGATTATCCCGTCGCTCAAAACTCGGACAAAAGTTGCTTTCCCCACCCCGTTCATCCCTAAGCTGACAGTGCTGTGGAATCTATGTGCTGGTTGCCGTTGGGTCACTGGGCCATCTACACTTTTGCCACGTGATCACGCACCCTCGCACATAGAATGGGGCCAGGTGATGAAAGGGAGGCCGCTGATTGGTCCGGAAAGCGATTAGCTCCCACCGCACTGTCAGCTTCGGGGTGAAGGGAATACAGCGAGGTCGGGTGTCGTGTGACGTCCGTTAGGGTCGGTGACGTGCCTTCGGTACCGCGCATGCGCAATAGTAGGGAGTTTTCGTAGACCGCGTTTCCCCCTCCGCTAAGTCCTCCGCAACGAAGAAGCCGCTACTGCGTCTGCGCGCCGATGGCCTCGACTCTAGAGTTCTGGGGATCGTAGCGGGTTGCGGAGAGCGTTGCGGGACGGCGAAAACCATCGACGAAAATTCACTATTGAAAAGCCAAAATTTTCTTTGAAGGGAAGGAGTCACGAAATACTCCGCAATATGTTTTAAAACTTTTTGTATTGAAAATCAGGCTTTTTACTTCCTACTTTCCTTCTTTTGGCCCACTAAACGATAGGCTATTAGTAAAATCCCGATCGAAATTCATTAACACCTGCCCAACATTCGTTTCGTGACCCCTCTAACGCTGCAACTTGAAATCTTACTGCGAAGAATGTGAAACATAAGGATGGAAACTTTGCATGGACCTCGTAACTTTAAGTGAGGCAGTAGCCGCCTTCCCCGTAACGACGTTGGTCGGTCACTTCTTCAGGACGCGCACAGAGGGCGCTTGAATGGCGAAAGGAGTATATAGCTTTTCTGTGGCCAGCAGATAGCGGACACCTTCGAGGCATTCCGTAATTTCTCTCTCTTTTTCTCTTTCCCTTTCTCTCTTTCCAACCATACCTTTTCTTTCTCTGGTATGCTTGTGCGTGCTCGTACGTTTGTGCTTTGTTCCACCTTATTTCGGTCTTCAATTTGTCGAAAATGCTGAGACTGAAACGAACTCCGTTTTTCTTTTCTCTTTTGCTTATCTCTCTTCTTTCTGAACGAGGGCGAAGACTTCTGCGCATGCGTGCTCATCGAGGAAGCTCGTCAGAATGTATCAGTGGACGGGAAACTACGACCAACGATAATAACCACCCACCAAAAAAAAAAAAAAAACTTTATAAAGAAAAAACAAATAAGAAAACGACGCTAATACTAGAAGGCAAGGAAAAATAAGCCATGAACGACGAACAAAACTGCACGGTATTGCAGCAAAAAGTATGATTGGAGCGTATAGGGTAAGAAAAACGAAAATGGATGCAGAAATGGGAACGGGGGGTGGAAAAGGGGGGGGGGGGGGGGGGCCAGAAGCCAGCAGTAGGAGATAACCTTAATGGATTTCTCCGCTCGTCGGAATTCGGCGCTCCTCGAGCTCTCGGCCGCCGCTGCTACTGCGACGGCTGAAGCCCATTCGGTGAATACTTCGGCACAGACGTCGGGAACTCCGATAGCCTGGCGCCCCTTTCGCCACATATGTACACACGCACACTTCCTCTGTGTGTGCTTGTGCGTGTATATGTGTGTGTGTGTGTGTTCCTGTTTGTGTCAGTGTGTGCGTGTTTGCCTGCTTGTGTATGTGTGTTCGTACGTGCCTGTGCATGCGTGCGTGTGTGTTTGTGTACGCGTGTGTGCACGGGCATGCGTGCGTGTATGAAGGGAGGGGGGGGTGCGTTTCTTTGTCTCCTGCGGCAAAGTGTGTCTTTCTTTGCTGAAATACAGATCCGGTTCTTCCTGCGGAGATGGCCTCATCTTTCACCAACCGCTGACCGTACACGTGGGGAAAGTGACGTCATGAACCAATGCGCCTGACTTCGCGCATTGGCTCACAACGTCCTAAAACGCTGTCCTAAAATGAAGACAAAAACAAAACGCACCTAAGAAAAAATAGAAGTGTTATTTCAGTTTTTATTAGAGCTTATTGGCGCCTCCGGCGATATCGACGACACCTAGCGGCTAGAACAGAAAGCTGTTGCGGCAGGTTCGCTCTCCAGCCTTCTCGAGCGAATCAGATATTCGCAGCGCCTGGTGGTCAAAAGGCGAAGCCGTGAAAATAGGTTCGAAAACATGCGAGGAAAATCGCCAATATCGCTAGATCTGGACACAGAAATTTTAGTTTATAACTTCAGGTTATATATACCAAGTTTACAGACTGTATGGGACGATCAATGCGGCAACATCGCGACTCCAATTCACTATAGGTGGCGCCACTCATTTTCCAAAATGGCGGGTATAGTGAGGGTCGGAGGTACGCGCCGACATACCAGTTTCTCTAGTGTGCTGGCTTCACTGAGCGACACAAATTATTTCTGCTTATACGAGAAGGCTAGGGTGCTATGAGCGCAGGTCACCTCTCTATCCTGAAAACAGAAACGGTGTTTAGCGTAAATTTACGCCAGGAGGCACGTTTTACCTCTGGAACGAAACCGAAACTAGTGGCTATTTTGGTTTTAATTTCTCGGTATTGGTTTAATTTTTTATTCTTTCATAACTCAAGATATATCTCGCAGAGTAATTTATGAGCTTAAACAGTTATTCGCAGAAACGTTATTTTGTGACATACGTGCGACATTCAGGCTCTTTAAAAAATATTTTGGAGAGTTCAGTGTCCCTTTAAAGGCAGGTTCTTTCATACACCTTAGAGTTAATATGAGATATTGTATTTGCGGAAAAAAAAAAAAAAGTCAGTGCTGTTATTTGTGTGATCTTGCTGCCTTTTCTCGCTCAGATAGTTGTGATGTGGAATAAGGAACGTCAGGCCTTTTCATGGGTTTTTGGATATTTAGATGAATAATTGCTTTAGCATTATTTTCAGCACAAGAATATCAGAATCAATCCAGATTTACAAAATATCCACGGGGAAAGAGTTTAGAACATGTTCACAAAACGTATAAATTAAGAAACGCTGTTCTCACAACAAAAAACAAAATATGGAATCCGAGTCAGACAGCAGAAGTGTGTGTTCTTTTGAAAACTCGTGACGCATAAAACTTTATTTTAGATCCAGTTTTTTTAATCTTTAAACTGTATGACTTGATAACAATATCATCTCTTTTCATATGCCAAAAAAAAAAAAAAACATTAAAGACTATTTTGGGTAAAAGGTTTATTTTTGTGATCGTGGCATTTATTGGGGCCTACATTGCCGCAATTCGTATTGGTTGCCTGCATTACCGCAAGTTGTATTAATAATAATAATAATAATAATAATAATGTAATTAAGGTATTTTAATACGTAGTTTTTCAAGCTCTAATATAATTTGTTGTGTGTAAAGCATATGGTGCTATAAACGTCGCGACTTTTGACAATCGTCAGCACTGCCAAAGCCGCCGCCAAACCTTCCAAACCAAATGCAAAAAAAAAAAAAATGGATTTGTTTTTTTTAAATTGTTTCAGAACATTTAGTTTCTTTACTTCTTACGCTTCGTCGTCTTGCCATTCTCAGCCTTTCCAGTTCAGAGGAACGCCTACCCGCTTGCACATCTGCTCACTGCAGCACGTTTCGTCGGCGTTAGAAACCGGTGAAACGGTAGTGAGTTTTAGTATTGCGTATACGAGCGAACGCAACCACCGTGTGTTCGCGATAGCGCTGCGTTCACTGCGCGTGCGCGGAGCCCAAAATTGCGATCTTGGATTGCGTGGTCCAGCGTGGAGCACGCAACTCTAACGCAAGCGCTGTGCGCTCGCGATAGCTTCTATACGCAATCCTAAAATTTCTCTAATAAGGTGGAGTCTCATACCGGCTGCAGCGCTACATTGGGACAGGGAAAAGTGTTTGCATTCGGAAATGACATTTCACGAGCCATATGATCACGAGCAGTTCCGCCGTGCCCGCTGAGCAGGAGAATCGGGGGACCCTCACTAGAGCGCTTCCCGTTTCCGCCGCGGGAGGGCGAGCAACGAGCAGGGGATGCGGATAACTCCTTTTGGCCAAGAAAGGCAAGTTCAGCTTGTTTTTCTGACTCATCAACCAGTTCACCGGCCCCATCCACGGCCGGGAGCAGGCGCCACGCGCCAATAAACCAGATGGGGCTGATACCTGCCCCTCTCCCAATCGATGTGCTTCTCTGTCGTTCTTAAAACGACAGGTTCGTCGTTACTGTTGAAGGGCTAAAAGGCTGCCACCGAAAGCAGTTAGAAACCTGCAGAAAAAGTGCGCAGGTAGTGGGACTTGGCACAGAGAACTCAAGAAAAGGACTGGGGAAGCCGCTGACAGTCAGCCAACCATTCTCTGTGAAGCTTTGAGAGGGAAGTTGGCGTCTACGGTCGTGGCTCGTTAATGCGGACCCGGTTAATGTGGATACCCCGCTATTATGATAACCTTTACTTGGACGAGCTGGGTAAATGCATGCATCTTTGTCTCGGTATTATAAATAACTCGCATTACAAACTTTTTTTTATTATTTTCCTTTGGGAGGGGGGATATCTTATATTAAGGAGACATCACTCTATTAAACAATGAGGTCAACCGGCGCCCATTGCTGGTTTGCTGCACTGCGAAACTTGGCCTCGTAGCAAAACATATGAACTTCTAGTTTCGAGTGTCCCGGGTTGTCTTCGATTATAAGACGCATCGTTGAAAGTGCTCGTACGACGCGGCTACCTTTGCACCTTTCCGGTGTTTGCAGATGCACAGCCCGTTTCTGTGATCTCGAGTCTCGACAGCCCAGCACGCGCGTGTCCTTCGCTTCAGAAAGCGAGCAAACAACGCGCCGTGTACGCAACAAGCGAATATAACAGAAAATTTCTGTTATATTCGCTCTTTCTCGCGTGAGTTGAAACGTCGCGGCGCCAGTAAAATAGCCCGGAAGCACTTCCGGTTTTGAAATAGGCGGCGGGTTTCGCGGTATTTGCGAAATCAAGTATGCACGCTATCTTCCACAAATGACCACTTATAGCAGTGTCAGATTGAATTAACTCTTACGATAAAAAAATTATGATTAAAAAAAAAAAGGAAAGATACGCGACCCGGAAGTGTGCCGGGGATCCAGTAGATGGCGCCACTGAGTTTGTTGCCGTACAAAAATATACATCAGTATATATTTGTACGGCAGTACAAATACTAATATACATCAGTGAAATCTTAAGAGGCGCAGGTGTAGCCCACTAGCGGTATAGCACGCGCACCGTAATCGCGGCGAGAAGTTTGGGTATCGCCGCCTGGTGGAATGTTTTCACAACCCAGAGTGAGGATACTTCAACTTCCTCTGCTGGTGCAAGCATGTGGAATGCCAAGTTTCTGGGCACCATGAAAATTAAAACATAACAGCGTGGGTAGCACGTGCACTCCACATAGTGAGGAAAAACAGTAGCGCCCCTAGCGAGCTTCTCATCGCGAATGTTCTCTGGGCGCCAGTTGAGCTTGCAGTGCATGAATGATGAACACGTACTCTTATCGGTTTCGCCCTTCGCCTGTCTCGCTATGTACAACGAACCAAGAAAAAAAAAATGAGTAAATAAATTGCGACCAGTCTGCCACTCTCCTAAATGGACGCAACAAGCTCTGCAGGCTTTTGGAAAGCTCTGCTCACGGAGTCCCGCAGCTCTTCGAAATAACACGACCGCTATCTGCACGCGTTCCACCACGGTGACAGCTCGCAGACTTTACGAGATCGTTGGTGACTTCTCCCCTCTATATAGCGCTCGCTGCCTCGCATATCCAGAGACTATAAAATAGGCCCGCCGTCCCTGCGACGTGTTTGGGGGCGGGCAGCCAGAGTCAACGTCACCCTTACTTACTCACTCCACACGCGACCGTTTCGTCCATATGTGGCGTGGTGCGCGGACCTTGGAAGCTTTCCCTACACCCAGTCTGCGCAAGTTTGTTTGTCTAAGCGCGCGGCGGTGCTGGTCGGAGAGCCGAGCAGACAGCTCGAACAGACGGACTCCAAAACAAGTCCCGAGGACGACCCTAGCGGCGTCTGTGCCGCATCAGCTGACTGAGCTGAGTGGCGGAATGTGACAAACGGGTCCCCAAGGTCCTCCTCGCTCGGACTGCTCCGTTCACTCCTAGGCTGACAGCGCGCTGGAAGCTACGTGCGCTTTGGGCCAGTCGTATACGTCTATATTTCGCCTCGTGACCAGGCTTTCGTGCATCCAGACTTGTTCGTAACATGTCAGTGACTGACGTATTTTCGGTTACTCTGTGATTTGGTATAGGGCGGGGGTCTCAAACACACGGCCCGCAGGCCGCATGCGGCCCGCAACTCGTTGGAACGCGGCCCGCAGGCAACGGGCTGCGGACCGCGTTCCAACGAGCTCCCCTGCTCGCTTTCAGTGCGATTTTCTGAGATTGCAGCTATTACAATCATCAGAAAAGCAGAACCTGTCACATTATGATAATGCAATTAAATGCAAAGGTGCAAGCGAGCTGGACAAGAATTATGATAATAATTCCCGAGGAAGGGGAACGAGGGTTACAAAGGACAAACGAAAATCTCCAAACGCAGCTAGGTGACTGGTGCGCGACCGAAAAAATCCGCCTGGTCCTGGTATCGAACCAGGAGACATGCTAAGACACGGTAAGTTTGAATAATTTCCGAGTAAACTGAGCAACGGGAGTGGCAGTGTGATTGGTAAGGGTCCAAAGCGGTCCTATAAACGAGGCGCAGTTAAGAATGTCACAGGTGAATCGGCGAGTTTACAAAGAGCAGAGAGCACGAGGTTCTTTCGGACGACATATCCGGGGATAACGAGCATCTAACTCGTTACTTCTGAGCTGAAGGAACGAGCGTTCCTTTTGAATCTCAGGAACGAGCAACGCACTTAGTTACTTTGAAATCGAGTAAGGAATAACGATACTTAGCTATTTTTCTTTCTTTTTTTTTTTCAGTAACGTGTAAATGTTTGGTGCATATCGATACGCAGGGAGCGGGGGTCAGGTGACGACAGGGAGGCGGCCGATCGGTGCTGCGAGCTCCCATTGCACTGTCAGCGTAGTGGGTTGAACAAGGCTCTGGGTTGAACGTAGTAAATATGGCTGCTCTCTCGCCTGCCGTGGCTCACTCGTGTATATACACCAGCCGTCGTCGTCGTCGACCGTCGCTCGCTGTACTTCGGAGATTCACGAGACGTCGGCGAAAAAGAAAGCTGGGATGGAGGATGAAGTTAGAGTGGGGATGGTCGCCGTCTTCCTGACGTGACGTATGAACCTTCTCAGAGGTGGTGCCGAAATTTATAGGGAGCAACGCGACGGGCAGAGCAGAAGGCTTTCAAGTTAGCGTGCATAGAGCGATCTCTTCTTGCTTTTTTTTTTTTTTTTTTCTTTTTTGAGGTTGACGTGAGGGGGCAGATGTTACGGGACTCTTCTCGGCTATGTTGGCGTCCGTTCCCCTCTTTTACGTGACGTAGCGGAATAACAGCCCAGCGCGTGACGAAAAGGCTCCATCGGTGCAGAGCTCGCCACTTGACAAGTGAAGCACTTTTTTTAGTTTTTTTTAGAAGTACTGCCGTTTGTCGACAGTAGCTTTGTTGTTATTCCAGACACGAAAGTAGCGATGGTATACTATAAGCTTGGCTGATGCACAAACGCTCTTGGGTCACACGAAAAGACGCCGCAATCGAGGTTGCATCTTTTGAATATACCGCGACATGCTGTTTCCAAACAATCCCGCGTTTTGAAGCGTCCGAACATTCGCAGTGCCGACAGCAGCGCCAACGAAGCAGTGGCGGGACGAGAAAGAAAGACGCAAAAACAAGTATAAAGCGCTGTGTCTGTTCATTCCTTTCACCTTTTCCGTAGTATTTTTTTCGTTTTTTTTTTGTTTGTTTAGTCAGGCCTTTTTTTTTTTTTTTTTTTTTTTACAGGCGTTGCATTATTTGTCCTCTATCGCGTGCCAGAAGTGTGAGCTATTCAAGTTGAGGTTTTCGTATTTTTGATGCCTGTAATTAATCGCCAAGTTCTAGTCTCTCCGCATATGAATTTCGTCTAGCTTGTTTCCGTTGTAATCTTGGTGTACGTGTCGATGCGAAGGGCTCACCGAACAAGGTACGTAATTGTAGACCGGGCGTCTAGGGTTACGCGTCTGCATCCGCCGTAGACGGTTTTTATTATTGTTTTTAATTTTTATTATTATTTCTCTGTTTTTATTATTTTAAAAACAGAGAGCGTTGTTTTGAGTAAAGAAGCTCATTCCGAGCAGTATTCATCAACTGAGAGTCTGCACGAACTCTTTGAAGCCTCGACATTGAAAGTTTGTCATTCTTGTTATCTGTCTAGCACACGAGCGAGGGCTTGCCCTGATTTGTGCATGCTAATTTGGTTTGCTTTGTTTCGTTACAAGGTCTCTTTGACCGTGCGTAGATAGTACTACATTTTCTTGTGGTTCTCCGTCTGCACGAAGTCATTTCTCGTGTGACCCTTCGTGTCGACTGACGTGTTCATACGCGGGGTATAGCGACGACACCCGTGCCCCCCGGCGCCGGCACGTCGTTGGCCGTAGTCCCCGACTCAAACCCGTCGACACTCGGCGGCATATATCGCGCTCGCTACTCCCGTATATACACAAACGCGAGCCATGGCAAGGGCGCGGTCGAGGATCCCCATAAAAAAGACGACGGCCGCCAGTGGAGACGAAAAGAGAGCGGCACCCGCGGAGGAAATGCGCTCCTCGCACGCAGCAACAAGCATCCCCCGGAGAAAGAGAACTTGCTCCGTTTCATCTTACGCTGAAGCCCAGAGGACGCTACCCCTCGATAACATCCACGCTTGGCGTTTGTTTCAAGTACCGACAACCGTCGTTGTGCGAACGCGCGAAACACGTGCCTCGTGCGAGTGCTGCGCCGGCATAGACCTCTTTCTTTCGGCGAGGGGGCGACGTACAGGGTCCACGGGACGCGACTGTTTAATGCTGAAGTGAGGCGGCGACCTAGCGTTCCCATTATGCACGATCCAAGGGCGTAAACATGGCGTCTGTCAGCGTCTAGAAACGCGGGCATGGTATACATTCACGCTGGCGTTCGAATTTGGCAACCACGAAGCGGATCGGCTCGTTTTCGTCGTCATACGCGCGTGAAATGTTTGCGAACGCAGTTCAAGAGCGAAACAGTGCGTCTGAAAGGACGAAGCGCGACGCATAACGATGGCACGACCCAAAAATATCCGAATTTGCTCGCCAGGGGCGCTCCGCTCCCAACCTCAGAGCTGTACGGGTCTATTCGCTTCCAAGGACCGCTCATTTGAGTGCCGCGCCGCCACATTTGCTCGTCGCCGCTTGCGAGGCTAACACCAGCACATCAAGGGGCTTTATCGGAGCCAATCCCATCCCGCGTGAGTATCACGTGACCTTCGAGAGGGACGCACAGCTATATGCGCGTAGTCAGGTGATAGGAGGTTCACAGAGCCGGATTGGCTGGAATGAGTCGTGGCGTCCTACGCGGTCCATCGTCAGGTTGCTGTACGTGAGTATGGTTGCTCAAATGCACCGAAGCACGTGCTCGCATCACGATGCGTGTGGGGCAGGGGACCTAAGCGCGCCGAAATCGGAAAAGGACGAAGGAAAAAAAAAAAAAAAGATGATGAAGAGAAACAATGGTAGAGAGGAAAAGCGCTTCGAAAGAAAACGTGCGTGGAGGGTGATACGTTTATATTGCGAACATTTGTTTTTGTTTTTTTACCGGTAGGTGCTTCGGCGGGGGATAATAACAAAAATATTAAAACGTGAGAGGTGTTGCGGGTTTATTGAGGTGTGTGCTACAGGTTGAAGTCGCTGTAGTGGATTTTTCAACCCCGAGCCCACTGGGATGCTCATTCGAGTGCGGACCATGCACTCTCTAAGGTTCCTGTAAATATGCAACTTGTTTTTTTTTTTTTTTTTTTGTTTCGTTAGAGCATTTGTTGTTATGAAATCTTCCCTGCTGCATTCGCAACGTCGGCGTTGTGTTAGGAAAAAAAAAAAAAAATCTTTATGACGTTTTCAATTCACGTTACCACCTCCAACCAGAATAGATCACCTGCGCCCAAAATATTTGTTTTTCAAAGTTTTTTTTTTTGTAAGGCCATGAAAGCGACACTAGTGCGGTCTATGCAAAGGAGTTCTACTGCCAGGCGGACATTAGAGAGAAGGATAAGCTTGACGATAAGATGAACACGCAACTAGAATCAGTAATTTAACGTTTCAATGAATCCAATATATATACTCGTAAACCAGTGGCCATACAGATTTTGTGGCGAAGGTGCATCTGCCCTTAACGCATAATCTGTTCTATCAGCCGAATTCGATGAGAAGACCGTCCCGAAGGACTGTAACGTCATGACGTCAAGTGACATTTTGACGACATGACGGCGTCACTGTGACGAGATGTCACGGGGACGTCTTTACGTCGTGAGGTCGTCATCAGAAATTCGCGTGACATCGGGATGTCATAAAAAAATCTGCCTTAACAGTGTCACCCGGGTGCCGGCGAGGGGACGGTCGCCCCCTTCCCAGCACCCAGGGTGCGACAGCTTAATCCACCCCCGCACCCAAAAGACCCTTAATTGATCGCACGCCGCATTAGCCCAGCGTGCGGCGCCGTGCCGACGACGTGGACGCCACGACTATTGGGCCTTCTACGACCCGTCGGTAAGCTCGTATACCGTGGAGCTAGGAAACCAATCAGCCGCGTCCCCGGGGGCGGGCGTGTCGACGATGGACATATCGGGCAAGTGGCCGCCGCCTCGTTGGGGACCCCGATTGTCCGGAACAGGAGCGATATAGGCGGACGCGCAACGAGAACAAGGACACGGACCGCGAGGGACACGGACCGCATCCCTTCCCCATAGCTCGGACGTGCTCGGCATGGCTTCGGTCACTCGAAGCCGTGACGAAACTCGGAGCGAACCGGAGGATCGGACATTCGATTCGGGTTCGTTGGAGATTCGGTCGCATTCGACTCCGGCAAAACCTTTTTTATTTGTGTGTGTGTGTGTGTGTGTGTGTGTGTGTGTGTGTGTGTGTGTGTGGGGGGGGGGGGGGGGGGGTCTTGTATGAATGTTACGCGACTGTAGTGTTTACGTCTTCGTCGTGTTGCGCGCGCTCTTACACGCCCCGGAGAGTCACGTGCCAAATAAATCGATGGTTGATTAGTCGATCAAGTGTTTTACTATATGGAAATCGGAGCAACTGATTAAAATTACCGCAATTTCAAACCAAAACATCTCCGTTTGTTTTTGTGACAAATTTGTTAGTATTTGTGTTTATTTTCTCCCTCTCTCTCTCTCTCTCTCTCTCTCTCTCTCTCTCAGTTGCCTCACGAATAATTAAAAAAAACGAAAAAAAAAACTCCTTTTTTTTTGGGGGGGGGGGGGGGGGGAGGGGGGGGCGGGGAAGAACCAGTCTCGCGTGAGGGGAAGCGCCTTCGTTCCGACAACTGCATCACCGCGTGACGTCAGGGCTTCGTGTTGGAGTACATCTTCGTTTTCCCGAATCGGGACGCTGGAAAGAACTTCCTCCCGAAACCCCGGGCCTCCTTTTGGGGAACCAACGCGCTCGTCGCCGACTCGTCGGTGCGGGGAGGACGGCGGTATACGTGCTCGGAATGCTGGCGACGCTCAATCGTCAGCGCCCTTGTTGCCTCTGCCGCGGGGGAGCGCGGCCGCACAATCGGGCTCGGAATTAGGCCTACTTGTCGATGCCCGTCTCGGGAACGCACGAGTCCCCAGCCTTGTACCACCGCCACGCTCCGTTTCTTCTTACAAGTTACCTGATGGACCGCAGGGCAGAGGCAACACCGCCTAGATGACAATGCCTGTGTCTTTTCCGCGAAGGGAGTAAAAAGTAAAATGGAATAAGTTCGGCTGTTCCCCCTTTTAGAGATCATTCTCTCAGGGACAACCACTCTCTTCTTAGTTACTCCCTCCAAAAGACAAAATACTACTCTTTAAGTGTGCAAGGTTTACGTCGATTGTCGAGCGTGTTTGCCGTTTGGGACGGGTCTTTTCGATAGGGAGGTGGCATTGGCAGAGTTGGTTAAAGTCTATGTGAAAAGCGGTACGAAAATAGTATACTATTCTACAAAACAAACAACTTCAGCATAGTTTTAGCATACTTTCAATATGTGAAGTATACTTCTAATATGCTGCTGCTGGTTGGAGCTGAGCTAGTTATTGGTTCATATTCATGGATGGTGCCAGCTGAACACTTATATAAATAGACCAGCGGTTGTCTATTTGTGCGTGCTCAGTATTTTAGCGGTGCGGCCTGCCCGTTGTTGACCCAGTTTGGCAACTAATGGGTGCGAACTAAAATAGTTTAGTTATTGGGCTCGGTGGCGTTATTCACCACATTCGGTGGGAGTTGATACCACGAGGGCGCCACAGTATTCGGTGCCCCAGTAGACTTCCGGTGGTGTATTTATTTATTCTTCAGCAACGCACAGCGATCAGGTAAGAAGAGTTTCCTTCAGAGAAGTTTCTGTAATATGTTTGTAAGAACATTAGTGCATTGTAGAAAGTAATTCAAATAACAAAAGGAGGCGAGACAAATGAAAAATAAGAGGAAAACCGGAAGCGCGCAGGGGTCCGCCGATAGGGGGTGGTAGTGAGGTTGTTTGCAAACATACATCGGTGAATAGGCGTTAATAAGGAGCTTTCGTAGACCGTTTGTTTCTCGCTAAGATCTTCGGAACGAAGACTTGCACTACTGCGAATGCGCGTCAAGCCTTGCCTGCAGAGTCCCGGATCTCGTGGCGGGTTGCGGAGAACCTCGCGGGACAGGGGGAGCGATCTACGGAAACTCTCTAAAAGCCCTCCATCCACCATCCAAATCCAATAGTCGAATCTCGTTAATTAAAACTCGAAGGGAACCGAAAATTTATTAGAATATAAGTTTGAATTCCATATAGAGACACATGGGATGGGACCTGCATGTTAGTTTGAATTATCCGTAAATTTGAATTAAGAGAGATTGAATTAACAAGATTCGACTGTAGTTTTTTTTTTTTTTTTAATATTAGTCGTAAACTTTAAGTATACTTTTGAAGTGTTTCATAAAAGTGCTGAAATAGTATACTTCGTATTGTAGAGCAATCGAAGCCACTCATATAAGTGGCACGTGACCTTGGCATCGACGCGTAGAGAGCCTGGAAACGTGATGCGTTCTCGGCGCTTGGATTGGCTGGCATCACTCGCAGCGTCGGCTGTGGTCCAACTATAATGTAGAACGGGAGTTCAGTGCCGAGTCCGACAGTCTGATTGGACTGATTGGTCGTGTGTGTCTCTCGGCAGACGCGAAGGTCCTTTGTATTAGGCCGAGTCTCTTTGTGGATCGTGCACGCGTTCGCGGTTAGTATAGCCGGTGGCATGCCAAGAAACTCTTGTCTCGGACAATAATTTTTTTGTTTTGTTTTGTTTTGCTTTGTGACTATTCTTTGCTATTCGGTTCACACTTCCTCCGAGTCGCTTCATCTGCATGCCGTTCGAGTCTTGTAATGGACGTTCCTCGTATTTTGTGCATTTGTGTCGGTCGTTATCTTTGCAAGGACATCCAACCACAAAAATGCGTACTGTATTTTTTTTTTAAATGTATTTTGTGCCCGCGCGCATTTGACAGGGTTAGGTCACTTGAACCAATTTGCCGATCGTTCTGTTTTTCTTGTTTTCTATCTGTTTGCTCCTCACAGCGACACGCACTTCATTTTTGTCTTCTTTCTGTGGTTGTTGCCGCGTAAGTCCAGAAGAGGTCGTTCTGTTCGTGTTCATTCATGCTTTCCCTCTCTCTTTCTCTTTGCTGCAACTGTGGACAGTGTGCACCGGAAGGTGTAAGTATAGACCATCAATTATATTTAATATATATATATATATATATATATATATATATATATATATATATATATATATATATATATATATATATATATATATATATATATATATATATGTGTGTGTAAGTAAACCTCGCACCAAGGTAGCAAATATGGCCACTTCATAACTGTTGTGCATGGTGTAGGGGTGAACAGCTCGATAAACTCAGGCGAAAGATTCCACGACCTTGTCTAGCTTTGTCTCCTGTCGTGCCTGCCCGTGTCTTCGCTTGCGTTATACTGAGCTGTTCATGCCCATCATGTACAAAGTGTCCCCCCCCCCTCCCCCTCAAAAAGGAAAAAAAAATGTTAGAGTGCTTTTTTTACCGATAAAATAAACTATGCATCTCCGAACGCTCATTCTCCACCCAAAGGTAGCGCTAGAGGTCCGAACCAGGTGCCAAAGGCTTCAGCACGAACGGGTATCTAATTGAAAGGTTAGAAGTGATTTTCTGAAAATTTCTATGGGAAAATGGCAGCCGATGGAGCTCTCGAATACTCTATGACGGCAGAAACCGAAAACGGGCGAAAATGGGCCCCATTTTCCCATTGAAATTTTCAGAAAATCATCTTTAACTTTTGAATAAGATATCGGTCCGGGCTGAATCTTTGGCATCTGATTCGACCCTCTAGCGCTACCTTTCGGCAGAAAATGAGCGTTCGACCATGTTTTTGGGGGACATTCTGTACAAAGAAATCTCGGCTCTACTTTCGGCAGGATTCGGGCGAACGCCACGAGCAGTGCTAGCCAATTGTCGCGGAACATGTTCGTCCGTTAAAATTCGCAATGTCTAGGAGAAATAAACTCCAAAACATCCTTTGTCTTTCTCCGAAAAAAGGCACCCTGCCAGCGCTGAATTCATTCGTCAGTGGCTAAATTATGCTATTCATTGATACTTGTTTGCTTCGCCCTAAAGGTGAGCGTCTCTGTTGGGACGCCTGCGATGGGAAGTCGTGTTGAGAGTTTCGGGACAACGTGAAATATGCTCCGTCATAAATAGTGCCCCACTATTACTGATTAATTTCACCGATTGAATTTTCATCCCACTAACGTTGGCGATTATATATATATAAAAAAAAAACACGTTCAGAGCTCGCTTTTACATGGCGTGATCGAAACGATTGGCGCTCCTTCGCCAGCTGTAATAATGACGCAATAGTGTTTTTTTTTTATGTTTCTGTTTCGTTTTTTTTTTTTTTTTTGAGGCACGTTTTATTTTGAACGACTGACGCGTCGAATTACTCGCCAACATTTCATTTAGTGAGAATCGTCCGACTCCGGCCGGTCCTGTCGTAACGTATCGCCATCTACGACAAAAACTCCGGAACGCCACTATAAAACCAAAAAAGTAATAAATAAAAAAGAAATAGATAGCGATCGTTTCCGGTAGCGAGACGCCCGCCGTCTGCTGCTTTGTGGAATTAACTCCGGGGTCGGTTCAACAGAAAGCACCCCCCCCCCCCTCCCTTTATTATTTTTTTACCCCTATCCGAACCAATTTGTCAAAAAGGCGGGAGCGATTTGTCACGACTCTCTCGCTTTCGGAGTCTCGCGCCCGCGTCCAATAAGTACTTACATCGGGCAGTTTCTTCCTCGGCGCCGTACTTTTCACATGCGCTGCTGCCAGCTTCTCCGCTCTTCGTCCATTCAACCCAGAACCAACAGTTTGAAAAGAAACAGGAACCCCCCCCCCCCCTTCCCCCCCCTTCAGTAATTAACAGTTCACCGAAGAAATCTAGAACTCCGACGACGGTTTCCCGGCGTCTTTGTTTCTGTATTAGAAGAGGTTTCGAGTGCATCGGAAACCCTCCACCAAAGCCGGCGGATTCCAAACGGAATCCAATTTATCGCCACCAGAGTACTCGCGCTTTGAGATGGACCGAATCTGATGGTAGGTTCTCCGCCAAAGAGGGCCGGTGTTGTCCCTCGTTCCCGCTGTCTGATTGGTCCGGCAGGCTCGAGATGGTGGTGACGTGGCGCGTTAGCGCCTGCTGATTGGTTCCGCTGGCCGCACGGTAGAGTGACGCAGCGGGCTCGCGGCACGTGAGTGGCGCAGCTGGCTCACGCTAGCCTTCCTTTCGGTCCATCTTGGTCGACACGATGGTGTGTCTGTTTTAACAGCGAGTAAAGCCCGCCCGCCGCTACAGCGCGCCTTCGCTTGACGGCCAAAGCCCTTCTCCAGATTCGAACCGATATCCCTCCTTTCCTTTTATCCCGGTTCTCGCGTGTACTCTCGCGTATCTCCCCTCCCTAGAGCGGCAAAGGGAAGACCGATGGAACTCTCTCTTTCCCCTTTTTTCCCCATCCATATATTTGTGTTTGTCTTCTCCGAACGGAGAGGGATACATAAAAAGAAATATAAAAATGAAATGGCCACAAATCATTTCGAGCCATAAATTGAATCAACCGCTCCGCGTGGTATGGCGTGCTTAAACAAAAGGCGCCGCCGCCGGGCCCTCTTCGATATGCCATTGTGCGCGGCGCGTGAGCGCAGCTTCCCCAAAAACGTTTTCCCCTTTCTGCCTGCCCTCCCTTTTACCTCCCACTTTCTCATTAATTTTTTTGTTTGTTTTCTTCTTCGTCGTTCTCATTCACGGCTTCGATAGTTTGCCGCCGCCGCGTGTTTGTTACTGCGCAGCGGCCACCGCTGTAGTTTCCGCGTGCAATCAGGCCGTCCCCAGCCAGTGCCTCCACTACACACACCCTGCTTCCCCCCACTTTCCCCACAGGTCGCGCTTTCGCCCTCGCCGAAGCGTTTTATTAAGGTTCGGGCGCCGCGACGCTTCGTCCCAATTAATGGATTCCCTAACGAGCCTTGCCCCCCTCTCCCTTTCCCCTATTCCCCACCTCTCCCGTCAGTGGCTGCAGTTGCGATACCTCCTTCTATCCCCCTTTCGTCCCTAAGCTGACAGTGCGGTGGAAGCTACGCACTCGCCTGACCAATCACCCGCCTCATCACCTGACCCCGGTCTCTGTGCGTATGGGCGGGAACGGGATCACGTGACCAAACGTGAGCGTAATATTGGTCCCATATGGGCGTATCTTCCACCGCACCGTCAGCTTGGGGCAAATAGAGGAGTGTTTGCGCGCTGGGCACTCCTCGGAATAGGTTGCTTTCCAATTAGTACTTACACTTAAATTCCCGGCTGGAAATCGAATGACTCGACTGCCCCCGACACGTGATTGAAATTGTCTTAATAATTCCTGAGGGAAAGGCAGTGATTCTGATACAATTACTCTTTTGTTTCTTAAAAGTGCGATGAATTGGGAGTTACTTTGACGACATTTTATTTAGTATGTCATCGAGAGCTTTTCGAACTCGGTATATCACGCTGTGATCCGCGATAAACAATCCGGAAAGTGTTTATGGCGCGCCAACCGATATAATTCTATCTGACGTCGCTAAAGTGGGGACCTTGAGAAGCCTAATTTTGTCATTTTGTTACCTCGCTAGCACGAAAACAAGCTCACTTCTTCAACGCCCTCCGCAACCCGCTACGATACCCGGAACTCTACAGTCAAGGCTATCGGCGCGCAGGCGCAGTAGCAACTTCTTCGTTGCGGAAGGCTTGGCGGAGGGGGAAACGCGGTCTACGAAAACTCCCTATTCCTACAGTTTTGCCACTTTTCATTCGCATCCCTACCTTTTCCCTATACCGTTCTGCCACCTTTCACCTGTGTTGCTACTCTTTCCCTACCATTTTGCGACTTTCTCTCTATCGCGCTTTACCTTCTTGTTTCCCTTCTTGGCTTTTCCTCGCTATTCCTCCACACCGCGGTTCGGTCGTCCCCACCGCGCGTCCCGCTGTTTCCCCAAAGTGGCGCGGCGTATTCCCCCCCACCGCCATTCTCTCGTCGGCTTCCCCACTTTTCCCTCTCCACCACGTCCCGCTGTTCCCCGCAGTGGCTCGCTCTTCCCCCAGGCCACCCCCGGCAGCGGCGTCACTTCAGCCAATACCACCTAGGAGACAAGGCCCGCTCGTGACGTCATCAATGGTGCCCCACCCCCCTTCCCAAGCCACAAAACACGCTGAAGCCCGACGAGAGACACCGCAAAGCGGCAGACGCGTCCGTCTTGGCGTCGTCGCCTGCCAGCATCGCGCTCGTCGTGAGACGCTGACACAATGTAGGCGTCGCTCCGTGGATCCACCGGTGATGACGTATTGGGGCGAAAAGGTGCCGGCCTTGTCTTCGAGGTGGTAGTATTGCTTCGGCCCACGGCTCGCGCTCTCCGAGGCAGTTAGCGCTCGGTTCGTACGTTCCCCCGGGCGCCACTGTTTTCCCTCTGGGGGGAGGCGGGGGGGGGGGGGGGGCCGTGTGGGACTAAACGTTCCCGGAATTAGTGTGCCCAATCGTCTTCGGTGACGGCGTCGCTGCAGCTTCTCCGCCGGTAATTAGGAAGAAGCGCACCTCTGCCTGGTAGGGGGCCTAGATGCCAGAGAGGGAGCAACTCAAACCATATGGGGGGGCCTTTGCAGCTTGATGGCGGACATCTACCTGCGCAGCTTGAGTGCTCGTGCGCGTGCTTAAAGGGGCCCTGCAAGGACTTTTTTACTGGTTTTTAATTTGCACCAAACCTGAGCGCACTGAGCGCACTTAGCAAAACTTTTCTTTTCTCGAAATTCGCTTTATTTTAAAAGAAACAAGCAATAAATAACCTCCCTCATGACGTCCTTGGTTGCTCGAGTGACGCCTGCGCCGCTCCGCACTCCGCGGCTTCAGACAGAGTGCCAGGGAGCGCTCTGATGTCACATTCGTCTGGGGCGCACCGCACCGCACCGCATCGCGCTGCACCGACGGACGCGTCACGTTCGCCTGGTCGTGTCGGTGCGGCTGCACTACGTTCGCCTGGAACTTCATGCGGCGCGTGGCACCGGTGCGTTGCTGCACCAGCTGCACCGTCGGATGGAGACCATGCAGGTCCTCGCACTGCGACCTTGAGTTAACCCTCTCCGCTTCCTTCGGCACCTCCTCTCTCTCTCTCTCGCCTCGTCGTTGGTCTGGTTGGTCTTCCTTGCCTTCCTGCCTCGTCTCGCGAAACATGGCGGCCCGCAGCTCGAGAGAACGTGATGTCGGCGCTGCTATCTTCTTTCCCTCAAGCCCTCTGTTCTGGCTACGATTCCAGCAGTGACGACGGGCGTCGGTTTTTCCCTTTTCGGGAAGTGTGTGTGTGTGCGTGCGGTGTTGCGTTGCGTCGGCCGCCGACCAACCAGTCCACCACGCCGGGCACGTGAAACTTTCGTCGTTCGTCGGATTCAAGACGTCGGTGAGTCTTCGGACTCCGTTTGAACGTTTCCCTGGACTTTGGGTCCCGCAGTGGGGACTTTCCTTTTCGGAACTTTCGTGATCTTAGCACCGGCGAACTTGTTTCCAGGCTGTAGTTTGTGTCGCGAGCGGTGAGTTGTTTCGCGAGCGGTGAGTTGTTTCGCGTTGTGTCGGGAATTGAGTGCTGTCTTGTTTTTTTCGCGGCCCCGATGACCGAAGGTACGTGAGTGTGTTGTAACGCGTGTTCGCATTTCGTTCTGATGGTTTTGTCGTGTTGTCGCCGTGCGCGGCTTTTTATCGCCTAATTAAATTTCTTGTTTTTCTTTTAACCCCTGCTGCCCTCGCTTCGGTTGATTTTCACACCGGACGTGTACCAATAGCTTGTCACCAGTCTGACAATAAAATCGCATATGTGTTGCGTGTAAACGCTCTGTTTCAAGGTCCATGTGTTTTTGTTTTTACGTTGGTGGGCGAATTTTCGGTGTAACAAGTACATACTTGAACCATCCACTTGAAAGACAATTTGTTACTTTCATTCCTCGCTAGATGGCGCGAGCCGCCGCCCCACTCTTGCGGATATTTTTTGCCGTCCACCCGTTCATGTTTTGCCCTTGCAGTGACCGCACCGAGCGCGTCGCACGGCGGGATGCTTCGCGTTCGCCTGGTAGTGCGTCATGTGGTGCACCTACACAGTGGCGTGGCCTTGGGGGCGGCATTTTCTCGGTGCCGTGCGCGCCCCAGATGAATGTGACATTAGTGGGCTCATCGCGAGCGCTCACGGCTGCCGCACTCCGTGTCGACGGCGCGAGAGGGCGCCACTAAAGCATGTTTTGGATAGGCTGTATGCAGCGGGCAGCCGGGGCGGCTCTCATTGCATTTGCTGCGCGATTAAACACTAATTCGGCATGACACTTCATTGGCCACAAACGACAGCAAACACGGGGTAAAGATAAGTTCAGAATGGGCGCCACTTCGCGCTGCCATACCGCGAAACGGCCAAACCCCAAGACAAAGCTTCTCGCCGAAGGCCTTCGGAACGCTCGGAGCTGGTCGGATCATCCTGTCCATACGACCGCAGCGCCGCCGCGTACATCCGGGACCTTTCCGTGTAGTGTGCGCCGCCTTTTCCACCGCTCGGTGGCGGGTATGTCGACGGGTCATTTCTCGTTTCCGTACTTTATAAACTGCATTTGTTTCTTTTCTGATCTAAAATACTGAACAAAAACTACTTTTATAAATGATTGAAACGGTTCGCGCAACTTATATTTTGTAGTTCGACTAAAAAGAAGCTTTTAGAGGCTCTGACCAGTAGTAAGCCCATGATCAAAGACGTCACATTATGCGCGCTTTCGGTACCGCGGGTCGCCCTCGTCGGTGGAGGTTTCCGCGTCGTCCGGTTAAAATATGACGCACTGATATTTAGTTACTCTCTCCGTGCCCGCTGGCTTGCCCGAACTTCAAGAGACGTGGAAACCGCAAAAAAAAGTAGACGCTTAAATATGATTGCAGGGCCCCTTTAAGTTGCCGCGCAGGGACGAGGAGGAGAGTGGGCGGAAATGCTGAGCATAGGTTTCGTGAGACGCTTGAAACGTGTTACAAATGCGGCCCATCAACCCAGTCGAGGAGTTGGAACTTGGAATCACTTTGGAATCTAGGCACACTAGAGGGGAGGGAGAGAGGGGGAGAAAGAGAGATATGGAGAAAAAGGGGGGGAGGGAGTTTATAAAGCGAATATCCTCACCTGCAGGTGCGCCGCTGCGTCTCTTGGTCTCTTACTTCGCAGCGTCTTTTAGGGTTTTGTGAAGTTTTCCCAGCCGCCGGTTTTCGACGAGACGAGGCGACGCCGAGTATGTAGCCAATCAGAGAGTGGTCTTTCGGTTTAATTCTTGATGATAGGAGAACGTGGCGGCCTTTATCGTACGCACGCGACCGGGTGACCGTGGACGGTTCACACTGTTGCAACCGACTACAACGGAGCCCAACGAAACGGGGTTTTAAGCATACATGGGTAAATTACTTCCAATATGTAATTTAATTACAATTACAATTAGTTTGCTTCAAAAGTAGTATAACTACAATTACAATTACTACTACGTGAAAAGTAATTAATTAAAATTACAAATTACTTTTAAGAGGTAATGCAATTACTTTACAATTACTTATTTCTGAGAGTGACCCGACATGGCTCATATAACTTTAAACGAGTTGTATACAATGCAACATTTTTATTGGTTCATTCCTTGCCCCAATGTTTGAGAAGGCTTAAGCATCGCTAAATAAATGGCACGTATTGTACTTTCCTTTTTGGAATTTTGTTAGATTCATGATAGAACTTGACAGTTTGGGGCAATGAAGTACTACGTTCTTATATTTTTAATAAATAATAATAAATTAGTTCATATGCGGGAACGCGCTGAGATAGCTAAAGAAAAACAATTGGGTTGACAGACTTTTTTTGTTAGCCAGGCAAATAAAAATGCTACAATTAGTCATATATCTGAATATTTTACAAGTTTTAATATAAAACTAAAATCCACACGCGCTAATACGACCGCGTTCACACACAAACGTCATGGTATTATATATTATTTACATTGAGTTGAAATTATAATGGCTCAGGAACGTATAAGAACCGAATCGGGGCTCCAGAATCATTGGTGACAATATTCACAGGCGCGAGGTATGTCTCCAAAATGCTTACGCAAATAATATCTGAGGTAACACCAACAGGAAATAAACTGGAAAATAATACAAAGATGCAAATTGCGACAGTACTGGAAGAGGGACGTAAAAACTGTCAAAAAGATAGCAAAATAATTTCATAGACAATTAAAATTCCCAACCTCGGCTAAAAACTGAAGCTCGTTTTTTTTTTTTTTTTTTTTTTTAGTATCTTGACATGTTTACGCTATTGTTTTCTGCTCGCACCGCAGATGGCGTTGAGGTAGACTTCAAAGAGGAAATTGTCTCTCAGCCCGCACTGTAAGCAACAAAACAACAAACAATGCGACGATATTTAATTTGTGCGTGTGTGTGAGTAGCTATAGCCGCTTGTGCGGGCACTAACGCTCTCGGAGATGTTCCGTCGGAGCCGCGAAGTTTCTCAAAAGTAATTGTAATTGTGCCTGAAATTTGTGCAATTACTGACGCTAGAAAGTAATTAAATTACAATTACAATTCCCTTTAGCCAAAAGTATTTAATTACCATTACAAATCACCAAGAAAAGTAATTGAATTACTACCCAAGTATGGTTTTAAGCCGCTTACGACCGCCCTCGCCGCTGCGCGGCCCCTGTCTAAACTCGACGCAAGTGTGTGTGCACCGGCCTTTGGACTGTTCTCTCGTTCTATTCGACCGAAATCTGGTACGGTTTGCACGATTCGGGTTTAAAGATGCACAGACGCGTTCGCACGGGAGAAGGTGCGTGTGAAGCAGAGCTCCGTTGCGACTTCCACACGGCCACTTCCGGCGTCCGATGGTGTTCCTCCGGCGTTGTTGTGACGACGTCGGTCGTTCGCCATAACACGACGTAACATTGCGGTACGAAAGTTATATACTACGCCCGACTGGAAATAGCCGCGTCTGCTTTAAGTGTACCCGTGTTTCTTTTATTCGCCGACAGCTCGGTCCCCCGACCGTGAGAAAGAAGCGCGTTTCCAGAGGGATGTGTGTGTAGGCTTGTGCCGTCTATAGGATACATGCACGATGCGCCTGGGAACGGAATGTTGTCAAAGGGGGCTAGGCTATCAACTGTTACCGTCTCTCCTTTTTTTTTTTTTAAACTAGCGTAGAGACGCGAAGCTTGGGTGACCGACATTTGTGGGACCCTTCATATTATCCCTTGTTTTATTTTTACGTATCGACGTTCATTGCGCAGTGCGAACAGTTTCGTCGGTGGTGACCTCTTCCGTTTAAAACGCCTTTTTTTTTTTTTACAGTATATGTGTTAGGTGAAACAAATATAGCTTTTGAGACGCCATTTGTTTACAAAATTTTGATGAGTTTTTTTTTTTTTTTTTAACTATTAACATTGTGGTGTTTTTCTACCGATTTAGTTTGGGGTTCGTGTAAGTTACACATTTCGCTTGATTTCATAGCTATTGACGTAATAAAAAAAGCTGGACCCAACCACTTTGAGTTCCTCGGCATTCAATTCAGCGTCCATTTGAACTTTGAAGCGACGAAGAAAGGTTCCGCGTGTCTAACATGGTGCTTCGGAGCCAGAAACCGAATGTATGCTGCTCTCAGATGTCCAACACGCCGACCCATCTAAATTCAAATACATAACGAGAAGTACAAAGCATGGGCGTGCAAATATTCTTTGTGTTGGAAACTAAATAAATAACGCAACATATTTTGACTTGGTCACATTTTCCCACCACTCCCACGTTTCTGCGTTTCGGATGCGTAGTGTTCGTAGCTTCTGCGGGAAAACCAAACTCCCTATCACAAAAAAAAAAAAAGACGCCCGTGCGTTAACTTTTTCGAACAACACTCGGAGAGCCAATCACCGCAACTTACGGAGGCAGATCAGCGAATGACGGTGCCGACACGTATGTTTCGACCAAAACACGCAGTCTGAGTTGTGACATTATGTGGCGCAAACCGTCACGCTTCCATGGCTTAATGTCACAACTCAAACTGCGTTTTTTTTTTTTTCAAGAAAGCACTTGGTGGTTTATATCAGGTGGCGCTGTCCAGACACACGCCTCGTGCACCGCCGACCGCTTCACCCTCCGTCGGAATCGTCGTTGTTGCCGAACACCGCGGAGGCGAGCACGGGTAAACTTCCGGGCCCGTTGTTCGCCGCCGTTGTGCGGCGAGTGCTAATCGCCGCCGCACCCGACGCTTTTGCCAGAGAGCACGCGAAGGCGCGCGCGCACAGGGCAGCGGTCACTGCTGTGCGGGCGCTTTTGTGGCGCCGGCGGCAGGGCACGCGCCCTGGACCGGAGCGGCCGCTTTTTGCGTGTGCCAGGGAGGGCGGAACGGAAGGCCGCTTGTCGGCTGCAGGGAGCGGACCGAGCACAAGTCGTCCGAGTCAGCGGGGGTATACGACAAACACTTGTCCCGGTTGGATGCATTATATGCACCAACAGTTGAAGAAACGCACGGCATGCCCTGCGCTAGCACATCGTAAAGTTACATAAAAACCGCTTAACCCCGGCCCCTTTTTCCACTGACGTAGACATGCACATACACACATACTCTGCGCGGCCCAATACTATTGGTCGCGCACGCTATGACGTCAATCCAACAGCTGCGCTCCGTTGCTGACACTCTCCCATGGCCTTGCTACATTGGGACCAATAGGAGCAAGGAAGGTCCACGGTCCAATAGGAGCAAAAAAGGTCCACGGAAAAAAATCATGATCCATTCCACTTTGTGAACGTGGATGAGCAGCGAAGCTGGTCAGCACACGACACACACGTGACACAGAATCTTGAACAAAGGTACGAACACATTTATTGTCTTGATCGGTGGTCATCGTGAAGGAAGATACGCACACATATGTCGAGGACTCTCGCCGCCCCGAGGAGCCGAATGGAGCTAGACACGCGCGACGGGACCGCCACCCGGCAGAAGGAAAGGAAACTAGACTCGCAGGACGGGACCGCCAAACTGGGCACGCAAGCGCTGGGAACGACGACAAAGAGGGCGATGCGAGCCCTCTCTGAGTTTTTGTTGACGCACACGAAAAATCCACGGAACCCTAGCCATAAACAGCTTCGTTGTTAAAAAACCGATTTCTTGTTTGCGCCAACCGTATCGCGCTGCGTATACTTGCCTTGACGGCCGACGCGACGGCAACTCTGCTTAAAAAAAAAAAAAAAAAAAAAAAAAAAAAAAAAAAAAAAAAAAAAAAAAAAAAAAAAAAAAAAAAAAAAAAAAAAAAAAAAAAAAAAAAAAAAAAAAAAAAAAAAAAAAAAAAAAAAAAAAAAAAAAAAAAAAAAAAAAAAAAAAAAAAAAAAAAAAAAAAAAAAAAAAAAAAAAAAAAAAAAAAAAAAAAAAAAAAAAAAAAAAAAAAAAAAAAAAAAAAAAAAAAAAAAAAAAAAAAAAAAAAAAAAAAAAAAAAAAAAAAAAAAAAAAAAAAAAAAAAAAAAAAAAAAAAAAAAAAAAAAAAAAAAAAAAAAAAAAAAAAAAAAAAAAAAAAAAAAAAAAAAAAAAAAAAAAAAAAAAAAAAAAAAAAAAAAAAAAAAAAAAAAAAAAAAAAAAAAAAAAAAAAAAAAAAAAAAAAAAAAAAAAAAAAAAAAAAAAAAAAAAAAAAAAAAAAAAAAAAAAAAAAAAAAAAAAAAAAAAAAAAAAAAAAAAAAAAAAAAAAAAAAAAAAAAAAAAAAAAAAAAAAAAAAAAAAAAAAAAAAAAAAAAAAAAAAAAAAAAAAAAAAAAAAAAAAAAAAAGAAAAAAAAAAAAAAAAAAAAAAAAAAAAAAAAAAAAAAAAAAAAAAAAAAAAAAAAAAAAAAAAAAAAAAAAAAAAAAAAAAAAAAAAAAAAAAAAAAAAAAAAAAAAAAAAAAAAAAAAAAAAAAAAAAAAAAAAAAAAAAAAAAAAAAAAAAAAAAAAAAAAAAAAAAAAAAAAAAAAAAAAAAAAAAAAAAAAAAAAAAAAAAAAAAAAAAAAAAAAAAAAAAAAAAAAAAAAAAAAAAAAAAAAAAAAAAAAAAAAAAAAAAAAAAAAAAAAAAAAAAAAAAAAAAAAAAAAAAAAAAAAAAAAAAAAAAAAAAAAAAAAAAAAAAAAAAAAAAAAAAAAAAAAAAAAAAAAAAAAAAAAAAAAAAAAAAAAAAAAAAAAAAAAAAAAAAAAAAAAAAAAAAAAAAAAAAAAAAAAAAAAAAAAAAAAAAAAAAAAAAAAAAAAAAAAAAAAAAAAAAAAAAAAAAAAAAAAAAAAAAAAAAAAAAAAAAAAAAAAAAAAAAAAAAAAAAAAAAAAAAAAAAAAAAAAAAAAAAAAAAAAAAAAAAAAAAAAAAAAAAAAAAAAAAAAAAAAAAAAAAAAAAAAAAAAAAAAAAAAAAAAAAAAAAAAAAAAAAAAAAAAAAAAAAAAAAAAAAAAAAAAAAAAAAAAAAAAAAAAAAAAAAAAAAAAAAAAAAAAAAAAAAAAAAAAAAAAAAAAAAAAAAAAAAAAAAAAAAAAAAAAAAAAAAAAAAAAAAAAAAAAAAAAAAAAAAAAAAAAAAAAAAAAAAAAAAAAAAAAAAAAAAAAAAAAAAAAAAAAAAAAAAAAAAAAAAAAAAAAAAAAAAAAAAAAAAAAAAAAAAAAAAAAAAAAAAAAAAAAAAAAAAAAAAAAAAAAAAAAAAAAAAAAAAAAAAAAAAAAAAAAAAAAAAAAAAAAAAAAAAGCATTCACCTCCCGTACATGGGAGTATAAAAACTAAAACCACCACTTTACTCTGGTCGCTAATGGACGGGGTATAAAAGCGACATCACCTGATTGTACTCCCATATTAAACTGGAGTTCTTGTATGACGCCACTCCGCAAGACGAAATGGGAGTTGAAAATACTCTCATCCGTCCACCCGTCTGCGGGAGATCGGCCGCCATTGACGCAGCCGGCGTTTCCCCCGTCCCACCCAGTCCCGGCTCTGGCACCAACGGGTTTCCCGTCGTGGGAGAGGTCGTTATAATGGGTCCAAAGCGTTTTGGGGCTGATTTTTGTTTGAAATCCCGACGCCGGCGAACACCAAATATTACACCCGTGAAAAACCAATCACAAAATACGAACTTTTCGCTCAATCTGGTGAATACCCAAAAGTTGAGGGTAATATGGGGAAGCAGACGACAATCCAGTTCTTTTCGGAGAGACGCGAGTGTAGAGCAACCATTGTGTGTTGTTTTATGGCCCTTCTCAAGCGATGCATTTTTCTGGCGCATCTTGACTCGCGAAACGAGTTTCGTGAAATGGATTCGCCCTCTGAACAGGGCCGAAAAACGCGCGTCTGCATCTCCCTGGGTTTTTCAAGAAAAAAACAGCCAACGGGCCTCTCGAAAAAGCTTTCACGTAATCTCAAAAGGATAAGCGAGCCGTTGGCGGGGCCCAGTGGCGGATTAAGGGGGGGGGGGGGGGGTGTTTTGACCCGCTCTTGATTTGTGCATGAGTAAAAATTTAGTTCGGGTGCGTACAGGTCGGTGGCGCATGGGCGGTTCGGTGGCGCGTGGCAGCTTTCTCAATTTTTGTGCACTCGTAGCGATGAGCGCGAACATTGCATGCCGCCGCCAAGAATGCTCTATTCGCGTCGTTGACGAGCGCGGAAAGCGCTGCCCGACGCCGCTGACTACCCAGAAGCCCACGCGCGAGAGCCCCATTCCCCCATTCGGGAATTCGGGGCAGCTGGGGCTGCAGTGTGATGCTCGAGGCGCTCATTTCTGCGATCTGAACCTGCCGTTCTTGCCGCGTGTCGTCTGCTGTCCGCGTTTTCCCGTGCTGGTGTGCATATTTAACATTCGTGCGCTCGACTGGGCGATTGTGCGCGTGGACGTGGACTGCTCCGAGGATGTGCTACTGCCGTTAGGCCTATATCTGTCTAACGAGCTCGGGCCCATAGGCCTAACAGCCGGTGGTGGTGGTGAGGTGCCGGCAAAAGCGGGAAGCTCCATGACGCGCCAAAGGTAGAGTTCATTAGAATTAAGTATGACCTAATGTGTGTGCTATATTTTATTATGTGCTAGTCGTACGCATCGTGGACTGCTCCGAGGATGTGCTACTGCCGTTAGGCCTATATCTGTCTAACGAGCTCGGGCCCATAGGCCTAACAGCCGGTGGTGGTGGTGAGGTGCCGGCAAAAGCGGGAAGCTCCATGACGCGCCAAAGGTAGAGTTCATTAGAATTAAGTATGACCTAATGTGTGTGCTATATTTTATTATGTGCTAGTACGTACGCATTGGCCGCCGTTCCGATCGAAACAAGCGCCATCGAATGTACGAGAACGGTGGACCCAGTGAAACATTTGAACCATTAGCCGACCAGAAATTTTCATCTGGAGTGTCTCGGCTAGATAAACGATAGTAGCGGTACGCGATGGAAGTTGGACTGAATTTTGCATTGTTTGTAAAGGTTCTGTGAATTGCGCTACAATTTTAAACGCGTGCATTGCGTAATTAGGCTTCGTCCGCTCTCTTCGGTGTCAGTTTCTTGAATCGGTGTGGTGAAAGCCTACTATGTATGAGAATAACAGACTGGCCTTCTGTCAGAAAGCGGTCGCTGTGGAATATCGATTTCATCGAAGCATTCCGGCGGAATCACCAGAGTCGCTGGGCACGAGTCCGGCAAATCTGCCAAGCAGCTAGCTTTGACAAACGCGGTAGTATGATTTGTGTGAGATTTTGGAGAAAATAAATGCTGGTCTGCACTCGTCATCCCCCAACATTTGTTTGTTTTCGAACTGCTAACCACTGCCCCGAATCGTGGTTTCGAAGCGTGTCCAAACCACGAGAACGAAAAGTTACCGACTGGGAAGCCGATGTACGGTACGTGTAAAGACGAAGCAACTGCTACGACGCGGTTGCCACGAAGATGCGCATGCGCAAAGTGGCAGCTCGTCGGGGCACGCTGGTCAAGGGTCGAAACAGCGCCTCGCTGGTCGAAACACCCCCGAAATTTCATGGTTTTCCTCTTCCCGTTTTCCATTGCCAGTTTTTTTTTTTTTTTTTTTTTTTGTGAAGACGTTGAAAGTCCTATGTGCTTCTCTTTCTCTTCGACAACCCACTACGGCGAGGGGCCGGACCCACAACATTCCAAAGCAAAACAAAGATGACGGCACTGTCCGTGGACTGCGTGAGCGTGAGAAATACAAGTCCGGCTCCGGCTCTCCGAAGAGCTCTCGCCAAACCCGACCCGTAATAACCGAAGCTTTTCTTCAGGCTCGCAGGTGCGAATGACTCCGCTCCTAACGTCACATAAGCCGCGAAATCCTGACCTCGAAGGACGCTGGCCTCGCCTCGGAAAATGCAGGCGGCTTGACTAAAGTTCCCCTACTCTTTGAGTCTCAAGGACTCCACGCTACTATCAGGGCAACGAAACAAAATTTCAAAATAGCAATCCTCTGACTTTGCAAACCCTACAACCCCACAAACAAAACGACAAAATAACAAACAGCTTAGCTTTTTGTTTTTCGTTCTGTTTTTTATTTGTTTTTTGGGGTTATTCGCCTGTACTCCTTCAGTTTCAAAAATACATCACCCAAAACGCAAAAAAAAAAAAAAAAGCGGGAGAGAAAAGCGGCAACATAAGCGCCGTGGAAGCAACTTTGGAATGCTCATAATTCTTTTGGCTTCAAAGCGTACCTAGTTTACTTCTTTAATCGCTGCAGGGGGTGATGTTTATAATTTTGGGTTCAACACGTGAGTCGTGAAAGTTCCTTTACGTATATAGACTCTCAAAAATTAGATCACTCCAGAGCTGTCGCTTGACGCTTTTTTCAAGAATAATTATTGACCTACAACTTCAAGCGTGTCATCAACGTATCCAACAGAGTCGGCACATTCATAGGGTGACCAGACGTCCCGTTTTGGCCGGGACAGTCCCGTTTTTTGAGCTCCGCTTCTGCCGTCCCGTCTTTT
This sequence comes from Ixodes persulcatus, assembly GCA_013358835.2. Classification (NCBI taxonomy): domain Eukaryota; kingdom Metazoa; phylum Arthropoda; class Arachnida; order Ixodida; family Ixodidae; genus Ixodes; species Ixodes persulcatus. The sequence goes on from JABSTQ010010146.1 coordinate 536,261, forward strand.
TGTCCCAATAAAGAATCATGTCCCGTTTTCGCAGGTGTGCATCGTTTCGAAATCGGCACCAAGCGAGTTGAAGCAAACCGAAACTATGCTTTCTCGTTACAAGTATATTTTACAGAAATAACCGTAGGTACTTTAAAATATGAGTTAAGCTATACGCACGAGCCCGTGCACCTCAACCGGAAATGGTTACAACGAGTTTCAGCTTGCAATAAAGAAAAAAAAGTAGCGTAGCTTAGGAAAGGTGCCTGCTTCATACGCAGCGGACCCAGGTTCAAGCCACAGAGAGCGCTTTTTTTTTTTTTTTTTCTCAAGCATTTTAGGGGCTGGCCATGTTCGTCCGCCGTCCGTTGTCCGCCGTAGGCCGGCGTCGAGTGCTCGTGCTTCTGCTCGTGAGATCACGCGCTCACGAGCACGAGAGCACATGCTCACGTGCTCGTGTAGGGCAAAAAAAAAAAAAAGTTGAAAAAAAAACAGAAAAAAATTATGAAAAAAGAAAAAGAAGAAAAAAAGAAAAAGAAGAAAACCACACATTCTCCTACTGACATGAATGAAAAGGCTCGGCATGCTGCGGCTCGGCGTCTGCGCAGACAAGCACCACCAGAGCTTCGTCCCAAGCAATATCATTCACCACGTGGAGATGCGGTCAATTTCTTTTTGTTAAGCGGTTTTTTTTTTTGTCATACATTTAGCGATATTTTCTATTCTTTTTTACAATCAACACTGAAAAAAAAAAATAAAGACGAATGTTGTCGACGAAATTTCGCTGAACTAAATGGTTTGGGACTCCCTTTCCGGATGCTTGGGTTAGCTTGGTTTGCCGGCTGGACGCAGTGAAGAGGCGTGTACGGTGGATACTGTCCCCGAGAAGCGGCGTGAACGTAGGCGGGGGTTATTTACCCTGAGAGAAAAATGTAGTGCAATATGGTGACGTTTTGAAATAACAGCAGTTATTTCATGAATTTTTGTTTCTCCCAATCTCAATCTCAACCCCCCCCCCCCCCGCCCGGCGCTGGGATGTCCCGTTTTCTACCTTGAGGGATATGGTCACCCTACACATTCACGTCAGGCAGCATCGTCCGCCCTAAGCGAGAGCGATGTCATGGCCAACGACGTCGGATTCAATGTCGCAATCCTCGGTTTTGGGCAAATCACCAGCCTTTGCGGAGCATTCGTTTCATTAAACAAACTGTCTGAGGAAGTTCTGGTTTGGACACAGATGTGAAGGGACCGCACCGCTTAGCGCGTCTCAGCGGTAGAGACAACTTGCCTTGGTCCCCAGGTCTTGTATTCTAATGTAAACCGCCTGCTGCAAATCCTGGCCACCCTGCCCGTTAGCACCGCTGAGGCAACACGCTCGTTCTCGAGACTCCGAAGACGGAAGCCATACCTCTTCGTCCTTCATACGTCAACGTCCCAGGAGCGCTTGCTACTCCGTTCTAAGCTCAGACCAGAAGCTTCGCCTTCAGCGCGAGCTCGCTGGCTGCCGCTGTGCTTTGTTTGCGCGCGCCTGCGCTTTCAGACTTGTGTCACCAAGGGCAGAAAGCTTGCACTGAAGACGGAGCTTCTATAGACCTTTCCAATGTTTACAAATCCACAGCCCAGCGTGCGATCTCCACAGCTCAGCACGCGCGTGTGCGTTGCTCCGGAAAACGAGCAAAGGACGCGCCATACGCACGAACACTGGAAATGGCACCGGCCATACGCTCTTTCTTGGAAAGGTCTATACTTCGTCTCACCTTAGTATGGACTGTTGTTAGCCGCGCGTGCTAAAAGCGCGAGCTAGTCGCTTTGAATGAAACCGCGGCGGCTGCACGAGCGCTCGTGCAGCAAGTGCTCTAGTCAAGGCAGTCAAGGCTGGCCGCTCGCGCTAGCACAGCCTTCATGGTTAGTCCAAGCTAGGGTGAGACGAAGTATAGTATCAGCTAAGGGTGAACGGAGCATAGGGGTTGCGCTTCCGAACATTCACGGGAACATCCAAGACAGCCCCGAAAGGGTCCTCTCGCTTCTTTCTATCGACCGACGGCGGTTTCCACTAAATGTTTAGACCCCACAAAACGATAGAAACTGGTACTTTTCTCTGCCACTTTCTCGTAAAACGGCAACGAAGAACGGAAAGAACCCGAAACATGACCATAGCACGATCATTTCTGAAAAATGTGCGCAGGAACAATGAACGTGACGTTTCACATGCTCGTTGTCCCGGTCGGTGCGCATTGCAGTTTTTATGAGTAATCGTATTCTAAACTTCGCTATTCTTTGGCACTCTTACGTAGTTTTCAGTCATTGGATACCCGAGTGTTCCGCAGAGAAGTGAACGCACCGGAATATTTTGTGAGCCTGTCTGGACTTCTTTGTTCAAAGCCCATTATTATATTTTATGGTTGCGTGTTTTCGTTGTTCCACATTAAAGTTCCCTTCTTTAAAGATCGGACGAACGAAATCAAACAGGTTGAATTTTCGTCATCTGAGGAAGAGAAAAATAGTAACCAAAATTGTGTTTGTGCGATTTCTTTTCCTCTTTCTTAAATCTTTTTGTTTATTTTTTATTTTCGAGTAGTTTGAGCAAAGAAAAACATTCCCTAAAAACATTTCCTGGCTACAGCACTGGCAGACTGCTTTCTAACTGTTCGCGTACCGGATCGCCGTGCAATGCTCAAAAAGGACAACGAGCTGGCGTGTTATCTACGATGGGTGGAAAACGCACCAATCTCGCTGTGCCCTTTTATTTCGATATGGCGTAAAATGTGCGTCATATATCAGCAGCTAAAGTGACAAAAATTAGGCACACAAACAACATCAATCATACTCTGAATTCAAGTCGCCGATCTTTATATTTAATCACGTGCAAAAATGATTAAACTCAAAAATACAAAATCATTTGCAAAAAAAAAAAAAACAATTTTGTAATAAAACGAGAGACAGCAGAATCTACAATCTATCTTTCAAATTAAGGTTCTGATAATTTTAGTAGTTTTAAGTATTATTTGCATCCGATAAAGCGATTTTATCTTTTTCGGCTTTTAAAAACGAAACCGAAACAGGGTGCGTGGGGCAGGCGGCGCTAGCTACCGTCCAAAATGTCCCCGCTCAAGTCTTCTTTTTGACGAAAGTCCATAGCTTTGCGTTCGGAGTGGCGGCGGCGGTACGTTGTCGGACTCGGTGGTTGCTCCGGTTCGCGCTTATTTTTTCCTTTTAACAACCTCAGTTATGGGTGTTTCTTACTAGTACTTTGTTCAAGAGTGTCAAACGGTGTCTGGGAGACGCCGCGTCTAGTCAGTGACCGTTGGCTGACAGCGGGAGGGCTACGGAAAGTTGAAACGTCCGGTAAGCACAACTCTTTTCTTTGTTCAGAGCGAAGTGTTCCACTGTTGCCGTGGGCTTGCTAAGGTATGCTTTAACCTATCGCCCCTTTCCCTGGCAAATAGCGAGCGCTTGTTTGGCACTCGGACTCGTCTTCGTGGTTGAGCGACGGCACCGCCTTGTATCGCATCGCCTGCCTTCGATGCTCGTAACGGCGCTTGTACCAGCACCGCATCCCTGAGATATCCACGGAACTTTCTATTGCGAAGTGGCACTCGCACAGTCACTTTCGTGACTGCCACAACATCGCCAACACAACTATTGAAACTGAAATGTTGCGAGTGACTTCAGATTAAACTCCTCCGAAAAAGGCAGTGCAGAAAACTTATGCGGCTCGCTCGACGCGCTTCGCCAATTTCCCGCGGATCGGTTGGAGCGTTTTCAGAGGCCCTCTACTAGGGATGCCGCGAACTTTTTTCGATTCGAAGTTTCGATGATCGATTCAAGCGATTCGGAAGGTTCGGAAGATTTCGCATTTTCGAATTTTCTATATCGTAAAATTCGACGGAAGTCGAATTTTCGAACTTGTTAAGCTAAGAAGTTCGACGCTTTTCGAACCGTCGAACTTATCACGCTAAAAAATTCGATCCTTTTCGAACTTTCGAATTTATCACACTGCAAAATTCGATGCTTGTCGAACTTCCGAACTTGACTGACCAAACAATTCGATGATTTTCGAACTTTCGAATTTCTTGCACTAAAAAGTTCGAAGCTGTTCGAACTTTCGATTTCCTATGCTAAGGAAATCGATAACTTTCGAACTTATTTTTCAATAGAATTCGAACTTTCGAATCCTGAAAAGTCAGAAGTTCGACGAACTTCGAACTTTTAGGGTAAACGTTCGACGTTCGTCGAACTTCGAAAGACCGGCGGACGGTTTCATTTGAATTCAAGTAGTGAGGTACTACATTCGTATTTTTTTTTTCTCGAACTTTTACATGCGGTGTTCCGTTCTTTACGAAAGGCAATGCCGTTTATTTCAATGTTGTGGCATGCTTAGTTTTAAATAAATAAATTCCCGAAGAAGCGAGGAAGGACGACGGGTTTTTGACGATTATCGTTTATGCCAGATTTGAAGCGCGATGTAGCCGAAGCTATTTATGGTAGAGGTGTTAAACTTTTTAAGGATGATCTATGTATAGCCTAGATAAGTGTCGTCTTAAGATATGACTATTGTTATTCAAGGTGAGTTTCGAAGAAATGTCCAAACATGTATCTACATGCAATTATGCCCTAAACTTGGTATTTATTTTCATCTAAGTTGTTTGAGGTATCGCATTTAAATTAACACCACAGACAGTACATATCATTGCCATCTGCAGAATACAAAATAATGTATTTATTGTTTTTTCACGTTAAGGAATAAATTAACTCATGGGAGAAGATTTCTAATATTGTTCAAGTTCAGCATTAAAAGAAAACATTTTTTTTTTTCGCTTCACGTTCCTGGGACGTGTTTCTTTTAGCCTGTACACATTTTGGTAGGAGAAAGTTGTTTCGAAGTTCTGAACCTCTGAATATGCAAGAATACAACACATATCCGGCAAGTTCTTGATAGTTTTTTCTTTCTCCAGCTTTTTATCCCCGCATTTATTCTTTTTTTTTTTTTTACCATTGGCACAGTTATTTAGGTCGTAAAGACATAGCTTTGAACTTCCGAACCACTAAGCATGTGACGAGTAGTGCCTTCTGACAACGAGTTTCTAACAATGACCATCTACGCGATCTTTTATGCAGTGAAGAGCATCAGATTAAAATAAGCTCGACCACGCCCTCTTTCCCCGTATTGTTTTCTTTAACAGTCCAAAATATCTGGAAGGGGGGAAGGGGGGCTGAGGCCCCCCCTTCTCCCCTCTTCCCTCCCCCGTTTTTCCTCTTCCGACGCCACTTCTATGGTAGAACGCTCCTCGACCTCGAGTTGTGTCGGCTTCTGTGCTTTTTGCGAGGCGATTCCTCCGTCCCAGAAAATAAACCTCCAGGACAATTACAAACTTAACTTACTATATGCCAGCGTAAATCGGGCGGCGTTCGATCGGATTACTACCAGCGTGCAAGGGGGGGGATGTAGTTTGCTAGGTCGCTTCAAGGTTTTTCTGAGCCTCAACCTCCTGCCCGCCCCTGGCCATTTCGAACTGTATGAGTATCGTAAAACAGTGTGTTTGTGTGATCACTACTGCGTGATGCACGTTAAAGAACCCGCCCCCCCTCTATGGTCACACGTCACTCTGCACTGGCAAATATTCCAGCACATCCAGGACACTTCTCGTCTCATTTAATTGCCTGACCAACTTCGCAGAGCCTAGGTATCACACCCTAACTTTTCTAAACTTGATTGCATGAAAACCAGTGAGTCGTGAAAACGTTATTTTAAACTGAAACTGTGGAGGAACTTGAAAACTTGGACTTGAAAAAAATTCAAAATCTTTGAACTTTTTTTTTTTTTTTTTTTTTTTTTCGAATTCAGCGTTAGAAGAAAGTCGAACTTTTCGAACTTTGTGCAGGAAGAAATTTGAAATCTTCGAATTGTTCGAACTTCATGTCTATAAAAATTCGAAGCGTTCAAAGTTTTCGAATTTTATTTCCAAAGAATTTCGAAATCTTCGAACTTCAGATCTTAAGAAATTCAGAATTTTTGAATATCTCGAATTTCAAGTTAAAAAGTTCGAAATCTTCGAATTTATCGAACCTCAAGTAAAAAAATATTCAAAATATTCGAACCCGAAATTTTAGAAACCGTGAAAGCTTCAAACTTTTCGAATTCGAAACTCTACTGTGATCGAAAGTTGCGAATTTTTCGAATTCGAACCTCGGTCGGTACGAAAATATCGAAATTTTTTGAAATCGAACTTCAGTTCGCTTCGCAAATATCGAAACCTTTCGAAATCGAACCTAGGGTGGTTCGCGACATCCCTACCCTCTACTGCTCCGGGCGCGCGCTTCAGAGCATGCATCGAAGTGGCAGCGCGAGCTCCCGCTACGAATAGCGTGGTGCGAAAACGCGGCCGCTCGGCGAGCGCTGTACGGGCTCCAGGGCCGGCTTGCTAGAAGCAGCGTCTCAGCTGAGACTGGGTGAAAGAAAGCACTGCCAAAGCCAGCGCACAAGCTGAGCGGGACTCAAACTGCGTCTCAAGACGCTCGCGTGCCTCAGCCTTTGCAGTGCTTTCTTTCACCCAGTCTCAGCTGAGACGCTGTTCTAGCAAGCCGGCCCAGATTTACCAGCGGCACAAGAATCCGTCCGGCGAGCGCGTGCTATTTGCCAGGAGAAGGGGCTACTAGTATACTTGTGGCCTGGGGCGATTTGCTGAATAGCGAAGTTGTGTCTGTCCTTTACCTGTCACGGGTTTCAGTATGTCAAAAGCGCCAAGCAACTGAGAGAGAGGAAGAGACAAGAGTGTACGAGGACGTCAGGATGCTGAGCTCTGGTTGGAATGATTAGTGGGTGGGCCTAACGCCAGGTGCCTTGGTCTGCACTACACGTGTCGAACACATGCTGATGCAAGAGCAAAACGCCAGATGCTGGTGTTCCGCGTTCTAACTTGTTTGACGAGTGCAATGAAGACAAAGGCAGCTAGGTTTAGATCTACTCACCAATCATTCCAACCAAAGCTCGGCATTCTGATGTCCCCAAGCTGTCTCATTTCCCCCTCTCCCTCAGTCTCCTGCCTAGTATTGTTACCTTTAATTCCCGTTTATCTCGTTCAGGTTTGCCACGTTTACATAAATGTGACTTGAGTGCGTCGACTTTAATTATTCTCAGAACTAAGCCGATGTGCCAACATTTATGCTAATGCACATCAAGTCCTACGCTAAGATGGCACCATGTTGTGTCACATCTCAAAGTTGAACCTGCATTTCCGGCGTGAGCCGAACTTTGTAATCACATTATCTGGCCTGTGTTTCGCATGCGGAGGCCTTTCTGATGAGCATGAAGATCTTAACCACTGTCTTTAATGCTCTGCAAGAAGTTACAGGATGCAAGAAAGCACTGAGAGTTCTGGGCCTCGCCATTCTAGAACAGAGGGAACAATACTGCACACGCCATGGTGAGCAAGATCGTTTCCAAATGGTTTCAAGACACTACCGCTACTTCTATCATGGTTGGACCACAAGGACGAGAGGTTCCGGTGCAAGCAGGAGCAGCGCTGAGGTATGAACTACTTTATCTGCGGTATCAGCACTTGGAGCTCTTGACGTCGTTCCTGCTTACAACTTACTCTAGGGACTACCTCCGATGCGCAAGGCCACAGCGGGGGCCGCCCTCGCCGAGCAGCTCAACTATTTGCGACTCCAGCGAACTATAGGGAGTGCGCTGGTTAGGCAAAGTGGCGGACGAAAGGAGGTTGTTTTTGTCGTTCAGCATGCTGACCACTATAAATTTCTTTCACTGCAGCGCAGGCATGTAGCCAGGATTTTTTTTTTTTTTTTTTTTTTTGGGGGGGGGGGGCGCCCTTGACAAAATGCTGTATGAGGGGGAGAGGGAGAGGAAGGTCCCAGCAAAATAGAAATTTCCCGCACAAAGGGTCGGATCCAGCTCGGTGCACGTGACCGCTTGAACGTCTTCTCGCCGCCAATACGGAGTTGGCAGAAGAAGGAAAAGGAACGCGATACTCGAGCTCTGCAAGCAGAGCCTATACAGTTACTCTATGTCTGGGACTGAGCGTAGTGCCCTTCTTAGGCCAAAAGACTGAATAAAAAAAAAAAAAAAAA